>CM074816.1:2354677-2372195 GCA_037447605.1 Zygnema circumcarinatum
GAGAGGGAGTGGAAGAGGCAGCAGCTGGGAGAGGGGGAGGTAGGGGAGGGGGGGAGGAGGGGGAGGGAAAGTAGGAGAGGGAGAGCGAGGTGGAGGAGGTAAGGGAGGTATGGCGATGGAGAGGGGGTGAGAGACAGGGAGAGGGAGGGTGAGGAGTTAAGGGAGGGGGGGGCGAGGGGGCGGAGGTGAGGGATAGGGAGAGGGAGAGAGAAGAACGGTAGGAGAGAGGTCGGCGGAGGGAAACAGAGGTAGGGAAAGGAAGAGGAAGAGCGAGAGTGGGAGGGGAGTGGAGAAGGGGAAAAGAGACGGAGAGGGAGAGCGAGAAGGTGAAGGGGTAAGAGGAGAGGGAGAAACCAGCCCGTGGCCATTGGAGGCACGAGGACGCGTTTGGTGCATGGCAGGGGCGGCGTTGCGCGATAAAGCAACTACTTTCAGAGAGGAGAGAGAAATGGCAACCCCTCCCTCCCTCCTCGGGTTGCTTCTGGCGCTCCTCTCCTTCACCCTTCCCCTACGTGTGGACTCTCTCACACGTGCGGACATGGTCCCGTACGGCCCTGCGAGCGGCGACACGACGTTGCCAAGCTGCGACGACTGCATCAGTGACGCGATAGCGCTGCCCGCCGCCATGGCCTTCTTCAACAGCACGTACATGACCCTCGGGGTCTCCAACAATGGCTACTTGACTTTTCCCACAGGCCGTTCCGAGACTAATGCGTGCGCGCCTTTCCCTTCCTCGCCTTCCCTGCTCCTTGCGGTGCTCGCGTTCTTGAGAAGTGCCTCTCATCGCTTACTTCGCTCCTTCCCCAGATTTGCCTTTTCATCGTCTGAGCTTCCCCTTGCTGGCGTCTTTCGGTTTGGCGTCTTGTGCTTTCGTTTCTTAGGCAATTTCAGATTACTTCGACCAGTTTACTTTTTTTTTTTTTTTTCTGAAAATGAGTAGCAAATGACATGGAAAGCATATTTTGGGTGAATCCTTTGGTATAAAAAATAGACTGTAATTTTCTGGTTGCAGGTCTTACTCACCCTACCCCTACATCGCTCCGTTTAATTACGACATAGGTGAGTGATAGGCAGCTTTCTTAATATTTTCTAATCACTGAAAGCTTCCATACCTAATTCTTTCAGCTTGAGAACATTCATTCATTCATTCATTCTAGCATTGTGTTGATCCAGAAAATCTCCAATTGCATGCAATTTCTTTCCATTGCATTCGCTTAGAGCCATTATTCTTTCATCAACCCTTACAATCTACTTCTGATGGCAACAAAAAACATTTGAAGACATAGAAGATCTGTGAAATGGTAGTGGCAACAATATTATTCCGTTTGACTTTCCACGCTTGAGATTGGCATGCGTCACACATTTTCATATCGTGTGTAAAAGGGCAAAAACCGAGAAATGCGTGAAAAAATACCAAATTTACACTCAAGGATCTTTTACTGAACTATTTTTTCTGTTTCTGATTTTATTGTCTTTTCTCTCCTCTCCCTGTCGTCCTCTTAAACACTCCCATCAACTTCCTACTTCACTCCGTCACCTGCTTTGCCTCAGACACCAGGGCCTCCGGATCCGTGTCCTACAGGACGCTGAGCAGAAGCAGTAGTTCGGCGGACCTCTCACGCCTCACACAGGATGTGATGAATCTGTTTCCAACTGATGTCGAGGCTCAAAATTTTCAGCCGGATGGAGGGTTTGTGCTGTCATACATCGATGTCGGATATTGGAAGTGAGTAGGCACTCGCCGTTGTTTGACTCTGACAATTATTTCGCGTCTCCATGAATTCTTCCCTACCATCCATCTCCACTATGTATCGGCCCTATTGCAAAGTTGGTCTGTGTGGCGCCTCAGTGCTGCTTTAACGATGACAATGGAGCAGCGGAGTGGCGCTGTATAGTCCATCTTGGACTTAGTCATGCGTACAGGTTGAATCTCATATTTCGTTGAAATTGGTTGACACTCGCAAGACTGTTCAGAGTTTGAGTTTTGCTCACAAATTGAGTTCGTTAAAGGGCACCGTTTCCTTCCTCCCAGTGCTTATCTGGTTTTTTGAAGAGTTAGGTGCTACGATGCCTAATGCAAGTAGGGAATATGGCGGCAGGACGAGTTTTAGCTTTGAAACTTTTTATGTTCTTCTTGATGATTCTGTGCGACCCGTTTTCATCCTTGGATTCAATGAGCAACAGCTTTCTTTTCCAGCACGATTTTGTTCATTCAAATGTGTGCTACAGACTTGTTCGCGACTATCTCTCCATTCTCTTGTACGTGTGCTTTTATCTTTGCAGCCAGCAGACAGATCGTCTGAACACCTTCCAAGCCTGGCTGGCATGGACCTCGTCTGCGCTCTCGCCTCGGACATTTTGCTGTTTTCTCTACCCCGAGGGTGGACTGCAATACGACAGTAAGCGAGCCTTTACTTTGAATGTCGATATCTGCAACTTTGAACTTTGAACTTCCAGATTCTCCCTTTGGGAGCGTAACAAATACTGTTTGGTTGTTTTTAACAAAAAGAGTAATGAAGGCCTCAGCTATATTTCGGTTTTATCATACCTAAGCCGTTACATGGCGTTGTACGATATGGAGGCCGCTTGGCTGCAGCCCTGAATCCAGATTTATTTGCATGCTTTGACCCCCACAGCATGCGTGCACGGGCGCCCTCCTCGTCTCAAGGGGTCCCTCTTGAGCGAACAAAACACCTCGCACATTTCTCATGTCCCCGGGCCCCTGAATTTGAACGACTTGCGATAGATTAGCCGGATCCCATGCGCCTCATTGGCTCCCCCATGCATGATGACGTGGCACCATGCACCATGCACCATGCGTCATCATGCGTGCAAGGAGTAACTGTGGCACGTGGCAACCAATGGTAGGCCGGATTCAGGAATCTGCCATGTGTCCGTACGGCGGCAGACATGTCCGGGCCGTGCCGTGTCTACTCGCCGTCATGGGATCCTCCATTACTCTTTCACTTAGATTACTTAGATTTGTTTACTGTTTGATTACCAATCAAGCGAGCTGAACAGAGGCAAAGAAGAAAGTTTGAATATTGGCCAGTTGCTGCAATTCCCCCTTTGCTCTATACCATCGCTGCTTTATATTGAATGGAAGGAGGAAAGTCTAGCGAAAGCTGACATTGTGCTTACAATATTTTAAGATAAATTCGTCACATCAGTGCCGTTACTTTTGTCGACATCGACTCATGTAAGGAGTAAGGAAATGAAACCCCGATATCGCAGTTCCTGATCCTTGAAACTCGTGCAGTACTTAGTCGAGTCTCAAATTTAACATTTTCCATCACGACTCCTAATCTCTTCTAGTGAGATACAGCATTTATTTGGCTACTTGATGGGGTGGAAGGTTAAATTCGCCTCAAATGGCGATAAGATTCACAACAACAGAATGATGTCCTGCGCATTTTCGAACACGCAAATGCTCAAGTTGTTATTTCCTAAAATGCTGGAAGGGAGGGAGAGAGCGAGTCCATAGGAGTGAGCAAGAGCACGGAGGAGAGAACACAAGCCTTGAAACCATACCTGACATGGCGGAATGCAGGCTATCAGAATGTAGGATACGACACACGCAACGGAGCAAATGCCGTGAATCTGTTAACATCAAGAAGCGTGTCGGATCTTCCTCTGCAATCAAATGTCAACATTCCTGGAAAGTGGTGCTTCAAATTGTCAGGTAGGGCTTTCATGCAGCTCCTATTGTAAGGTTTATCTTCTTCCAAGCAACGAGTGTATGGTAACATAAATATTCCACCAGAAACATTACATGCAGTGGTGACCTTTGCAAATAGTTATCTTTGTTGCAACAAATATGACATATGCAAGGTGTGCCGGAAAAACAAGCATTAAAAGATAGTATGTGACCGCAGGATTGTCATTGCAGCTGCGGCCTATTCTTATTTATAAAATCCTCGTACAGGAGTGCGTGCGCATGCGCTCCTTTCAAGGTTGCAGTTCTAACTTCAGCTTTTACGAATCGCACATGTTATAGTTACTACGCAGCGCGCACTCACACGTGCGGACATGCTCCCGTACGGCCCTGCGAGCGGCGACACGACGTTGGCGAGCTGCGACGACTGCTACAGTGACACGATAGCGCTGCCCGCGGCCATGGCCTTCTTCAACAGCACGTACACGACCCTCGGGGTCTCCAACAACGGCTACTTGACTTTTCCCACAGGCATTTCCTACACTAATGCGTGCGCGCCTTTCCCTTCCTCGCCTTCCCTGCTCCTTGCGGTGCTCGCGTTCTCGAGAAGTGCCTCTCATCGCTTACTTTGCTCCCTCCCCAGATTTGCCTTTTCATCGTCTGAGCTTCCCCTTGCTGGCATTTTTCGGTTTGGCTTCTCGTGCTTTCGTTTCTTAGGCAAAATCAGATAACTTCGGCCAAGGTTTTTTCTTTTGTTTTTCTGTCTTTGAGAAGCAGAAGACAAGGAAAGCATATTTGGGTGAATCCTTTCGTATAAAAAACAGACTGTAATTTTGTGGTTGCAGGTCCAGCTCAGCCTACCCCTACATCGCTCCGTTTAATTACGATACAGGTGAGTGATAGGCAGCTTTCCTAATATTTTCTAATCTCTGAAAACTTTCCATACCTAATTCGTCAGCTTAAGGACTAGCATTTTGTTGATCCATTATATCTCCAATTGCATGCAATTCCTTTCCATTGCATTCGCTTAGAACCATTATTCTTTCATCAACCCTTACATCATCTACTTCTGATGGCAACAAAAAACGTTTGAAGACATCAAAGCTCTGTGAAATGGGAGTGGAAACAATATCATTCCGTTTGACTTTCCATGCTTGAGATTGGCATGCGTCACACATTTTCCTGTTGTGTGTAAAAGGGCGAAAAACGAGAAATGCGTGAAAAAGTACCAAATTTACACAAGGATCTTTTACTGAACTGTTTGTTTTTTTGTTTCCGTTTGTTTGTCTTTTCTCTCCTCTACTTTTCTTCCCTTATACACTCTCATCATCTTCCTACTTCTCTCCGTTCACCTGCTTTGCCTCAGACACCAGGGCCTCCGGATACGTGTACTACAGGACGCTGAGCAGAAGCAGTAATTCGGCGGACCTCTCACGCCTCACACAGGATGTGATGAATCTGTTTCCAACTGATTTCGAGGCTCAAAATTTTCAGCCGGATGGAGGGTTTGTGCTGTCATACATCGATGCGGGATATTACGAGTGAGTAGGCATTCGCCGTTGTTTGACTCTGACAATTATTTTGCGTCTCCATGAATTCGTCCCTACCATCCATCTCCCCTCCATGTATCGGCCCTATTGCAAAGTTGGTCTGTGTGGCGCCTCAGTGCTGCTTTAACGACGAGAAGGAGCAGCGGAGTGGCACTGTATAGTCCATCTTGGACTTGGTCATGCGTACAGGTTGAATCTCATATTTCGTTGAAATTGGTTGACACTCGAAAGACTGTTCAAGTTTGAGTTTGCTCACAAATTGTTAAGGGGCACCGGCACCCTGTCTCCCAGTGCTTATCTGTTTCTTTGAAGAGTTAGGTGCTACGATGCCTAATGCAAGTCCTGAATATGGCTGCAGGACGATTTTTTAGCCTTGAAACTTTGTCACGTTTGTTGAACAGCAAAGTAGGAGTCGGTGCCCGTCTGCACGTAAGGCATTTGTTCTTTTTGATGATTCTGTGCGACCCGTTTTCATCCTTGGATTCAACGAGCAACAGCTTTGTTTGCCAGCACCTTTGTGTTCATCCAAATGTGTTCTACAGACATGTTCGTGACTACCTCGCCATACTCTTGTAAGTGTGCTTTTGTCTTTGCAGGCGGGGTACAGATCGTCTGAACACCTTCCAAGCCTGGCTGGCATGGACCTCTTCTGCGCTCTCGCCTCGGACATTTTGCTGTTTTCTTTACCCCGAGGGTGGACTGCAATACAACAGTAAGCGAGCCTGCACTTTGAATGTCGATATCTGGAACTTGGAAATTTGAACTTCCAGACCTCCCTTTGGGAGCTTAACAAATACTGTTTGGTTGTTTTTAACGAAAGAATAATCAAAGCCTCAGCTATAGTTCGGTTTTATCATACCTAAGCGGTAAGCGGATGGCGTTGTACATTGTGGAAGCCGCGTGGCTGCAGCCCTATTATATAGAATCTGGATCACGTGGATCCAGATTTATTAGCATGCTTTGAGCCCCACAGCATGTATGCACGATCGCCCGCCTTGGCTCAAGGGGTCCCTCATGAGCGAACAAAACACCTCGCACATTTCTCATGTCCCCCGGCCCCTGAATTCGAACGACTTGCGATAAACCGGATCACATGTGGCAGGCGGACGGCCCCTCTCAGAGGGCCCTCTCCGAAAGGAAGAATGCCCTGCTTGCTGCCAATCACAGAGGGCCACGTGTGTGGGCCCTCGGTGATTCTGCTCATGATCATGTGATCATGCTTTGTCGAACACGCAAATGCATAAGTCAATTTTTCCCAAAAAGCTGGAAGATAGGCAGAGAGCGAGTCCATGGGAGTGTGCAAGTGCACGGAGGAGAGAATACAAGCCCTGAATCCATACCTCACATGGCGGAATGCAGGCTATCAGAGTGTAGGATACGACACACGCAACGGAGTGAATGCCGTGAATCTGTTAGCATCAAGAAACGTGTCGAATCTTCTATTCCAATCAAATGTCAACATTCCTGGAAAGTGGTGCTTCAAATTGTCAGGTAAGGCTGCCATGCAGTTTCTCTTGTAATGCTTATCTTCTTCCAAGCAAAAAATGTATGGTAACAGCAAAATTTCACCTGAAACATTAAAGTGCCGTGGTGACCTTCGCTGCTTTTGTACAAATTGTTATCTTTGTTGCAACAAAAGTGAGATCGCGAGATGACTGCCTTTGCTTGGTTTTAGCTCAGTCTAGCTGTGTGAAGCCAATAAAGTGCATAGTGATGCAACGTATGGCGACAAACATCAAATGGCATGATGGCATGTGACTGCAGGATTGTCATTATTTTTTAGAGTCCTCGCACAGTAGTTGAGGATCTACATTACAATGGCAAGAACAGATCCATAATAAAATGACTTTATCTTGTTGTGAAGGTGTCCTATTTAAGAAATAGCTTCTGCTAAATTGTATAGATCACCTTAACCAATTTGATCAAACAAGCAACAAAAAGAAAAAGGAAATGATTTCATAACGCGAAAATATTAAAATTTGGCAGTTTGAATTTTTCAGCTTGTCAATACAGTTACATTTTTTCATTTTTCTCCACTGCAGTTCCCACACCGAGTCCGCCGCCGATTCGACCGCCTCCGCCATCACCTCCATCTCCGCCCCCTCCAAAGCCGCCTCCATTTCCGCCTCCTCCGAGGCCGCCTCCACCTCCGCCTTCTCTAAGGCCGCCTCCATCTCCACCTCCTCCGAGGCCGCCTCCATTTCCGCCCCCTCCGAGGCCGCCTCCACCTCCGCCTTCTCTAAGGCCGCCTCCATCTCCGCCTCCTCCGAAGCCGCCTCCATCTCCGCCTCCTCCGAGGCCGCCTCCATCTCCGCCTGCTCTACGGCCGCCTCCATCTCCGCCTCCTCCACGATCACCGCCACCTCGACCTCCCCCAAGGCCGCCACCCCCGCCACTTTCTCCGGACGGTAATGGAAAGTTATAAAGATTGTCGCTTTCCTTTGTTTTTTATCTCTATCTTGTTTTTGGTTGCACAAACATTAGTCATCGTCAAAAAAATACTACCTTTGGAGAAAATCAGTTCTCCCCACGTGTCTTTTGATCATTATGTGAGAAAGGTTTGCTGGCTGAGCGCTAGAAGCATCACGAGGACAGCAAATCAACCATACAAAATGCACTGTTCAATACTAAGATGGAAGAGAGTACAGTCACTCATCGGTCTCGTTCAGATCTGCTGCTTGAGCCTGCTCTCCCGATGCTTATTGAGCTTACTGCGTGGCTTCAAGCTAGTTTAAGACTTTCTCTATGGCTGTCTTCTGCCAATCGGTACAGTCGTTGCTCTTTTGGAGTTCAAGAGGGCGATCGCAAACGACGTCCTTAGTAACTGGAAGCTAGAGAGCCCTGTATGCAACTGGGACGGTGTAGGATGCACCACAACTTTGCCAAAAAGAGTCAACAAACTGTAAGAGATCCTTCCTTGTCACCTCTTTATTCTTCTAACGTGATTTTTAAGTATGAAGAAAATGTTTATTTTGGTTATTTAAGAAATAGGAGTACAAACTTGGATTGCCTTCGACTAAAAGAAACGAACTGAAAAAATAGGAGAATGATAGACCCTCCCCCCTTTTGGATATCCCCTCCCCTTTTCAGGAAATTTCAAACTTCCATTTTGGCTATCCACTCCCCCTGTTTTGGGTTTTTTGGGAGAAGATATCCCCTCCCCTCCCCTCCCTTGCCCTCCCCTCCCCTGCCCTCCTCTTCGCTCCTCTTCACGGTTTCCAATGTCCACAGAAATGCTACCAACTGTGTATGAGACTCGCTGCGATGAGCTCGTACAAGTCATGACCGAGCAACAAAAGCATGAAGGATTTCACATCAAGATCGGCATCAGAAATTGAAAATCCAACTTAGTTGAAGAGTCTCCTTGGTAATGAGTCTGTGTGGAGGTCATGAAGAGAACAAGAGAGAGACAAACAGAAAAGGCTCTGCTCTTTAAGACAGAAAAAAAAAAGGGAATACTACTGAGAACTAATGCCTGAGGAAGAGTGTCACCTATTATGTTTGAAGTGATGAAACTCTCGTTGAGAGAAACAGAACTTCCTAAGACAGGCATCTGAAGTGCGTGTCTCGCTTTTGACAGCTTGTTGCCAGGAGGTAATCTGGTCAGTCCGCTGAACGGCACGATCTCACCCTCTATCGGCAGCCTTGCAGCTTTGGAAGAATTGTGAGCACCTCTTCCCCTTATCGATCTTCGATAGCCAACTTTGGCAAAGGCAAGCGAATAATTTTGTGCATGTCTGCAAAATCTGTACTTGAAACCTCCGTATACTTGGGTGCATGCTGCCCACTCCTAACTATCTTTGTTGTGGACGTACCATCGAGCAAGCCACACGAACTTTCTCATGTCCACAAGAAAGGCATGAAAGGCATGGGTCACGAGTTCTGTGCGGAAACTGGTTTGACATGTGAATATACCAGCAAATTATGTGTAGGGTTTGATCATTTCTCTTGGGTTTTGTAAGACTTTTAAAGGAATTTTGTTTCCAAGAAGATAAAGTTGAACGTGCATGCCTGCATTCGCTGTCGCACCTGCCGTTCTTGCTCGTTCCTGCCAACGATGTGGACAGATGTGCCTTTTTTTGATTGAGCCTAAGACTCACACATGTTTGAGTCAACATTGACATGTTAGTCGTACCCAGGATTATGGCTTCATGGAGTGCATGAAAAATGAGCTACAAAGAATTTCGTCACTTAATCTGTGCTGGGTAACTTGGATGTCTCCAAAGGCACAATCAAATTTCGAATCTGTGACCTAAATCTGTCATATGAAAAGTACTCTACGGAGTTTGTTTTCCATATTTGTACCCTCTAGCTACGCAAATGCCACTACCTTATGCTCAGATTCAATGTCGCAGGGATTTGTCGAACAACGAACTCAGCGGCGTCATTCCGGACACACTTGGCCAACTTCAGAATCTGAAAAAATTGTGTGTGATATTCACCTTTGTTTTCTGTTTTGAAATGGAAAAAGTGTGATATAGTCTGCGACAAAGGACGATCATGGACGTCTTCCCTGCCATTGAGCCTATTTCGTTTTCATTTCTCAAAATCGGTCACTTTTATCCTGTGCTTGCTTCGACAGAATTATTTTTATTCGATTAATTTGTTTACTATGGGTGACCTTCGCTATGGCAGGACTTTGTCCTATAATAAGTTGACAGGCGTTATTCCCTCTTCATTCAACAACCTCACCTCTCTGACGGAGTTGTAAGTGCCGAGTTGACTGCCCGACCAAGATGAGTGCCCACGTTTCTGCTGTGTGTTAAGAAAAGCTTGCAACCTTCAACTGTTTAATCGAGTGGCATTTCAATCCTGCGGATATGATATTAGTCAGTGCTTCAACGAAGGAGAATCAACCATATCCACTGAAACGGATCGGATTGACGTTGACTTGTGGCTGCTTTCTTGCAGATCATTGTCAGTAAATCGGCTTACTGGGAAGATGCCCGCTTCCTTCGAAAATCTAACGTCTCTTTCGATACTGTGAGTGTCATTCTGGTCTTCACTAATTTACTTGGCTGTTTCAAAAAATACTGTTTTTTTTCGTCATGTAATAAAAAGTCATAGTTCAGCAGCTGTACAGCAACTTACTGGATGCAGATATCTTATCACAAGTGATAGCAATTGAAAACGACCAAGCATTCTCACTGCAGTTCTATGACGGAATGAACAGAGAACTGGAGACTCTAATGAGAGAGGCTTGAGGATGAGAGGCATGAGAGGTTTTGGATTCAATCATTTTTTACTCACGTAAGAGTTCTGTGTGCATGGTAGTTCAAAGTTTTTGAAAACTAGGAGTTGATTGATGAAGCATTTAATCAAGGTTTCCTAAACACATGGGGCGCACCACTTTGGAAGACTCAGGTGACTGATTGTTCGTATTTTGACTCTCAAATAGAACATGGTGGGTCCACAGAAACTTCGGAAGCAATCAGCTGAGCGGTTCAATCCCTGCTTCAATTGGCACACTGAGGGGCCTCAAAGAACTGTGAGTCATTCTGCTTGAATCTCTGTCATTATCGCAATAATCTTATCCACGGCTAGAAAGGGATTCTGTGGCATTTACACGACAATGAGAATATCTCGTTGTTAATCTCTTGTCTTGATGTCGGTGCACAAATTTTCGCTGCAATTTGCAATGGCCAAATTTGTATCCTTATTTTTCTGTTGTGTCTTCTCCGCGGCTGATGTGGCAGGCGCTTGTCAAATAATCGATTGACTGGAACGATTCCAACAACTTTTGGAGGGCTCTTATCCATTCGGAGCCTGTGAGTTAGCTGAACAATAAATTCATTGATCTGAATGACAGTCGAGATAGATGAAGACTAGTAGCCCATTATGACGACTTACAATAAAAATGTAGAAAGTAGGACTGTCACACTTGGCATTTTCCTTTTTAGCATTAACTGGGGTCCTCTCACCGTCACAGAAAAATCACTAGAATTGAAGACGGACAATCGGACTTCAGGAAGCTGGTACACGATTGAGATTTGTTAATTTTCCTGCAGGTCTTTAGCAAAGAATCTTCTCATCGGCCCAATCGTGTTTGACTTCGGACTACTCGAAGACGTGTCCTTGAGCTTCGACGACAATTACTTTTCGGGTGAACTTTCGATTACTGTGAATGGTGCGCCACAGAACTGCGCTGGAATTAACTACAACTGTTTTGCTGATTTAGATGCGAACTGCGATGCGCAAAAACGCGATGACGATTCCTGCAACAACTTCTGCAATGCAAGACAGCCGCAGGGCGCGTGTGGTGGGAACGGGTACTGCTCTTATAATGGAAGCCAGCCGACCTGCACTTGCGATACTGGGTACAACATCACCTCAGATACGAACACTTGTGTTTTTGGTGAGATCTCGACTATGATTTCGATTTCGGTGTGGGCTATATTAAGATTCACATTCTTCTCGCTTGTAGCCCAGTAGAGGGTAAATGTTTGAGGATTTTCCAAAATGAGCATCTAAGATGTCCCTTTTGCAAAGAAGGTATGCGATGCAGCTTCATTCCTCATTTCTAAGCAATCTGGGGAAGGCCGCGCGCACCCAAATGTAGGTAAATAAAAGGATAATTGATAGCTTTGCATCCATAAAACTATTCTGCTTGTGCATTTCGCGGTTGGGTTATCTTCTTATTAACTGATGGAGGAACCCATGTTATTCAGCAGAAATCCTTTCTGAAATTTTGCATTGCTCCTGTCGATCTTTAGGGGGACGAGGGTTCGGCTTAAACACGAGCCTCCCCATCACACCATATGCAAAACTGAACCGATATTTTCGATATGCGACAACGGGATACTTGAGAAGGAGGAGTGGCAAGGCGTCGTGGCAGGTGGCCATCGCCTGGAATTGGACGGAGGAAGGAGCCGTCCAAGGCGTCAAGGATCAAGGAAGCTGCAGTGAGTGCTCAGCTTCTGCTTCAGCATTTGAAGGACCTAACTCATTATGGCTGTATTGCCATTCTACAAATATGAACCAGGCGGACATGTATCTCAAAATCACTCTACATTGCATGCACTTGGTCCTCAACAACCTCGGCACAACTTTTCTATAGAGATGTTTTTACTTATCTTTAGTTAGGCAGAGACATCGGGTCAAACTGGTTTTCGCCGTTTGAGGCATTTTAGAGAAGGATGATGACTTAGGACATGGAGAACTCAAATGCATGTCAGGATTCATGTCGCTGCTTTCTTGCAGGCTCTTGTTGGATATTTTCTTCTATATCTGCCATTGAAAGCGCAATTTTCATCGTCAACGGTGGAAACCTTCCGCCCCCGCAGTTGGCAGAGCAGCAGCTCCTGAGCTGCTCCTCCACCGGCAAGACCTGCGCGTCCGGGGGATGGCCCCAGGAGGCGCTTGACTATGCCGCCAACAATGCCCTCACTTTAGCAACGAATTTCACGGGGCAAACGAGCTGTGGAAAGGTACAAAAACCTCTGCTGAAATAAGAGCTGGCCAAGGAGATAGACAAAAGAGTGACCTGCACAGCAGCAAAGCAATTGTTTTCCTTGGTAGCAATTTCAGCTCATCCTTTTTTGTATACCAGTCTGCGTGAAGGAAAAGAAGAGCACAAACTGAAGATGCTTGGATTCCTTCAGTTTTCTCTCTCCTTCATGGCAGGACTTTGTGCATAATTAGGAAAAACTTCTTCATAAAGATTTATTTGACCTATAATGGGTGTGTAACTTGCAGGGTGATAACAGGTTTAAAATTACATCGTTTGAGCAAGTGGCCTTCAACGGCTGGCTGGGCTTACTGCTCATTCTGCAGCAGCAACCGGCCATTGTGAATATTGAAGCGAGCAGTTCCAACTTCATCAACTACAACGGAGTAATGACAATATAGTTCACTTCATGGCCCTGCTGGAAACTCATCGATTCTTTATTTCATTTTGATCCTCTGCCATTTAGGAAACGACCTTGCTTCTATTTTCCCAAGACGCTCACGTGATTGACTCTTAATTGTTGGCATCAGTGACATCACCTACTAACTACTTTTCCGATATTCATCTGGCAGCACTCATTCCTACAGCAAAATTCCTTGCGTTGCAGGGGGTGTTTGACGATGAAGACTGCTTTTCCAACGGAGTGGATCACAGCGTGGTGGTGGTCGGATACGACTTGAGTGCGGATCCACCATTTTGGATCATCCGCAACTCGTGGGGCCAAAACTGGGGCGAGCAGGGCTACATGCGCCTCAAAATATCCGCCGGTTTGGGGACATGCGGGATCAACAGCCTTCCGGCACTTATGCCTGTAGTAAAGTCTGCAGGTGAGATGGATTTGTCGTTTTCATTCACGATCTTCAACTTTCATCACCGTGGCATTTGACGTTGTAGCTGTTTAGCCTAGCTCGAACTGGCTAGCTCGCTTAGCTTAGCTAAGCGTGAACTATGCGAAAGAGCTGATGGTACACGCAACATGCTTGCAATGCGCAAGGCTAAGACTGTCCTTGTGATTGTCCCATCAATTCTAATCAACCTCCGGATGAAATCACACAGCTAAACGGCCAGTTAGTCGAGAGGATGGTGATATTTCTCTAGCTCATTAAAATGAAACCATGTTCGCTTTTCTTTTTCTGAGTTTCGCGACCATTGCACCGCTCCATTCTCAGCTTCTAGCAAGGAATAAATATTGATCTTGTTCGTACTCTCGTGTCTGGTGAATGCAGACGATGATCCATGCTTTACGAGAAACTATGCCAGTACAGTGCTTATGACCACAAATGGACCAGGTACAATGAACCCGTGCGGAAATGGTGTGTGTACTGTGAATGGTACTACGAACCAATGTCGCTGTTCGGCAGGATTCGTGGCAGTGACTAACAGCGACAACTCGCAAACATGTGCACCACGTGGGTGATCAATTCCATGAAATAGATGTTCATGTCCGTTCATGTTTGTTCAATGAATTAACCTTCGAAAGTCTTTTTCATCAAATGGTATACAACTCCGTGCATCTCTGACCAACGCGTATGCATGTAACTACCCAGACCAATGACGGATAGTATAATTGCTTTTCACGTTTGAGTTCCATTTGACTTCAATGCAAATTTTTATCAAACGATCAGGAAAGCGCTTAATTGTTGCTACTTGTGATTCAAATTACTAGTAAATAACCGTATGAGTGTCTCCTGTGGAGCAGTCTCCCCCTGCACTTTTGCTGCAAGCAACCCCTGCGGCGTGGGGACGTGTCTCAATGCGGTGGCGACACCTGGCGCGTACGCCTGCGCGTGCCCGCTGGGATATGCTGCCGACTCGCCGGATGGCATCCTCACATGCGTGCCAGGTCAGATCTCCGTTCTTTCTAAAACTGATGAAAATTCTTAAGCAAGGTCATGTTTCAATTTCACATTAAGAGAGCGTTATAGCGATGTGATCGAACGAAAATTTCTTCTTGATTTGAAGAACATGGAAGATGACCCGAATTATGACGACACTACTACCTAAACAATATCACGACTGTGCTATCACTTTTAACTTCTTCTTTTTTCTAGGAAAAGGAAGTAATCGTTTCTGAGGCCATTCTAACTCAAAGCTCTGATTGGTTTGGGTGTCGCCTTCAGCCGCAATAGCTACAAGATTGCAGTCCTTTACCGTGCCAGCCGGCGCCAACATGAGTTGCTACGACATATTTATCTTGTATGGCATCAAGGCCGACGTTTTCTCAGCCCAAAATAAGGTCAGTGAGAGAGCGCACATCCTCTCACAACAACTTATCGTCTCACTTTCCTTGGATCTACATCTAGGAAAGGCTACGGGTTGGTGTTTCTAGCCTCTTTCTTCGTCTTTTACGCTCTCATTGTGCTCATATTTGGTTCGATGTTTCACAATCTCTTGTGCGTTTTTCAGAGGCTGAACTGCCTATTGCCCTTGCCGGGAGGTACGGTGGTGAATGTCACCAATTACGGAAACTGCTCTGTGGTGTACGCTGTCAATGAGGTCAGCCTCCGTACTGCTTCCCCAACTTTTTCTCGTTAAGATCTCCTCTTGATTTTTTCCCTCCAACTTTAATGTTTCACTCATGATCGAAGGTGCGCTGACAGTTACCTTCTCAAATTTTCCTTCCTTCAGGGTGACACGTGTGACGCAATTGCAGCATATTTCAACGTTACATCTATATATGGTCCAGGATCTCCCAATCCGGACTTAAGCTGCTCGCAGCTTCGACCTTTCCAGCAGGTACAGCCTCTGAACGTGGAAGGAGTTAAGCTCAATGTTTAACATGTTCAGTTCAGTGAATTCTACTGATTAGATAAGAGCCCTCCTTTGCACAAAATCGTGAAGGATAGCATAGCTGTGTGCCCAAATAATTTCAAATTTTAACGTCCATTTGCTTAATAGCACTGCTTCTTTGCACGCTGCATACCCAATTGCCAAAGATCCGTAATCTCGCATGCTTCAATCCAACGCTCACAACAAAAAAACAAATTTACGTAAAGAATCTGATCAATTCTAGGAGTAACGCGAAGTATCCGTACCCACTAAACCTTTTCATCTTTAATCATTCGTAGTCCGAGGCGCAGTGTTACATCATGAAACGACGTTAATAGTAGCGAAGTATGAGTGTCGAATACTCGTGCAGGTCTGCATTCAGAGGGGAGCCCTTGTCTATCCGGGGCCATGCACGAAGCCGTACGATGTGCAGCCCGAGGAGTCGTGCTTCTCCATCATAAGGAACGAACTCGCTGGAGACATCAAAAAGTTCTACACGCTCAATCCCGGGGTGTACTGCGGCAAGCTGCTGCTCTCCACGAGCAGCAGCGCTTCGATTGGGCAGCATGTAAGAAAGGGTCAAAGAAAGCGCAATAAAATATTAGAGGGTTATGCACGTGTCAATTTTGTTACAAATATAGTTTGAATTTCTTTTCGAGTTGGTTTTAAATCATTTATTTGACTTCGTCGGAGTGAATGAAGATATGGTTAGCTTATGTGGTCGAATTGGGCATGTGGCGGTCTCGCCAATTGCAGAATTAACTCATTTTTTTTGTCTTAACGTCAGAACTATGTCCGGCCTGCATCCTGCAGGTGTGTCTGGAAGCTGCGAATCTTGGCGCCAGTGCGACCTGCAGTGGCAAGACGTACACGTTGAAGACAGGAGATAAATGCGCCAGTCTTAAGAAATGCTTCAACAAGAAGGAGAGTTTTAAAAAACTCAATGGTTTCGCATGCACTGCGACAGCCATGAAAAAAATGAAGACGATTTGTGTTCCTACGACAAGCGCATGCGCTTAAACTAGAGGCTGCATTAGGAACCCTCGTCTTTGGGAAGCACCTACGGAAAGATAACAAGAGGGTGCTTTATGACTGCTGGGGTATCAAACTCCTCATTTTTACGGAGGCATCGTGCATGACCGGTTCATGACTTTTTGGTTGAAGATGACTGGACTGCGCATTGTGATTGTAACGTGCACACGCTGCACGTGGATGCAATTCACGCTTAATTAGGGCTTGTCAGACTTAGCCCGGAGCGTACTAAATTTCCGAATTTAGTATACTAAAGGGTACTTATTTCGATTGAGAAATTCGGGTTGGGAACTGCGACTCCGCCGAACCTATCCATACCGTTCCCTGATTTGCAGGATTACTAAAGGAAAATTCTATATCACACCTTTTTTGTCTACACACAGACCTTTTTTCACCGGGCAGATTTCAAAATAGTAATAAAAGGATTGAAGCAGGAAATGCTCTTTTCACACTTTTTTGGAATCGACACACACCCGTTTTCCGTCGGGCAGAGTTTTTTTACAATCCGCGCGGAGTGGAAGATCCGTTCGCCACGAGATCAATCGCGGGTGTGCGTACTTCACACGTGCGTTTAATATCAGCCATCGATTCTCTCGCAGATCGCACCACGGCAGATCACCGTTCGATCTGCAGCTGGTCTCGGTCCCAGCAAATGGCACGCCCCACGTGTCACACAAGCCGGCTTCGAGAACAGTAACAATAAACAATAACAGTGAGCGAATGATTTTTGATTGAACTCACGATGGCAAGGCCATCAAATGTGCATGGATAAAATCGACATAGGGAACCAAAAGAAGCGGTCACAATGGACATAAGGACAAAGAGAAAGCCTCGAAACGGAAATCAACTTCTAGGCCAATAACAGGTTTAATAACAGTAACAGTTACAGCTTCTCTAAGAATCTAATCAGAATTTGCCATGTTATAAAGAATAATACGTGGCAGGTGCTGATTAGTCGAGGCTCATAATGTACGGTATTTCGCCTTTCCTCGAAGCTGTTAAAGTAACATTTGTACAACATTTGTACAACAACAACAACAACATTTGTAAGGACCTTTGAGCTGG
>CM074816.1:2379564-2394278 GCA_037447605.1 Zygnema circumcarinatum
GCCATTTCCGACTGCCGTCCGCGGACCTCCACTTTTTTCGCGTCTCGTTTCGTCACGTCACGGTCCCAAACATACTTGTCACGTCATATGTTGCTGCGACCAATCATGTCGCTCCACGTGTTGCGCCCTTATACCTTGTAGTCGCGCGCGCTTCGTACATTCAAATCACCATCCGTACACCCGACGAAAAAAGGTCTGTATCTATTCTGAATAGTATGAAACAGCATTTCTTGCTAAAAAATCCCTTTGTACAAGCTGCCCGGCGAAAAAGTAACTGTTTTCAGAAAAAGGACACTGTAAATAGTACTTTCCTGCCCGAATTCCTTATACTAGGGGGTGTCAGACTTAAAAAATTCTCGTAAGTTTGAGACCAGAACGAGTACTTCGGTGACATCGCAATCCTGGTGCGGCGGAGTACTTACAAAACTTTTTTGTTCGTAAGATTTTGTTAAGTCTGACACGCCCTACTGTACTAAAAAGTCAAAGTTTCGTGTACGAATTCCGGGTCGGGATCCGCGGCTCCGCCGTACACATCCGTACCGAAATGAGTACAGTACCTAGCCAATGCTTAATTCGCCCGACAGGCTTACGAAATTAATTTGGCGATGGTCACGGTCTGATTCCCCCTAACTGGGTGAATTGGAAGAAAATGAATTGAAGAAACTGTACGAATCAATAGAGGGCCGAATGTGAATGGATTTGCTTTAAAAATGCACACTGAACAAGAGGGAAAATGGCACATTTCTTTGAAGAGCTTGGACATGCCCGCCCTGAGATTGTGACCTCCGTGTGCCTCCTTCTACCCTCGTACGGACGGCCCTGCCGGTAATAGCACACCTCTCATAGGCGGCAAACTGTTCGCTGTCAGAACCGCGTCGTGGCGTACGGAGGGCAAATGTAGGGAGAACTCCGTACTGGAGGAACAGAACGGCGAACTGGCCGTTACACGGCGCACTGCGCGCATGTGCTGTGCTCGGAGATAACATTTTTCGTTAGTTTTCTAAGGGCAGAGACCGCTAACGCGGAGTGGAGAGGTGCGAAGCCTTCAGAAGGCGCCAAAGGATGGAAGGAAGTACTTCGGCTTTCGCTGAAACTACCTATTTCGCGGAGAGACGTGTACTCAGTTCAAATTCCAAATGTGCAGGACTTTTCTATGTCTGGAACCCTCTAGTGTGTGTAAACGGTTCCATGTTGTACAGTTTTACTGGAAACTCCTCCCACGTGTGCCCCACTGAACATGCAAACCCACACTTTGATAGAAATTGATCTTTTTTTGGACGACTTCCGAAAGCATGGTCGGCTCCCCAACCTTCCGTAAGCAAAACCTTCCATCTTGCTTTTTAAGGGAAACGGAATTAACAAAAGGGGCAATGAAAAGAGAGTTGGGAAGGAGCACAAAAGGGGGAGCGGCGAGTGAGAGAGAATTGGCTTTGAGCAAAAAGCAAAAGAAAACTGACGATGCACAAACTTGGAAGATGGAGTGAAAAAAATCAGATCCCGGATCCCGCGTCAAATTCATCGTGTGCTTTTCTCCGCACGGCATCTTCCCACTGAACGCAAAAATCCTTTGTAGCATCTGCAAGCAGAATTTATATAATGATTCATAAGTTTAAGAATTTACCCAAAACATGCAGAAAGAAACGCACAAAAACTTTCATTTCTTAATTTAACTCGACTTCTTTTTATTAGTGAAATCTGAACGCATAATGTAACGAAGAGTAACTGCTGGAATGGAGACCTATAACAGCATTGGCAAAATATGGAATGAGATAGCTCGAATTCATACCATGCTTCATTGTGAGAGCGGGAGTGGGCTCCTCCAACATGCCCACCACCTTTGCAGGAGTTCCAGCAACCATGCTGAAAACGTACAGAAAACTTCCTTATCAGCTCCCCTTTCTCTTTCAGTAATTGAAATAGTAGAAGTACATTTTTTTTTTTCACTAACCATCACAATTCCTTCTTTAAAGCTGCTCTAAACACCTGCAAATCGATAGAATTCTCTGCATTCGCACTAAACCCACAACCTTAAACCTTATTTTACTATCATACCTGTGCGGCGGCACGTTCTTGAGCACAAGGGAGCCCGCCGCCACCATCGCCCCCCTCCCCACAACAATGTTTCCGAGCACTGTGGCCCCCGCCCCTATCAGAACTCCTTCGTGAATTTTAGGGTGCCGGTCTCCGGCTTCCTTTCCCGTTCCTCCCAGAGTCACTCCCTACATCCTCCCGCAAGCATACTGTTGAATAGAGTACAAAATTAACATCAGCTACAAATGAATTTGAGATGGAGGTGATTGGGTTGGTTTATCCTTTTAACGGTAGCTGAATTGGTACTACATCTTCGGACACAGGACAGGCGCTTCGATTGGAATAGAAAAAGGGATTAGGGACTTGATTTTGATATGCAGAAGATGGATTACTTTTTTGTGTATGTTTAATGCATAGAAGAAATTGGAAAGACCTAACGTCGATGATATTCTGCAAACCTTTCAGAACCTTTCATCGTTAGATTCTATCTCTTGTGTAAATTGGTGCAGACGCTGGACCTCAAAGATTCTGAATCGTTCATTGATGATAAGACAAATTTTGCTCGTCAGGAAATTTGCAGGAAAGAAGCAGGAGCAGGAGGACTTTTAGAAGTAGAACTTCGTCAATACTTGCAACATGGAAACTCGATCCCGAACCACCGCTGTTTCTCCAATCACTACGCCCGTTCCATGGTCCATTAAAATTCCGTATCCGATCCTTGCAGCTGAAAAGCCCAACTGAAACAGTTCAGCTATATCAACATGGAACGTGCAATTAGAATGGAGGACTACCAGTCAGCCAAGGCTCAAATATGATCCGGAAGGTGAAATTCTATGAGAGTCCAAAGAAATGAAACTGCGAAATATAAAGAGCTAAATGCGGTTCCATGCAGCTGTTCTCACCTGGATGAATATCCACCGCAAATACCTGCATAACCCCTGGCCTAACTGTTACATGCGAATGATTTCATAACGGAACTGAAAGAAGGAAGTTGATATTCCTTTATCCGCATGCTTTTTTTTTCAGACTCAACAAGGAAATGTCACGATCCTGATTTCCATTCTGAAGAGAATGAAAAAATGTTGTTTACCTCACTAATACGACTTTGAAGAGCAAGAGCCAAAACCTTCTGCCCTCTTTTCCAGAGCGCATGCGCGATGCGATATGACTGCAGCGCATGGTAGCCCTGCACGCATCATGATGCGATGTGATGTGATTCTTTAGCCGTTTAAGGGATACGCCCAAACAGACTGTCATCAAACGGATAGTGATATTATTATTATTATGATTAGTGATATTAGATTGAGGGGGGAAAGAACTATAGGAGAGGAGATAGAGAGGGAGAGAAAGCAAGCGGAAGTGAATGGAGGGACGAACAGAGAGAAGGGAAGGATAGAGAGCGAGAAGGGAGGGAGGACAGAAACAGACATGGGTTTCAGGGTATTTAGACGGAGAAAGCAGTCACCTTATAATAGAGAAGCGCAGAGCTGTATGAGCGGCAAGACGGATCTCGATCCTTAACAGCCTGCAGAATGACAATGCATGTGGTTGGATCAGCTAATGAATCCCTACATGCGTTACAATCATCAAA
Organism: Zygnema circumcarinatum; assembly: GCA_037447605.1. Classification (NCBI taxonomy): domain Eukaryota; kingdom Viridiplantae; phylum Streptophyta; class Zygnematophyceae; order Zygnematales; family Zygnemataceae; genus Zygnema; species Zygnema circumcarinatum. Next base: position 2,383,187 of record CM074816.1, read on the forward strand.
TTACCCTTTCCTTTTCCTCAGCTTCAAAAGACTACGCAAACCAATGACGAAAAGGTTTCCAAGTGCTCCTACAATTCCTCCATGTTCAGAACTTTCCCACTATTTCATGAGATTCAGGAGTTTTTAAGGTTTGTAGTTTGAAATATTCACACCTGCACATCCGCCCTTATTGCATGCCGAATGGATTCTTGAGTGAGCACGTCATCGAACACATCAAGAAGTTGTGTTGCCAAAAGTGTCGCATTCTTTAATCGATTTGCGAGAACGAATCCGAGGGAGCGTTCAAAGCATGAGTGCGCCAAAATGCTCGCATAAAGGAAGCTGCTAAGAAGCGGTTCCCGTTCCGCCTTCACACTCACCGAACATTTAAGTTTGAAACAAAAACGGTCAGCTTACAAGTAAAGCACATTCAAACATGCATGGAGCTTGAGATTGAGCACACATGAGCTTGTCCTTGTGCGGAAAAATTTAACTCTAAATCTCAAAGACTCTTCAAACCATATAAAGCGTGTATCCCAAAGAAGAAACAGAAAACAAGGATTCCCGAAGGAGAACAAAAACCAAGGAAGGGAGCGACATGGTACAAATAAATTGCTACAACAAATTGATATTTATTGCTTATGTGGACCTACCTCCAGCCTCGCTTCCGCCCTAATAGCCGCCCAGACGGGGTCATCATCGATGAGCTTCGGAAGGCTTGTGCCAGCTGTCACAGGAGGCTGCGCTGCGGAGCTTGCAGGCGTGACAAGTGTCACATCCTCATCCATAGCTTTCTTAGCAGCCTTCACCGCTGCATTGACTTCTCCATTTGGGTGGTCGGCTGGGGGGGATGTGGATGGCCCCATAGAAAATTTTGGATTAGAGCGAGAATTAGGGTTGGCATTGCTGTCGGTGGGGGGCTCCTTCATTGCGTGTTCTGAAGCCATGGATTCCCCGCGGAAGGCGTTGTTGGATTTGTTGTCCTCCTTGCTCTGCATGTACGCAGGGAACGCGTTTCGCCACTGCGGCTCGTTGGCGTCGACGGAAGGTTCGTGCTGGGAGGGGCCCTTCTTAGTGTTGGAAGAAGCTGGTTGAGAGGGGGAGGGAGTGGAGGGAGAGGGAGAGGGGGAGGCGGAAGGCGAAGGAGAAGAGGTAGAGGAGGAGCAGGAGGGAGGAGGAGAGGAAAACGAGGGAGAGGAGGAGGAGGAGGAGGAGGGGGGGGAGGAGGAAGGGAGAGAAGCGCCAAGCGCTTCGAAGATGCTTTCCGCAGAAACCTTGCCTGCTGCATCATGCGATGATGATGATGAGGATGATGCAGAAATAGTATCCCTTATTTTTCTAAACTGAAATCCACTGCGTCGAATATGATCATGACCTGCATCCCTCCATGCAGCCAGTGGGCTGCCGCTGCTGCACTCGTGCCCGCGCTCAACCCTAGCCGGCGCACTCTGCTCCCTGGCAACGCATTTGCAGCCCCTCTGGACTGCGAGGGAGATAGCTTCCCCCCTGAACAAGCATGGCGCAGCCATGGCCGACCTGTAGCACTATCCTCAAACCTGCTGCTATTTATGGTTGGAATTAGGGTTAGAATTAGGGTTAAAATTAGGGTTAGGGGTAGAGTTAGGGTTAGGATTAGGGATACGATAGGCCTGAAAGAAGGGTTAGGGTTACGGTTAGGGTTAGGAATTAGGCTTAGGGCTAAAATTAGGGTTGGGGTTAAAGCTCCGTTGAGCGCGAGGAGCCGATGACGCGGACGGCCCTCTATGTCACGTCACGATAACAGTTCCCTGTGAAATCTGTTCAACGGCCGAATCGCGTCGCATGGAAGTCGACAACATCCGTACCGTAAGAACGAACCTCCGTACCTCCGTACTTTACTTGTACGCAACTGTGGATGTATGGGCATGGGCATGGGCATGGGCATGGGCATGGGCATGGGCATGGGCATGGGCATGGGCATGGGCATGGGCATGGGCATGGGCATGGGCATGAAGGCATAGGCAGGGCATGGGCATGAAGGCATAGGCAGGGCATGGGCATGGGCATGGGCATGGGCATGGGCATGGGCATGAGCATGGGCATGAAGGCATAGGCATGGGCATGGGCATGAAGGCATAGGCATGGGCATGGGCATGAAGGCATGGGCATGGGTCCATGCGGATCATGCAGTACAGCATGTATGCATGCATGGCAAAATTCACACATGGCATGGAGCTGGACAGTGCCGTTTAGCGGGGCGAGGCCATGGCGAGCGGCCTGCTCCTGCTTCTGCTGCTTGCCGTCGCCGCGCCAGGTACTACTGCCTCCAGCGCGGGCGAGGGTTTAGGGTTTAGGGTTGAGGTTTTATTTGATCTTCACAGTAAGCAGGTCGTTGAAGCGGTCATTTTGGATCATCTTTCTGCTGCCACACAGGCTGTTTCTAAGCTTTAATGAGGGCCTTCACTACTTTCAGGACTATTGGCGGACGCTCGGACTCGACCAAATTTTGATCACAATGTAACCATCAAAGGAAGCGGGCGAGTTGGACCTCTCACTCCTTCAGAAACAGGGTAAATGCCCACTCTTTCTTATCGTTTTTTTAGAATGCAAGTTTCACCATGTTCAAGTTAGTGCCAAAAAGGTTAAGCATGTATTTTTTTCAAATCAATTACCCTAAAAACCCTAAAACCCAGTAAGCCAGTCTTCAATTTTATTCTCATCAGAAAAATGAGGGAGATGATGAGATTTACAAAGTGGGGGAGCTCCACAACTATTCTGTGTCAGGGCCAACGGTTTCCGTTCAACGGAACACACGGAAACAGTCGCACGGAACCTGCAGGAATGGACCGTGACAAGGAACGGATCCTCCGTAGAATGCAACGGAGGCAGGGGTTACCTGTACAAGAAGGAGATGCTGACGTGGCAAAGCCTTCAAAATGGGCTGTGGCAGCAGCCCTGGTTACCGGACGAGGGAAAATTTGTGCTCCCATTTTGTTACTCTGGAAGGGTTCGTTTATAATTTTTTTTTCATTTTTTCTTAAAAAAAAAAATTAATAAAATTTCACTTCTGTTTTTTCATGGTCTGAAGGCGTAGAGAAATTGAGGCAATTGATAATGTTTTGGTCAAGTTGACTCGGTCAAGTTAGTCACGCATATTAACCGCGCGAATAAGATATTCAATTTCCAATTATGTTATTCGAGCATTTTTTGCCGCTATGGTGCTTCTATGACAATTTCAATCGAGTGCTGAATAATTTGAACAAGCCTTATGGGAATATTTTTCCGACAGGCTAGCAACCGTATTCAATGCTTACGTGGCGCCCTCCTATTCGCCGGAATCCTTAATCGAACTCTCATTGTCCCTTTCAATTCTGTAAGTTAAAGGAAGCACAAAAAGCGCGCATTGGATCTGCTTCAAAGCCCACAAAAAAAATAATATGTAGAAACTATTCGACATTTATTCATTCACATCATATTCTGATTCGCTGTCTTTCCGTGGCTGTAAAATCAGGAAATGTCAACTCTTAGGCATATCCTAGTTTGGAATTTTTTTTCCGACTTGCATTGTGCCCCTATATTGGGGCTCATTGCGGCGAAGGAAAAGTGGCAGCAGCTTCGCCTCAGTTAGTTTTGGTCATAGTTACATTCGTCAAGTCATATGTTGACTGACGAAAGTTTACGAAGAAGTTATGAAAAATACGGTCATAATGCACCGGAAAAAAATATTATGCGCAAAAGAAGCTCCTATTCCACTCACTGAAGAATAGATATGATGATACAAAGTTTCCACCCTGTGCAGTCTTCATTCGACTTTCGGCCATATTTTGATGTCGAGCATGTGAATGAGTGTTTTGGTGAAAACAGCGCCATTTCACTCGAAGACTACATGACACGAGTCAGTGGACAGACTCCCTTTCAGTCTCTCTATCTCTCTCTCTTTCACTCTCCCCTCTCCCATCTCCTCTCTCCCCTCTCCCCTCTCACCTCTCCCTCTCCCTCTCTCTCTCCCTCTCCCCCTCCCGTCTCCCCTTCCCCTCTCCCATCGCCCCCTCTCCCTTTTCCCTCTCCGTCTCCCTCTCTGTCTCCCTCTCCCTCTCCCTCTCCCTCACTCTGAGTCTCTGAGTGTTGCTCAAACTGTGTGCAGTACGGCAGACCCGCTGTCGTAGACCACCTGCTCTGCATGCATCAGTCGTGTGTTTGTAAGTCATTCCGCTCCTTGTTAACCGGTTAACCGAATTCCTAAATTCTTACAGGAAATATATTAAGGAGATGAACGTCCAACTCTTTCTCTCTCTCCCTATCTCTCTCTCTCTCTCTAGCCTTTTTCTTTGTAATCCTTTCCTATTGTTCAAAGCTATGAGTTTGAAGTGACTTTAACCTTTCATGTATATCTTTTTATTTATATTTTTTTTTCTTTTACAGCTGTGTTCGTACCTCTCTCAAAGGTCCATATCTTCTTTCTGTAATTTCAATGTGGAGGATGGCAGACACTGATCGGGAAACCAATGGAAAAAAGTTTAGGTACAAAAATTGGTATGCAGATGTAATAGCTTCACCAGAAATTAAATCTTGGCCGAAACTACGCATTCTGCCGAGTACTGAAACTGGTTAGTTTCTTCGCTTGTGGTTTAATTCAAACCATGAAATGCACAGATTTGTTTTGCTAAGCAAGATTCTAAATCATTTTATTTTTCAATTTGAAGCCTGTCAACGAGTCTTTTGCACCCCTACAAGCCTGAAAAATGGCCGATACCCTGTTTAAGGTTTTTTAGGCTCGAACTTTAAAAGCTTATTAGATTATTTCTCGTTTGCAAAAAACGTTCAACAATGAGATTCTCTCCCTCCCTTTCTCCCTCGATCGCTCTCTCTCTCTGCTCCTTCACCGCTTTCTCGTTCTCTCTCTATCTAGTCCTTCCACTCCCTCTAAACACTAAGTAACGTACCTCCTCCTCCATTTTTCTCACTTGTGATTCAGAAGTGGTGGACGCATACGGTGGCATAGGGAAGGGGATTCTTCATATCGGCTTAGAGAAGTTCAAAACTGTGCGAGAGTTTAACTCTGGGAGGAGGAGGGAATGCTGACCTTTCTTTGGTGGAAAAGCACATTTCTTTTCTGATCTCCTCCTCCAACCTCTTGCGCTCTTCTCTCCTTTCTCTCCCTACTTTCCTACTCTCTCTTTGTTGCTGAACCTCTCCCACCTCTCTCCCTCTCTGCAGCTGTTCAAATCCCCTTACTTTCACGATGTGAGTGTAGTGGATGCTCCCTTCCAAAAGCGGAGCAACTGCTCCTCGGGATTAGCAGTGCAGGTAAAGTCTCAAACCCTCATATTGTCATGTAAAGACTCTAAAATCCTAATCTCGTACTCCCTCCCCTATGTCTTTGTTTTTTGCTCAAAACAAACAGAAGAAATTCAGAAGAGTTAAAAACCCTCTCATCTCATTTCTTGGTTTGATGGAGATAATCTCAAAAATGGACTTTGTGTTACGTTCTGTTGTAGTTGTACAGATGAATTTTCTAGAACTTCAACTCTTCATCTATCTATCAGAATTGATCCTTTTTTTGTGGTATTGTGCTTCCCATAGCCTGCTACCCCCATTGTAAATGCTGCAAAAGAGTTCATTCGGAAGCATTTGGATGGGAAGGAATACCTCGCTCTTCACGCCCGGCGAGGGGACTTTATCCGCATATGCAGACATGTAAGTCTCTCCACAACCTCCTCTGCTTCTCTACCAGTAACTACCAATATCCAAGACCTCTATCACGTACTATAAGAGGAAGACTTATTTTGACTACTCTCAATACCCTGAAGACTCCATAATTGGCTTTGTTCATGACTTGAACTCTTGGCTTGTGCTTTTCGCTGTCTTGATGTTCAGAAACACGTGAAGTGCGGAAGCAGTATCAAGGAAGTTTCCGAGTGCTTGAGAAAGCAGTTAGAAAGGTCCAACATGCCACTTGTATACATTTCGACGGACGGAACTAGAAAGGAATTCAACTATCTTCGGTCGTCCAATCAACTGATATTGGGCCGTAAGGTGAAGCTTCTGACGTTTCCGTTCAACCAAGCGAGAAAACCGGAGCCATGGGTGTCCACCTTGTCCGAACACGTAAGTTTCGATCGACTCCTGTGAAAAGATAGCAGGTTTTTCTTCCGTATCGTACTTTAAAAACCACGAGTTCCCTCCCTCCCTCCCTCCCTCCCTCCATGCAAACCCTAAATTACCTTATGTCTAACGGGTTTTGAAGATGGGGGTGATGGGTGGGCGATGGGTCCGTTAGCAGGGCTTTGTTCTGAAGGATTCCCCCGTTCGAGTGGCATTTGAGAAGATGATATGTGCTCAGGCTCGCATCTTTTTGGGGTCCGCGGGGTCCACCTTCACTACTGACATTATGAGACTCCGCTACGGTCTGGGCAGCGCCTCATGCGCCGACGATTTCAATTGTGGCCCCCCTGTACGCCTGTAATTTTTTAGCAATTTAAAATTGCTTTTAGGATCTTCAGAAACTTTAGGTCTTAGGGTTTCTCCAGTTTTTTGGGCTTTAGGTGTCCTTAGGGGTCAGTGTGTACAGTCCCTGTAACGGATGCCACCTAAAAACCCTGATAACTCAATTGCTTTTTTTTTTTTTTTTTGAAGGTTTAGTTGTTGTTAATGTCTTGTGGTTTCATGGGTCTGAAACCGAGCAAGTTTGGTGCTAGAGCATGGGCCATGTTGAGGGCTCAGATAGGGACAGGGCCGGACCTCGCAACCATGAACACTTCCACAACTTTTGTTTCAAGCTCGTGCCATTCAAGCTTGCCGAATTCGACGTCATATTGCAGCGGTGCAACGGTTTGATTGGTTGGTCGGTACCCAAACATTAACACTGTCGATTCCTCGCTATGTCAGTGTTATATTGCTTCATTTGTACGCGTCGTCCACGTGGACCAGTCAGAAACAGGGCAGGATCTCCGTACAGTTCCTGAAGATATGTGACACAACAATGACGACATAACATTTTTGACGACATATGTACTCATGTCATGAGTACAGTGGGGGGGTCCCCATATTTTCCACCCTGGACAGTGCGCTCCCAAGAAATTCGCCCCGATTTTGCCGAAACCACCTTTTTGTACGGTAACTCAATGTTAGCCGTACTATTCGTACTATCCGTACTATCCATGCTATCCGTACGAGCTGTAGAATCTTCCCACAGGTGCCGCCGTAAGAGGCGCTCGCTCCTCTCCTCGATCTGCTCCATGCGTATACCATCCACATCAACCATCTACACGGCAAGCATATTGACTCTAAGAGGTGTTTTGGTATTGAGCGTCGTCCAAGTCGCACAAGGCACCCGTTTTGGTTCATTGCCGTGGAAGCCCGTCAACCCCCAGCCTAATATTAACTCACTCATTTATTTCATCATGGGTGTGCTCTGCCCTCCTCCGGCGATCTTGGCTACCTTTTATCGACAACGTATTTCCGTCGCCCTTCAGCGTTGCCTCGCTTCTACGCTACTTCGGCGTGCTGCAGTTGTTGGTGACCGTGTTGGTGGACTTCCGCCGCTCCCTCCTCGCGACGTGCCTCACATCGGTGACCTTCGCGGTTGCTTCTAGGGCTGCGTTGTTGTGCCTAGGCGTAGTTTTCCGCTCCTAGCTTCGTTTTATTGTGTTTCGGTCCTTTGTGACCAGTCCTTCGTGGTTCCACATTTTGCCTTTATCCATGTAAATTTGATGGCCTCGCCATCGCGAGTTCAATGAAAGTTTGCGTTCATCTCTTCCACTATTTTGATAATTATAGCATCATCAATGAAACGAACAACGCGAAGAGCGGAAAACTACGTGTATGCGATACGATACGGCACGGTACGATATATACTGAACGACACGGTACGATACGATACGATAAGGTACGATATTATACGATACGATACGTTCGGAAAAACATGAACTCTAACATGGTACCGAAAGCCTATTGGTAACACGAACCTTATATTTGCAAAATCAATATCTTTGCCCCTTTTTGGCCAATGGCGAATACCATGGCGAAAATATGAGGACCCCCCACTTGTAACAGGAAATGTGGCCGTACGGTCGTGTCACACTCGTACCCAAGTGCACCGCGATATGTGCGATATTACGATACGATATCGCAGACCGTTGAAAATGCTTGTACGGTTCCGTACGCGGAGCCGCGTGGAGCGCTGGACGGGAGGGAGAGAGGGAGAGGGAGAGGGAGAGGAAGAGGGAGAGGGAGAGAAAGAGGAAGTGAGAGGAAAGAGAGGGAGAGGGAGAGGGAGAGAGAGAGGGAGAGGGAGGAGAGGAAGAGGGAGAGGGAGAGGGTGAGTGAGAGGGAGAGAGAGAGGGGGAGGAGAGGACGAGGTAAGAGGGAGAGGGAGACGGAGAAGAGGAAGAGGTAAAAGGGAGAGGGCGAGGGAGAGTGAGAGGGAAAGAGAGAGAGAGGGAGGAGAGGAAGAGGTAAATGGGAGAGGGAGAGGGAGAGTGAGACGGAGAGGGAGGCGAAAAAGGAGGGCAGGAAAGAGTAAGAGGAGGAGAAGGACGCTGAGGAGCTTCATGCCAGCTGTCACTGTAAGCTCCGCTCGCTTCGTCCTTCCTTCTCGAACCTCTTCTTATGTCCTCTCGCCGTCAGGGATTATCCGCCCCTCTCTACGTCCATCTGAAGTTGTCGCCCTCCGCTCTCCCTCCCTCCCTCCCTCCCATGCAGATTCAAATGCAAGGCAGGTCCACGAAGATTAATTCGCGTCTTTAGATAATTAAAAAATCCGAGTATCCACTTTATTGCCTTCCATTAAAATTCTTGAAATCTTGAAAAAAGAAAAATAATGTTTCTTAGTATTTAAAAACTTTCTTTTTTTAAATCGTTCTTTGTATTTGGGAAAATGGGGTTTCAGCATTTCAGATGTAACTAGACGCGGTCAGCCAAAAATTTTCATCCATTTTTTCAAAAATGGCCCTACTTTCAAATTCCGAATGGGAATAAAAGTGGAAATTCACAATCCCTTCTGATCTCATTTTGCCGAAAGCTTTATTGGGGCGAATGGCTCCCCAAAACAAAAAGGGATTTACGGAAGAGGGTCTCAAAGAACCCCTTTTAACGGAAATCCGTTCACCCCCAAAGCAAGGCCCAGCAGAGAGCGGCTATGTGACCGCCTCTCTATGGAGCACAGTTCTGTTCACATGGATGAATCCGTTATTCGAATTCGGCAAAGAAAATGTCTTAAAAGCCGACGATGTTCCGCGATTGGCCCTAAAAGATGAAGCGAACGCTTCCTATTCGTCCTTCGCCTCCGCATGGAACCGTCAAAAGGAGCCGTCCAACGGAACGGAGCTATCCGTCACATGGGCCATCTGGGATTCCTTCAAGGTTCAGTTCATAGTGACGGCATTTCTCGCAGTATTCAAAGCGGTGGTTATGTACGCAGGTCCTCTTCTGTTAAATTCCTTTGTTGAATTTACGGCTGGAAAGAAAATATTTGCATATGAGGGCCTGCTTTTGGTCTTGGCATTGTTCCTTGGAAAGGCGTTGGAGACTGCTGCGAAACATCAGTACCAATTTCGATCAGTGGTGAGTCCTCTCCCGCTCCTCTCGTCCTCCCAATTCTTCTCACCCTGTCTCCCTCCTCTCTCTCTCTCTGCTCTCTCACACTCACTCTCCCGACCCTCGTCTCTCTCCTTCCCCCTCTCCCTTCCCCACTACCATACTCTCCCACCCCCTATCCCTCTCGTCTCTCCCACTCCCTCTCTCTCGAGAGAGAGAACGCGAGCGAGCGAGAGGAAGAGAGGAAGAGAGATAGAGAGAGAGAGAGGTAGACTGAGGGAGCTCCTCTCTTGGTCCTACATCTCCTGGGTAGTGACTGTCTGTTATCATATATTCAGATTTTGGGATGCAACATTCGGAGCTCCCTTATCGGAGCTTTGTACCGGAAGGGCCTCCGCCTCTCAAGTGGAGGTCGGAGGGAATTCGGAGCAGGGGAGATAGTCAACCTCATGAGCACCGACGCGCAGGTTTTTCGCAAAAAACCAGAATCAAAAATCTCAAAAAATCTCAAACAAAGTTTTTTTTTCCCCTTTCTGCACTCACAAACTTTTGGGTCTCTTGAAAACTAGCCGAGTCTTTACCATTCTATTCATGTTCTCCCCTCATTTTTTTCTTTTTCTTTTTTTTTTTAATTATTTTGGAGGGGGAAGGGGGGGTGTAGCGGTTGGCGGAGCTCACAATTGAACTTCCGAACATTTGGATTCTGCCTCTTCAAATTGCCATTGCCCTAATTATCCTTTTCCGGGTACGTGTTTTTTATTTTATTTGTCTGAAAAAGTACTCCTATTTGTTTTTTTCCTTATTGTACTCTTGAAAGTGGGATCCGCAGGCTTACTTATACAGATATTGTTTGTCACCTTTTCTTTTTATTATTTTTTTTTTGGGCAGGTTGTGGGCTGGGCCATGCTGGCAGGTCTCGGGGTAATGGTGGCAATACTTGTCGTGAATTTAGTCGTCGCAATTTTGCAGCAAAAATTCATGGTTTCACTTCTACAAAAAAAAGATAAGCGGATGAAGGCAACGACCGAAATTCTAAACAGCATGAAAGTCATCAAACTCTATGCATGGCAAACTTTTTTTCGGGCAAAAGTGGAAAAATTTCGCGAAGAAGAAGTTCAAAGTTTAGCGAATTTTACCTACGTGGCAGCTGTGAATATTTTTCTCCTTTGGCTTTCCCCATTGGCTGTTTCCGTCGCCACTTTCGGATGCATGCTTCTGATTGGCTACGAGATGACAGCTGGCAATGTATTTACCGCAATTGCGACTTTTCGAATTCTTCAAGAGCCCTTAAGGGCATTTCCACGTGTCATATCTTCCGTACAACAGGCACTGGTTTCCGTTAAACGGCTATCGAAATTTTTGACTGCGGACGAACTGCAGCCCGACTCCATAGAAAGGCTGCCCGGATCTGAAAATATTTCCGCCGCGATTTCTATGGAAGAGGCGGACTTCAGCTGGGAAGGACACTCGGAAAAATTGGCGCTCAAAAAAATTAAAATTTCGATTCCGAAAGGAGCCCGCGTGGCGATTTGTGGAACCGTTGGATCGGGAAAATCGAGTTTGCTTTCAGCGATTATTGGAGATATGGTCCGACATA
>CM074816.1:2425919-2437378 GCA_037447605.1 Zygnema circumcarinatum
CCCCCCCTCTCCTCCCTCCCTCCATACCTCCCTCCCTCCCTCTCACTCCTGCCCACCCGACCCACCTTGCGCTCGACCGCACGTCACAGCGAGCATGACTAGAGCTGCCAAAACGCCCCACTTCGCCATGGCGGCAGAATCCTTCAACAGGAACACCAAACAGCCCCGATTAGCAGAATACAAGTAAATGCTACCATACTTCATCTTTACGAAAAAATGTTTAATTGCTTTGCTTTGTCCGGGCTCCTCCCCTTCATGCCCTGCAGCCCCGCTACCTTCAACGCCCTCCTTTTACCACGTGACGGCGCCCTCTTCCGTGGCTCAAATGCCTCGAGATTTAAAGCCTTCGCCCCGTATACACTGGCTGCTCTCTCCCTCCCCTTCCTGCTTCCCCTCCCCTCCCACTCGCGCTCTTTCTGTCCCTTTCCCTCTCTTCCTCCCCTCCCTCTCCCCTTCCCTCCCTCCCCTCCCCTCCCCTCCCCTCTCCCCTCCCCCTCCCCCTCCCCTCCCCCTCCCCTCCCCCTTCCCCTCCCCTCCCCTCCCCCTCCCCCTCCCTCCCCTCCCTCCCCTCCCCTCTCCCTCACCCTCTCCCTCTCCTCCCTCTCTCACTCCGTCTCCTCTCCCACTCCCAGCTGTGGCTTTCCCTCTCCGCCCCTCCCTCCGCTGACACGACAGCGAGGCTGACGCGGACAGTTCGGGCTGCCAGCGGCGGTCAGGGGAAAAGCACAGTGCAGTCTGCACACATTGCGCGTCGCGCCGCCATTGGGATTTGGAACGTTTCGACCCTGAGGTCGAAACGTTCCAATGGCGGCGAGCGCAAGAAGACAAACCGAATCTACCAAGTTTGTGAGCGAAAATTATTTACCGAAAGTCAAAAGGTTTTGAAAACGAAGTCGTAAAAATGACGCAGCGGTCTTTGCCACGTGGCAGAAGTGGATTGATTGACTTCGATACCCTCGTCCTCTCGAGTTCTTGGATGCGAGCGGTGATGTACACTGTCCGTACAGAGTTTGTAGTGACCAATACAGTACCCCCACCTAATATTTTCGCCATGGTTTCGGCAAATATTGGGCGAAAATCTTGGAATTTGCATATATAAGGAAGTCCGTGTTAATAATAGGCGGGAGAAGAGAGAAAATGGTATTGAACTCACGATGGCGAGGCCATCAAATGTACATGAAGAAAAGCAGCATGTGGAACCACGAGGGACTGGCCGCAAAGGACCTAGGCACAAAAGATAAAAGCTAAGAGCGGAAAACTACGCCTAGGCGTGTGCGCGTCACTAGTAATAGAACGCGTACTTCAGTCGCCTTCAGCCAAGAAGGCGCGAACTGGCCGAGTAAGACGCCTCCATGAACATGAGCATTTTTAAACGCCAAGTCCAGAACCCCAAGTTTATCCAGAAGTCACAAAACACCCTCTCGTTGATCAAACACACCGGAGAGGTCAGACAGAACCCTCCTGCTGCCATTCCGCAGGCGACCGTAGGGAGCGCAGTAAAACCGTAGGTGCTGCCCAAACACGAGAGTTCCTAATGCAGCCTCGTGTTGAAGCGCATGCGCTCGCTCGCCTAAGGATCACAAATCGCCTTCATTTTTTCAAGGCCTTCCTCTGGGGAGTCCGGCGGTCAAGCGCGGTTCCGCACTCTGCGCGCCAAACTGTCGTACGGAAATCCGTTTTGCGGCCTTTTTTAGTTGGGTTCAAAATTTGAAATATCTGCTGTTTTAATATTCCGTATCGCGGAAATATCGTATCGTATATCTTCAAACGATATATCGTTATGAAAGGCTGGCGGCTCGATCATAGTAATTTGGAAGCACCATTTTTGTGGAACTGTATTGGTGTTCTATGTGAAACATAGAGAAATGGGAAGAACTGCAAGAATAGAAAGGTTGAACAGCTCTAACCATTGGACTGGCAACCATTGGCCCAACCATTGGTGCCAATTGCTTAACCGGGCAATGGGTGTCATTGAAGCCAATGACTGCAACCATAGGCAATGGTTGTCTTGATCAACCAATAAATGGTTGCAACCATTCCATCACTTGGTGACTTTGGTCTTTGGACTTTGGCGCGAGTTCAATGAAAGTTTCCCCTTTCTTTGGTCTAACTTTCTTCAACCTTTTGAAGCCCTGAGTTGCAAACTGAGGCGAAAAGTTTTGAACCCCGAACCGAAGTTTGCAACCAGCTTCAAACTTTCTGGGCTTCAACCGTCCGCACGAGTGAGATGACATCAGCAAAGTCGAACCACGTCAGCAAAAGTTGGACGGAGTTGAAGTCCAACCAATGAAATTGCAACCGTACCCTCCGGAAGCTTCCAAGCAGCGACCCTCGGTGGAAATTCCGCACTTTGACCGAGGTCCGGTCCGAGGTGGCGGTCAAGGGGAAAAACTCATGTCCGGGGTCATGACGGCGGGGCATAATCCCATCCCTAGGCGGGACCTTCTGCGACTGGTCATGATGACCCTCCAAGTTAATCACCTAAAAACCCTCGTGTTGGTGGACTTCCCCCGCTCCCTCCTTGCGATGTGCCTCACATCGGTGACCTTCGCGGCTGCTTCTAGGGCTGCATTGTTGTGCCTAGGCGTAGTTTTCCGCTCCTAGCTTCGTTTTATTGTGTTCCGGTCCTTTGCGACCAGTCCCTCGTGGTTCCACATTTTGCTTTTGTCCATGTACATTTGATGACCTCGCCATCGTGAGTTCAATGAAATTCCCCTCTTCGTGACATGACCAATACTGTGATGTGACCAATTACATGACGTGATGACATGACGTACAACTGATCTCCGGTTCTTTCCATTTTTAAGAACCGCCTGCCGCAGCCGCATATCTGTTGCAGAATCGTTGGCGTAAGGCAGTGTTTCAAGGAGAGCATGAAAAGGGGTTGAGGAGGACGGACGCTGTCAGATTAGGTTTGGGAGATGATCGCTCTGTTGATAAGGTAGAAAGATACAAAAAAACGTGTGAGTGGGATTTGCTTCTGCCCTTCTGTCTTCGGATGATGAGCACTGAATGAAAGTTTGAAATTCTTAATAATAAAAAAAATAATAATAACGGTTAGAGGAGGACCAGGCGCTTGGACACGAGAGAAACACTCTGAACATGGAAAAAGGTGCTTCGACCTTGCCTGCATCATCTGCAAATTCCACCGTGAAGGTGCGTATCGTAGTAGACGACGGTGAGGATGTTGCTGCTGAGTACTGCATGGCCATGGCTGCCATGAAGAAGAGCGGCTTCCTGTCAACTCAAGCGTCGGAGAGATGGGCTGAAGTTGGGAAACGTGCTGACAAGAACCCGGTATTGAATGTTCGAGCGAGGAAAGACGATGTCGAAGGCTATCTGAGTGCGCTAAAGTTGATGGAAGGAGAGTCGAATTTGGAATTAGAGGCGAAGAATGTGAGCAGAGCGGTACAATTGCTGAAGGCCTGCGCTTCGCTCTTGTATGAGGAGGGCATGCAGGGCTGCATGCGGTACTTGAGGGACGTGACATGGAGGGAGGGGGAGGAGACTGAGGAGGTAGTGGCGACGATCAAAGCCTTGCAGCTTAAGGAAGGGGATGCAGTTCTCTCGCGGCAGAACCCCGCTTACAAAGAAAGTCTGATGAAACAACTTTTATTGAAGTGCGCATTTGAACGGTGCGAGAAACTTTGGGAATTTGTGAAGATGGACATCATTCCCTTTATTCGCACTGATCTTCTACACTCCGCGTTCAGATGGTTAATTGGACAGTGTTGCAAAAACGCTTCAAATATGACGAATCGCTGTGTGCCTCTCGCATGTTCGACTCACTCACATTTGAGAGCTAAAGCGTGGTCCCTCAATGCAAGGACCGAGTTGATGCGTGATGGCGGAGGCCACTTGGAGGTCACTGAAATATTTCTATCACCATTCGCAGGCTTTTGCGATGATTGCCGTTACTATTCAAATGAGGAAGCAAAGGCGTACTTGCTCGGTTTGGTGGAGGGCACGTTTGTGACTACGGCTGAAAACAAGAGAAATCTTATCATCAAGATTTTGCAGAATCGTGAGCAGAATCGTTCTTTGTCAGAGTCAATTACGAAAGTGTTAGATTTTCTTCCAGGTGAATGCAAAGATTTCACAAACATGCTTCCTCACTTACGTTCAAACGTCATACTTAGTCTAAGACCATGGATTAAAAAGAAAGTACAGAACAGTGGACAAATAGATTCTAAGACTTGTCTTTAGTCAAGTTTAATGAGAGTCCGTCAATCGGTCGCAGTGGTAGCACAATTACTATGTTCCTCTCTAGATATCAGATCCGCTTCCAGACACAGAATGGCTGCTAACGATTCGTGCGCATAGGTTTCGTCTAAATGATGATCGGGCTGCCAACATACTTTTTTGTGACTTTTTCTTGGCTCCCTTGGTTGGTCAATGCTTTTGACTTTGCAAATCAGATAAGAGCGAAATATGCACGTTAAGAAATCTTGAAGGTGCGAATTGAGAACATGTGCACATGATCCAGAACGACCAAAGTTATGCCAGAAATGAATGTAATGTGAAAGAACCAACTAAAATGTCGTAACTTTAATTAGAAAACATATTTTGCCACTATACATAGATGTCGCTCCTCACGAAAAAAAGCCCAAAAAAGCAAATTGCGGCGAACGCTTTTACCACATAAAGCGCTGCCAGCCAGGCTCGTCTACCCACTTGAATGGCCGAAACAAGAACAAGAAAAGTGTGATTGCATTTACGGCAACATATGCGAAAAGCGTGAACTCGTAACTGGAATCGTTTGGCAGGGGGGTGTGTAGGATTGTAAATAAAACCGGAATCGTAAAATATCTCAATTCTAGCAGAGGAGCAGGCACGAGTACTGCAGCCGTCGCTCCAAAAAAGAGAAGACTCCACAACTTTGGCTGCAGCCTCTCTGTACACGAGTGAGGGGAAGAATATGCCACTCTTAGTCCTTCAGATTCAAAAATACCAAGGACAGGGAGAGGGGGGAGGGGGGAAGGGGGAGAGGGGGGATGGGGGGAGAGGGGGGAAGAGGGGATGAGGTGGGGAAGGGAGAAAGTTGGGGAGGGGGAGAGGGAGGGAGGGGGAGAGGGGGAGGGGGGAGGGGGGAGGGGGAGAGAGGGAAGAGGGGATGAGGTGGGGAAGGGAGAAAGTTGGGGAGGGGGAGAGGGAGGGAGGGGAGAGGGGGAGGGGGGAGGGGGGAGGGGGAGAAGGGGAGTGGGGGGAGAGGAGGGAGAAGAGGGGAGGGGGAGAGGGGGAGGGGGGAGGGGGAAACGGGGCGAGGGGGGAGAGAAAGGGATGGGGAGAGGGGGGAGAAGGGCGGAGTGGGGAGAGTGCGGGAGGACTTACTGAATGTTGTCAGAAGGCTGACGCTCGAATACAAATAAATCGGCACAAGGAAATATTTGGAAACCGCATTTCTCCGAATAAGTTTTCTCCAAATATAAAAAGTGTAATGGCGGTTGTCAGCGAGCAAGTACGGATGAGCCAGACTGCATCCATTGACATTGTTTTTCGCAATTAGGGTTTCAGATAGGACCTGAATAACATGAATGAGTACATAAAATAGAAGTAATACAAAAATAACCTTTAACACGTAGCCTCTCTTTCTTTCTTCTCTCTCCCTTCGAAATACGTAACAAAAAACGCATTACTTAGCCATTTTTTCATTTGTCTTTTTCACACCTGTATTTATGAATGGCAAAAAATGTTGCCAAGACCGCGAAGGCTCCAACTAGGGTCGTTTTCAGAGGATTTTTCCTCCAGTTTTTTGCCAAAAACTGCCCTAAAACCCAAACTCGCTTTGGCGAAAAATGTTCCGAAAACATCGCTGCCGCTGCGACTGCGCAAAAATAGAAAGGCTGCGCAAAGTGGGGTGCCATTTTATGAGCGTCTTTTGCGCCTGCCACGTGGACCAATCAGCTGTCAGAAACCAAAAAAAAGAAATACAGCAAAAGGGGGGCTGTGGACGGAACCAAAGCACTACACACCATTAACCAAAAGAAACCAAAAAACCAAAAACCCAAAACCACAACCCGAAAAACCCAAACTAACTTCGCAGAGACAAGTTCAACGTTTGGTGCGTCTAAAACCATGAAAAGAGTACTAACATACTTTAAAAGAAAAACTAAATGAATGAATGAATGAATGTAAGTGTGGTTTTGGAGACTGACCAACCACAATCCCTCCGTTCCAAAGCACAAAAGCTGCGAATCCGCCGCAGACGGTCAAAAGAGGGAACATTTGCTCAAAAAGAAACCACTTGGAAACCCAAAGCCGGAGAATCAGCTGGCCAACTTCACTCAGAATTCCTGAAGTAGCAAGGAAAAGGGAGGGGTGGGGAAGTTAGACTGAAAGGTTGAGAAAAATGAAAGGTTGAGAATGAGAGTGAACCTAAGCAACTTGAGAGCAATATGGGAGAGAGAAAAGCTAATACTGAAAGAGTAGGGCCTGGGCAAGAGAGAGGGCGAGAGACGGTAACGGAAGGGGAGAGGTGGGAGGAGGGAAAGAGAGAGAGAGAGAGACAAGCACAGAGAGAGAGGGAAGAGAGGAGAGGGAGGGAGGAGAGAGAGAGAGAAATTGCATACCTGGGCTTCGCTTCCTCACGTCTTCGCTTGCAGAGTGGGATACCCTTTCAGCATTCGCAAGTTTTACTCCCTCCCCCTCTCCCTCCCCTCCTCTCTTCTGCCCTCTGCGCCGAACAGCTTCTCCTGAGTCTCTCGCCCTCTCCTGGGAGGACCCCACCGGACCTCCAACAGAAGGTTGTCCTTGTTGAGAGGGAGAGGGCGGGAGAGGGGGAGAGGGAGAGGGAGAGGAAGAGGATTCGTCCAAAAGTTTAAGCGTGCTTTCGCAGAGCACAAACGCTGTCCACACGGCGTTGGTCTGCCGAAAGAAAATCGCGACAACTCCAAACTGCTTCGAGAGAGAGAGAGAGAGAGAGAGAGAGAGAGAGAGAGAGAGAGAAAAGAAAGAGAGAGAGATGAGAGAGAGGGATGAGAGAGAGAGGAGGAGAGCGAAATGGAAGGAGAGGAACAGGAGAAGTAGGTCAGTAAACCTCCCTCTCTGCTTGAAAGCAAAAATTAAAAAGACAACCAAATGTACAACTTTCCAAACTGCATTTCGTTCCCTCTTACAGCCCACCTAAGAATTTTTTCATTCTGCCCGAAAGGAAAAAATGGCAGAAATGAAGCCCGAAAAAGAAAAGCTCTCTCAGAACTCACCCGAAAAAGAGAAATGCATCATCGTCCTCACCAGTGCACTCAGCCAAAAACTTTTTTTTTGCGCCGCAAAATACATCGCCATGACAGCGGTCACAGAGCCCACATCCGTGTAATAAAAAAAAGTGAAAAAAAAATGCAAAGGGTACAACCCCATTAGGGCCGCCCTCTTCCATGGATCCCATTTGGAAGGGAACGAGGGGTCGAGCTCGAGTGAAATTCTCCAAAAAAGAATTAGACCCAAAATTGCAAATAGAATGTTGACGGAACGGAGAATCGGTACTGAGCAAAGGGAGGATAAGGTGGAGTCTCCGTCAAATGCCCTAAAGAAGGGAAAAAGGGTTGCGATGTATCCAATCGAAAGGTAATAACTGCAGTTATAAAAAAGATGGGGGGGTTAGATATAATCTACGTGACTGATTAGGGTATAAATGGGTCTTAGTGAGCTGGAAGGGGACCTTGCTGCTAAAGACAAATGTTTGTTGTACGGAAAAGGGTTTATTGTTAAAAGACTGAAATGCATTGACCGAAAGATTCGACTTTCTGAAGAGGTTTTGAAGCCCCAGGTTTTTTTTTCTTTTCACATTATTTTCTGAGGCCGGAAAATTACAAGCCGGGAAGGGTGGTGATCATGGAGTCCCAATCACGAAAGTTTCCGCGGCAATATTGCTGAGCTTGAGGAATGTGAAAAATCTCATCCTGCCCACAAAAAGGAGCGTGAACGAACGAATACAAAAGCAAGACGTATTAGTTCTGTTTTCTCTGAAACCTTAAGATAACTTCACAAAGAACCCTGCAGGAATTCTGAACCAAAACCCTAACCCTAACCCTAACCCTAACCCTAACCCTAACCCTAACCCTAACCCTAACCCTAACCCTAACCCTAGCCCTAACCCTAACCCTAACCCTAACCCTAACCCTACTAACCTTAGTTCTAACCCTAACCCTATAATAGTCCCAAGAAACTAAAACCCTAGAAGCCGGTGCTGAACCAAACACAACCCAAAAACCCTAAAAAAAACCCCCATCCAAATCCCTTAACAAATCCCCCAAAACCCTAAAAATCCTAAAACACTAAAACCCCAGAAAGCATCCCCATCCTTTACCATGTACGGCTGCGGTACGACCTCCCCCACCAGCCATGCGATTGGACCGTACACTGCCATGGCCGCCACAGCCGCCAATAGCACCTCCTGAGGGCGCCACGTGGCCATGAGGTCCTACGTGGCACGCTCCTATTGGTGCTGCTCCGCTGACGTGTCCTCCCTCCACCGTTCACTTTCCCTCCCGGAAGCACGGCTAAGCTTTCAACCTTCTTGAAATTTCAATATTCGAAACAAGTACATTGCTTCCAAAAAATGAATACGAATGCGTAATAGAAAAGTACTTTTTTCGAAATACGTCCCCAAGCGCAAAGCGGGCGCAGGGTTCAGGGGGGGGCTGGAACCGAATGGGGTTCAGAGGGAATGATGGGAGGGTTCAGGGTGTCCACGTGTCACGCTCGCCGGGCCTTCCGGATGACACGTGGCATTCTCACCCGTGAGATTCCCACGTGCCATGTCGGAAGTGATGCCACGTGGCATGCTGCAGAGTGTTGTGCGGCGCGTGCGCTCTTACGTGCGCTCAAACGCGTTCGCTGTGTCGCCCTCCGTTCTCTTAAACCCTAACGGCCAGGCAGACCCTAAAACCCCTCGCAACCCTAATCCTCCGACAGTTTTCCTTCCTCGGTTGAGTCCTAGCACTGCTGTTAAACCTAATCCTAACCCTAATTCTAACCCTAACCCTAATTCTAAACCTAACCCTAATTCTAACCCTAACCCTAACCCTAATTCTAAACCTAACCCTAATTCTAACCCTAACCCTAACCCTAACCCTAATTTTTCGTCTAGCATTCCCGCGAATGCGATCCTTTACTTCGCCTCTCTCCTGTATTACGCCGCTCATCGCCTCCATCGGACTTTGTATCACTTCAACATCTTGAAGCGAACGAGGTGAGAGCTCCCTCTTATCATCCGAAGTTCACCTTTTTTCCTTCTCCTTGAATTTTTAGACTCGAAATGAAATAAACAGAAAAAAAAAATGTTGTTTTGTTTCATCGTTGGAGATCATGATATTACTCAATAGTGCTTTTTGTGTGAGTCTTTTTTTTTTTTTTGCGTGTGTTTAACGGGTTTTTTCCAGGCTACCCGTCCCTGTCATTAGCGTCGGAAATCTCACATGGGGTGGGAATGGAAAAACGCCCATGACGGAATTTCTCACATGGAAATGCTTAGCGGCAGGCGTCACGCCTCTAATCCTTACTCGGGTGCGCTCTCCTCTAAGCTAATTAAAAAAATATATAAAAAAATTTATATATATACATATTTATATATATGGCTTTTTTTCCTTCACGAGTTCCCTATTCTTCCCGTCCTTCCAAAGAAAAAAAATCTTTTGAATTTGCTTCTCGTCGCGCAGGGATATGGAGGGGGCGACGAAGTTCGGCTCTTGGAAAAACATTTTTCGGGCAGCCCGGTCGCCATAGGAGTCGGGCGGAACCGTAAAAAGGTGGCCAAAAAAATTTTGGGCAGCAGAAAAATTGCGTCTCCGCTTTCAGACGAAGAGCTACTCCTCAACTTGGGTCAAAAAAAATTGCACGAAACAAAAAATTCAAAAAAAAGGAAAGGAAAATATAACCAGGACGAGGAGCCTCCATGTGCCAAAATTCGGACCAATTTTTCGTATTTTAACGGAACTGAACGGACCCAAATTCCTTTGAATTCTCCAATCGGAGTCGCAATTCTCGACGATGGAATGCAGGCAAGATGTCACCAAAGAACCCAGTTTTTCTTCACAAACTCAGCTTCCCCTCGTGCGGTTTTCGCCAAGTCAGGGAGTCCCCTTCAGAGGAGGGTTCATTCAGCTGCTCAGTTTTTTTGGGATTTCTGAGTTCCTTGCGTTTATGGCATGGAAGCTTTTTGGGGTTTTCAAGGTTTTCAGGGTTTTAGGGTTTTGGCGTTTTGGGGGCTTTAGGGTTTTCAAGGTTTGTAGGGTTTTAAGGTTTTGGCGTTTTAGAAGATTTAGGGTTTTAGGGTTTTAGGGTTTTTGCGTTTTTGGGGTTTTAGGGTTTTCAAGGTTTTCAAGGTTTTGAGGGTTTTAGGGTTTAGGGGCCTGGAGGGGGCGCTGCAGCACTTCGCGGTGGAGCGCGATGCTGACGTGGCAATGGTCAGCGCCGTGGGCCTCCTCGGCAACGCCTCCCTCGTCCCGCGCGGACCGCTCCGGGAACCACTAGGAGCCGCCCTGCCACGTGCGACTATGGTCGCCATACACCACGCCGACCTGGTGCAGTCCTGCCGTTCTCTCTCTCTCTCTCTCCCTCGCTCGCTCTCTCTCTCTCTCTCACACACTTATATCTCTCCTCTCTCTCCCTCTCTCTCTCCCTCTCTCTCTCTCCTCTCCTCTCTCTCTCCTTCTCTCTCGTTCTCTCTCACTTATTTCTCTCCCCTCTCTCCTCCTCTCTCTCTCTCCCTCTCTCTTTCTCACCTCTCTCTCTCCTTCTCTCTCATCTCTCTCTCTCTCTCTCTCTCGTTCTCTCTCACTTATTTCTCTCTCCTCTCTCTCTCCCTCTCCCTCTTCCCCCCTCTCTCTCTCTCCTCTCTCTCTCTCTCTCCCTCTTTCGTTTTCTTCCTCCCGGATTTAGCTTTACAACGTTTTCCTGTTTCCTTTTGCAGGTCACCTCTGATAGGCTGACTGCAATCGCTTCTGAAATTTCCAATTTCTGCTCGAGCCGTGCATTCATCATTTGCACTCGCATGCGGCCGTACGCTCTTCTACCGATCTGCCACGTGGCAGCTCCTCAAGGCTCCAGCTCACCTGCATACAGTGCCACATCAGCACCGATCGACTCTGAACTGTCATGTGCCACGTCAGCTAGTTTTAGGTCGGAAGGTTTTGAGAAAACTGATCCTGACGTGGCAGCCAGAGTGGACGCAGTGAGTGACCACGTGGCTCTTGCAGTGAGCGGCATTGGTTGTCCGATTGCTCTTGAAATAACGTTGCAGCGAATGGGAGCTTGCCACGTGGAGAGCATGGCTTTCGAGGACCACCACCACTTCAGTCATGAGGTAAGTTCTTCTCTTCCTCTCCCCCCCCCCTCCCCTCACTCCCTCCCCTCCCCCTCCCCTCACTCCCTCCCCTCCCTCTCCCCTCACTCCCTCCCCTCCCCCTCCCTCCCCTTCCCCTCCCTCCCCTCTCTCCCTCCTCTCCCCTCCCCCATCTTCC
>CM074816.1:2453375-2471978 GCA_037447605.1 Zygnema circumcarinatum
GGAGGGAGGGAGGGAGGAAGGGAGGGAGGGAGAAATGAGTGAGTGATAAGATCACAGAGGGACTGGGAGCGGGAGAGAGACGAAGGCCGCCCCTCTGGTTTCATGTCCCCAGGTGTGCCCCTATTCCCATTGTATTACTTTCCATTCGTCTCCATCTTCCTACGCTCTCTCTCTCTCTTCGGTCTCTCCCTCTCTCTCTCACTCTCTCTCTCTCCCTCCTATTCTCTCTCTCACTCTCACAAACGCACACACATTTTCCTCCGTTTCCTCTCTATTCCCACTTTCTCTTCCCCTCCATCGCCCCCTCTCTCCATTGTCCTCCCCCTCCTGCTCTCCCCCTCCCGTCACTCTCTCCTCCTCGCCCTCAATCTCCATTCTCTCCCTCTCCCCCCCTCGCTCCCTCCTCGTCCACATCACTCCTTACCTTGCTCGGAACACTGCTCTCGCTCCTCCACTCGCCCCTCTCCTCTTCCGCCACGTGTCTCGACTTCTCCCTCACTTTCCCCCTCTCTCCCTCTCTCCCTCTCCCTCTCCCTCCCTCTCCCTTCCTCTCCCTCCCTCCCTCCCCCTCTCCCCCTCTCCCCCTCTCTCCCTCTCCCTCTCCTCTCGCTGACGTCTCAACCTCCCCCGCCCCGGCCCCCGCTGCTCTCCGCGCTGCACACGTGGCAGCTCAGCGCCAGCTGGCGCACCCCAATCATGCCGCCCGCCGACAATAAGCGCCGCGTGTCGGTGCCGCCCGGGCCCTGCGCCAGCCGAATATCCCCAAAACATGGACAAATCGGGGCAGTGCCAAACGTTTCACGGGCAGCAAAGAGCGCCTTCTGATTGGTCTGTTCCCTCGATCGAAGTAACGTTCTGGCTGCCCGTAACGTCGGGCAGCTAGAGATGCCACCGCTTGCGAGCCGTGATTCGCTGAAAGCTTTTCGGGCTGCCCGAAAAAACGATCGTCTGTTTGGAGGGTACGAATCTGTACCAGGAAGACTGTACTTTATGGGGACGTAATCAGTTTGTACATGACTACGTCATCCGAGTGATTGTGCGTCATTGTACGGTCCAAATAATTTGGCGCTTTGTGTCGGTCTGCCGGGTGGCATGTACGAACATGCAAATTCCACTTTCCTTCATTGAATCCCGAACCTCCACCGACAATTCCGCAGAAATCGCGTTCGGGTTTTGGGGATCCGCCCCAGCAACGGTCCCCGCAAAATCCAACTGCCGCCCGGAAAAAGTCAAAGCACCGACATTTTTGTACCCTTCGTGAACGCGAAGGGCCGCGACCACCGACACGCTTTCGGAGATCCGACAAAAGCCAGACTGCCACGTGTACGGCATCTGCTGTTCGATTGTCGCGAATCTCCAGCTTGTCGATTTCCCGGCTGGCCATCGTGAGTCATGTCGACGTGGCGTAATTTCACTGGTTCAAACGACCATCAAAGTGTCTGTCGTTTTGTTGGTTAAGACACGTGTCGATTCCCTGCCAGCTGCAGCGTGGCAATTACCGGCTGGATAGGACGCTTCTAATCATAAAGATTCTGTCGTTATCGAAATCTCTACGTCTCATTATTGCACTGTTCGGCCGCACATGCGTCCCCGAGACCCAACTTTCGATTTTTTCGTACCGTTATCGTACGGTAATACGGAACAGCCGGCAATTTGTCGCTCTAAGAGGAGGCCTCATCTTTGTCGTTTTCTAAGGTGGCTCAACACAGAATCCGAAATGATCCGATCCTCCGTATCAGATCTTATTACTTGCTGACGTTTTTGACGCACGCGTACGGACCTAAGCAGGACCTCCATCCACTTCCAACCACGTGTCCCAAGTTGCGCCAAACCAATCATTTGCCGACTCCTGACCCTAGCTGTCCAGCCTATATTTGTACAGTCCGGAATAGAGGGGCGGTCAGCTCCATGTCGCGACCTGTGTCGGTGCGCACTTGCGAATGTCGGCAGATCTTTGGAATGTGAGAAAAGGGCCGTTCGTACATGGCCGTATTCTCTGGGATGTACGGCTCGGTCCTTGTCAGTTGGCAGCGGACAGAATAGGTGACCGTCGTACAGAAGCGGTTACAATTTGGCACAGTACGCCTGATGCTGACGTTGGCAAAGTCGGACACCTTTGTCGAACGGATGGGAAGCCCGTGTACATGTCAGAGCGTTTGCAGTTTGGCGCAAGTTTCAAAGGTCCACGTGGCAATCTCGGATTAGCTGCCTCATTTGGCCTACGCAAGTGTAACGGCGCAAGGCGATTGGACAGGCGAGTGCACTTTTTGGACGACAACCGACCGAACGGGAGGTGGCCGTCGGCGGCCGAATTTGGCGAAGGTTGGAAAGGTCGGACCATCGGATCAACCACGACCAACCATTGGGTTGGCGAGCCATGACCTCCATGATTGCGAGTCATTGTGCCACGTGGCATCAGGATGTATCCTCAATGGTGACGTGGTGGTGCATGATTGGACGAGGCCATCGCGCTTTTTGGATTTCGTCGTCTCTCGGCCCACTCTTTGCCACCGTGGCATTCACGTCATCGCCACCATGGCAACCACGTAGGCGCCACGTGAGCACGACGAGTCGCCGCGCCGGCCTCCCTTGCGCACAAATCGGACAGCGACGGCACCGTACGAAAAGTCCACACGTGTGACGAGTCTACTTGTCCTCCGACAGCGTCGCATGGCTGCGACCGCGCCACCGACCTACGGTACCCGCCGCACAATCGCTCCGTACGACCGTTCCTATATGACAAAACGGTACCGCTTGGCCCTTCTGGCTGATTGGCATCGACCGCCCTCCGCCATGTGTCCCCTCGGAACGTTCCTGGCAGGTAGGGAACAGCGCTATGCGAAATTTAGGGCTTTAGGGTTTTTGCGATTCTCGAACTCGTAAGGCTTTTGATGATGGGCCCATCCCTCCGTACGCATACGACAAGTCGCATTCGATGAAGCTTCGGTGCTCTTTCCATGAGGCTGCGGGGCGGCGGAGGGCCCCCGCTAGCCAACAAATGACGGAACTACCAATCCGGCCTAAACACGTGGCTGACCCTTATTGGGTCTGATCAAACTGGTTTTAACTGAACTGAACGGCACCTGCAAAGTGGCGCGTGCACCGCTAGGAACTGCGACTGGAACAGGAACTGGAACTGGAACTGGAACTGCAACTGCTTCTATAACTGGAGATGGAACTCCCAACTGCAAAACGCTTGATAGGGCCGTTGGAGTGACGTCACGTGTACATGCAAGGCCGCGGCGCGCAGTGCAGCTCGTGGGACCATTTTGTGTCCATTTGGTGACATTTGAAGGAACATGGACATGTGACGGCATGCACCAATAGTTCATTTTTCTATACGGAACAAAGCTTTGCACTCAGCGAACAACACCATCGAATACCAAAAAAATAGAAAAACCCCATTTTTTTTTTTTTTTCATTTAGAAGTTGCTGTGCATTAATGAAGCCGGAAAAAGAGAAGCCCAAAAGTACACAAAATGATTATTTGCGATAGCAGAAAAAAACCCTAAAAACCCTAAAAATGAATAGCAGCTACAGCCCTACAGCCCTACATACTAAGTGATCTTTTTATCGACACTGCCCCATTTTTTGAAGGATGATGGCGTACAGCAATGCGAAAAGGGAAGAAGAAGACCTCTCCCTTGATCACTCCCTACCTCCCTAAAAAAATTCAAAAAACCCGTTCTAGAGAGACCCAAAAGATGCCAATGCCTACTACATCTTCCAGAAGGAAAAAAAAAAATAATCAGCAACAACTTATTGTGAAGGCTGGGGCCTCTCCTCCTCCTCACGGCCGATGAATGCCATCGACCAATAGAGAGGCAAGAGGTGGTCCAGAATCATTCTCTCCCATTTATCGCCCACAACTTGAAAAATAATTAAAGCGGCCCTTCTCCAAAGTCAACAGGAAAGAGAGAGGCGGAGCAGAGAGAGCCCAAATGAGGGCCCACCGTCCGGCCATGTTCCCTCTCCCATCGCTTTCTTGAATGGTACACAAATAAATGTATTGTAACGCATTAAAGAATTCGCTGCTGCTTGCTTCAGTCATTGCCGAAAGCAACCGTCTGGTACAAGGGAGGGAGCAGGGAGGGAGAGAGAGAGAGGGTTACTGTTAGTAGGGGCCTCCCGTTCAGCGACACTTCTCCCCTGATATACTCAGACGATAGATTCACGCACACTCCATAAGTCAACATATTTCTTTCATCGAAGGGAGTAAAAAATGTTTGGAGCCATGCCCTCCATTGTGCCCGGGAGAGCCTGAATGCCGGCAGCCATGGCTGTGTTTCCCTCTCCGTCTAGAGACAAAAGTGAGGGATTCTCCCCCACCACATGTTGAAAGCAGCTGTACATATTGAGTGGTCCATTATCAAGCTGGTGCGATTTCATCACCCCATCTGCTGCTTCGAGAACCTCCCCAGGAAGAGTAGGGTTTGGCATCAATGGCGGAGACGAGGAGGGTGGCCATCGGAGCGGCTGGCTTTTAGTCGCGGCTTGGAAGGTGGCAGCAAGCGAGCTCAAGTAGTTGTTTCCAGGGTCTGTTGTGGGAACTTGGAGCGGTAAAAGACTCTGAAAAGAGGACAAACTTCCGGAGGAGTTCACGAGCTGTCGAAGCTCCTCGAGTCGGTTCGCTGTCTGAGTGAGCATTTGGGTCCTTTGGAATGAAGATGAAGCGTTGAGTTCGTTCTCCAACATTTCCTTATATGCCATCAAATTGACCGCATTTTGAGAAATGCCTTCAGCATTGCTTCTGGGAGAGCTCGGAAACTGAGGGATCGTCTGAAGCACATCGCAGGGAGAGGATGACATCAAATTCGACGAATTCAGCGATGTCATACCCGTCGGCTCCTGGTCCATAGACATCGCATAAGTTAGTTCCTGCCCCGCCCCTGCCACCGACTGCGGTATATCGTTCTCTGTCGCCGCTCTCCGCAAGATCTGATGTGTGCTGTTGTTCCACGAGTACGAAGGAGCCGAGGAGGACTGCCACGTGGCACCGCCTGACGGAAGGTCAAGCGAGTTGTTATCCGCTCTCTGAAAGGTGGCCCCAAAGTCTGCCAAGTTTGAAATTCCCAGAGCTGCTGCTCTTTGTCTCGCTACGGCTCCGAGCAG
The DNA here is from genome assembly GCA_037447605.1 of Zygnema circumcarinatum. Lineage (NCBI taxonomy): Eukaryota > Viridiplantae > Streptophyta > Zygnematophyceae > Zygnematales > Zygnemataceae > Zygnema > Zygnema circumcarinatum. Next base: position 2,458,488 of record CM074816.1, read on the forward strand.
TTCCGCTGTTAACAAAGACCCTTCCTTCGTTTCATGGGTCCTCCCCTCTCCGTTGTCTCCATCAAGAGCCATGGCGTCCCTGTTCAGATGAAACCCTTTAGCGAGGTTCGCTTGAATCTGCTGCAAAGTGTTGGGGTCCAGCGAGAAGGACTGCGGCGGCTGAAACGAGTTCAGCTGCTCCTTCGAGATGTTCAGCAACTGCGCCACAAGGCTGTCTTGCCCCGCACCGCCCCCCTGGAGGCCGCCGCCTCCTCCAATTGAGTTCTTGGAATTCTCTACAGAGAGCGAAGAAAACAAGTCGGGAGCACTTGTTACGATCCCTGAAGCTCGAAGCAAAGAATCAACGGAAGTCATTTGCCGATTCTGCGTGGACTGCGCGATATCCTCCCCAGCACCGGCCGAAAGTGCAGCGGAGACCCAGTCGCTTCTCTCTCCTCCGAATCCCCCCCCCAACTTGTTATTCAGAGCCCTGTTGTTGTTGTTGTTGATGTTATTTTCAGCAAAACCCCCGTTTGCTGCAAGACGAGCTGCGAGCTGAGCCGTTAGAGCCGACATGTTTCCTCGGCCATGGCCGCCAGGTGGCAGCCCGCGATTGTCTGGCAGCATCTCAGATTCCGATCTCTTCAGCTCCCGACCGTCGGATCCGCTGGATCCGAGAGCTCCCCAATCCCGAGATCCAATCCCGAGCGTCCGTTGGAGCTCACCAGGTGGGACCGACTTGGATCGTCCCGGACCCCCCAGTAAAACATCCGACACTCGAGCCATTTTTGAGGGCCCCGCGGATAAAAGCGACGAAATGTCAACAGTGACACTCCTCTTATACGAGTGAACCTTCTCCTTCCAACTCTCCTCCTTCTCTTCACTCCCACCACCTCCGAACTCCACAAATTCCATCTCCATGGACGCCGTTCCGTTGGGCTCGGTCTCCGCCAATGGCGGCGTGCTGAAGTGGACTCTCCCGCCAGATGTCTCCTTCTCTGTGCGCCACGTGGCACTCCCTCCCCCCCCAGGCTCTCCCTCTCCCTCGGCCCGGCCCGGCTTGCTCTGCGGGCCGTACTCGGCGGCGGCCCCCCCTCCCCCGTAGCCCCCTCCCCCATACCCGCCGTTGGCGAGCCTCCTCGCGGCGGCCGCGAGCTTGTTGCGCTTCTTGGGGGCGTCCACGCCGTCCACTTTCAGGGCGTAGGCCTGACGGGGAGTCGTAGGGAGCGACGACTTCAGGCCTCTCACCGCCTTCCTCAGAGCCTCCGAAATCGTCTCTGTGGGGCCCGCACTCAAAGGGGGAGACCTCAGGGGGGGACTTCCGGCCGGCTTTTCCTTTGAAGAAGGAGAGGAATGCTCAGGTTTTGCAGGAGTGGGAAACTCGGCAGTTTCGTCCCCTTTGGCTTTCGCTACAAACTTGTCTTCCTTCGCCTCACTCACCACCCTCTCCTTCGCCACTCTAGCTTCCGTCTCGCTCCCGCTCTCCCCTCCATCTGGGAACTTTGTTGCAGACGAAAGAGCAGGTCCCCATCTCCCTTTATCCTCACTATCAGAGTCGGCCATAGTCCTATTATCTGGCGAGGGAGTCCTAGAAACTTCCGGAGATATCCTATCATATGTCATATCCATCGAGGGAGACGAAGGTGTTGAACTTATGGCCGGCACGTGGGCCCCAAATGGGCCATCATCAGAAATCTGTCTACTTTTGACTAAGTCTCCCCCTCCCAACATTACGGCTTCTTCAATATCATACTCTGCGCAGCTCTCCCCTTGACTCTGAAACTGAAACTGAGCCCTGTTGAGCAGGTCCTGGTGAACTGAAATCCTCTTAGTGACGGAGTTTGTAGGCTGCTTGTCAACACCCATTTTGTTGGAGGCAGCTTGAACTTGAACTCGCTTCAACGCAACATGCCATCACAGAAGGGAACTTCGAAAAGTTGTGATTTTCGGGTCAAATGCGTTTGTTGGATATGGATCTGCACGCACACAACAAGTTGACATTTAACTTAATCGAGAGGCGCACATGGATGGAAGGACGAGAGAAAGAGAGAGAGGGGGGTCAAAAAGCGGTAGAGGGAAACGAGTGTGTGGGCGAGGGAGAGAGGGGGAGAGAGAGATTGAGGGTGAAGGGGGAGAAGAGAGGGGGGGGGGGAATGGGGAGAACTAATGGGGTGTGGATTGGGATGAAATATGGAGCGGGAGAGTGAGAGTAGAAAGAGAGGCGAAGTGAGAGAGAGAGAGGAGGTGGGGTAGAAGCGAGAGTAGTGAGAGAAGGGAGGAGTGGTGGCAGGTATGGAGTGATAGCGGGTCGCACGACGGAAATGAATGAGAGCATCTAACTAGAAACAAATGATGTCTTTCCTCTCCCTCTCCCTCCTTCCCCCTCCCTCCCTCCCTCTAACTCCCTCCCCCTTCTAGTTGCCAAAAGACGCTACCTTGACTCTCGAAACTTGAGCGACATTGACAACGTGTTGACCTCCTACCGTCCATCCCTCTGTGAGAACAATTTCCTCAGCCCTTCAGCCCCTTTCTCCCTCCTGCCTCCTCTCCCTCTTCCTCTCCTTCTACATCTCACTCTAACTATTCACTTTACTCTTCCGCTTTCCTCTCCTGCTTCTTTTTATATCTTAACCCCCTTCCCCCTCTCGCTCACTTTCCCGCCTCTATTGTTCCCTCCTCCAGCTCTCCCTCCGCCTCACTGTCCTCCTTTCGCTCTCTCCCGAACCCTCGTTTCCTCACCTGCTCTCTCTCTCTCAAGCCTCCACTCCCTCTCGCTTCTCTCCCTCTCCTTCCCAACTCTCCATTCCCGACCTGTCTTCTTGCCCGTATTTCACTCCCTTACCTGCCTCCTCCGTCGCTCTTGGTCTCTCTCTCCCCTTCCTTTAGAAGAATTCACTTCCCTCTCTCCGTCCGTCTCTCCGCCACTCTGACCCCCACGTCCCTCTCTCCTCCGTTTTGCCTATCCTTCAATCCTGTCCCCTCTCCCTCCCTCTAAAGTATCCCCTATATCTAATTACTCTGAAATCTCCCTCTCCCTCTCCCTCACCTTCTCCCTGACCTTCCTTTTCTACCTTCCCTCCCTCCCTCCGTTCTTCCTCCCTTCCCGCCTCCCTCTCTCCCTTCTACCTCCCTCCCTCCCTCCCTCCGTCCTCCGCCTCCCCTTACCTGGCCTCGCCTCCCTCCCACGCGCCCTCCCTCTCTCCCTGCCTCCGTCCTCCCCCGCCACGTGTCGCCCCTCCCTCCCTCCCTCCCCTATGCCCCACCCCCCCCCCCGCCCGCTGCGCGCCGTCGGCTCCCACTTGCGCCGACGCTCAAATCATTGTCGCGCCATTGCCGCTCCTGCCCGCAAGAAAAATATTTCCATTTTCCTGCCCGTTTATTTTGGGCACCATCAAAATGTCTATTTTTTAAACATAGAGGATCATTTATGTAATTACTTTTAACATAAGATTGCGCGGGACGATAATGTCAAACTACCAATTTGATTGTTTTCAGGCTACCCGTTCAGAGGATGCCGAGGGCTGCCCGAGCTGAAAAGGTTTCGCGTCCGCCGTCCGCTTTTTGGAAGTCAAAAGTTGGTCGTCGCCGAAATTGGTAGTGTCATGCGAAGGATCGCTTGCCGCCGACACGTCGTTTTGCAAGAGGACATATCCGTACGACCTGCTCCGGTTAATGAAATCTCTTCCACCGTCAGTCGCCAGATCCGACCGCTCAGAGGCGGTAACCATGACGTCAGTGATATGTACGGGATTGGCATTTGTGCATCGTTCTTCATGCCGACGACAAAACGTGTCGAAATACCGCAGAAGTGGACATAATTACCGTACAGAGAATCTTTGGTCCTGCTAGCAATCTTCAGTTTCGGCCACGTTGCGTCGTGAGAAGCTCAGAACGTTGCAGGTAATGATTGGGCACATGCAGTAGCGACAAACTATCAGGAGGATTCAGCAGACAATTGGACGAGACTTGTACGGCAGGTCCTGGGAAGACTCGCTATGGGACAAAAGAGGACCCTACAAATACGCCAGCAGTTTTGTCGTCATTTGTAGTTGCCGGCAAATACCGTACAGCCGAACAGGTTGAGAAAAATGAATCGAGTTTATGTAAGTTCTCAATTCTCAATCCTATTGAAATAGGGTTGAACTCTGAACACTCGAGGTCGAAACTTTTTCGATTTAAGAAAGCGAAAAGTTTAAATAGAAAGTTCAGAGACTCAATGTGTTCGGTCGCTTGTGAGGATTCCACTTTTTGCCACGTCGGTTCTGTGCGATTCGAGGGGTCCGGTTAACCCCCGAACCCCATATTTTTCGTACGACTCTTCGCGCAAGAAGAACAACAATTTCTGTACGGACTCTTGAGTCCACCTGCTTTACGATCTGCCAAAGTTTCATTGTTGCTCGGTGGACCCAAGGAAAACTCAAATTGAAAACGAACGATAACAAATTGTCCAAGTTTCAATTGATACTCTCAAAAAATATATATTCAAAAAAATGGAATTCATTTCTCATTTTGAAAGATTAATCCTATTCACAAATATGGGGTTTTTCTTTAGAGGAAACAGTTTTGAAATTTCTTCTTTTGAGAAGCCAAAAATTTTAATTTCGTTTTTTCTCAACCTGTTCGGTTTCACAGTAGCCCAACTGGCTTTCTTGTCGCGGCCACACTTCCGGCCAAAACAGTACGAACGTCGGCAGGCTCGTCGCGACCTCCCGCTCGTGCGTGACCAGGTGTCGGCCGCAGACTGGCGTACGGACAGCCCCAAGGGCTCGCCCGTATCTTTCGCACTGGCTAGAGGACAAAAATCTCCTGGCGGCGCGTCCGGCGCGGGGGACAGCCCGCAGAAGCGACAGCTCTCTGCGGGGCCGGCCATTGTCGTATTCGGGGGAGGGGCCGTACGGTGTGCCGTCCAGGAGGACAGCGGACACCGGGGCGGCAAAAACGTACGGTCCGTACTCACTTGTCGCGACGCCCGTCGCCCGCGGGTCCTTCGGTCCTTGCAGCGGGCGCGGACGACCGTTCCATGCGCGTGGGTGGTTCGCGTTTTCATTTTTTTAAAAACCCTTAAAACGCTAAAAACCCTAAAAATTAGGCTGGATGAAAAAGTTGGAAACCGCGTCGGAGAGTTCGCAAACCTCCGAAACGAGTCATCCAACCTGTTGAACGATGTTGGATGAACACCATTCGCACGTGTGAGCCGGCTGAATGTCGGAGGGCGCCCACTTCCGCCAAGGAGAAAGCGTCACGTGGCGTCCACGTGGCATATTTTGACCTACGAATGCCGAAGTGTCGGCGCGATTTTTTTTTCCAGCTCAGCCCCTGATCGCACGACACTTCTAGGAAACTGCGACAACGTGGAGAGGAGCGCCATGTGCCACGTGTCCTTATTTCGTTTATAATTTGGATCTCGCTAGTTTACCCCATTTGTCTATTCGGGCACGAAACTGCAAGGTTCGAATTAGGGTTTTAGGGTTTTTAAGGTTTTTAGGGTTTTTAGGGCCTGTCGCGAACTCGCTCAACCGTTCGCACAAGCGAAATTACATGAGCAATGTTGAACCACATGAACGTTCGTTCAACTGAATGAATGAAGTTGGACCATGAAAACGCTCCCTAACGGGCACTTCTTCATTGTTGTTATTTGTGTTGTGATTTTCATGAGACCACGAGTCTCATGACGGTAGACGCTAGAGTTTGTACATCTTGTTGTGCATCGCAAGTTGGAACTTGCATACTTAATCGTAGGTTTGTACTTTCCGTACTTAGCACCGTTGTGGTCAAGTTCCCCAATTCAACCCTCAATTGGATCAGTCTAGAAAATGGCGCCAAAGGCGTGCTCACATTTCCTACCAAGCCTCTATTGGGGCCCGTTCCTTAGCAAAAACCTGGTTTGGTTTTCGGCAGGTTTTTTGCAGGTTTTCAATCAACCGCGGACCCAGTTTGCAATTTTTTTTCTGTCACCGTCCAATCACGTCAATCCGTGGTTTCACGGGTTTTTTGGTGCTCCTAGTGTCGTGTTGTTGAGCCTAGAAGTAGATTTCCGTTTCGAGGCTTTTCTCTTTGTCCTTCGTCCATTATTGTGACCAGGAAGAGGAACCGCTTCCTTTGGTTCCATATTGCGATTTCGTCCATGTACATTTGATGGCCTTGCCATCGTGAGTTCAAATAACCATCCTTTTTTTTTTTTTTTTTTTTCACGGGTATCGTATCGTGTCTAGGGATGGCAAAAAGTCCGTTCAAGGGAGTTTTAGAGTTTTAATTTTCAGTATTAGAACGTTCTAATTGCCGAAAGTTAAAAACACTCTTGAAACGGCCTTAGGACCGTTGAAAGTGAACAGAATGTACGGTCGTACGATTGTCGATCTGAATTTTAGGTTCTGGAGTTGCGAATGGCCGAATGGAGGTGGCCGTACTATGAGCGTACTACTGTACGGTAATTCTAAAAGTGTTTTATAAAACGGCCCGACTGAAAACGGCCCGATTTTCGCCCGGGCGAAAATATTGTTTTTGGCAAATAGAAGGTCCGTGTTACCAAAATAGGCGAGCGGAATTATGTTAGTGTTCTTGTATGTCCGTGCGTATCGTATCGTATCGTTTGTTGTCATATCGCACCACATCGTACCGTATCGGTTAGTACGGGTAGTACGGCTAGTACCGTATCGGGACGTATCGTATCGAAGCCAAGAAGAAGGGGAAAAGAGCGAGCGCCTCTTACGGCGGCAAGTGCGGGGAGATTAGGTGAGTTTTGCGTAAGCCCGTAACGGCTAGTACTGGTATTGGTCGTTTCCCCCTAATCCTTTTTTGTCTATTTTCTATTTTGAATTCTTCCCGGTGAAAAAAGGTCTGTGTCTAGACATAAAAGGTGTGAACTTAGCAGTATCCCCCTAACAATGTCTGCCCATTCCCATGCAGTGCCGTACATTTTCGTACCCTTCTGTTAAAAGCACACACCAGATGCTGCCACGTAAGCTTTTCTATATGGCCGTACACGTATGCTTACGCGCACATACAAGATCGTGCAACGTAGGCATTGCTGGTGGGGTTATTCCTAACGGTTACATGTGCAACAACACAGTTACGGGATTTCCCGTTCCATGCTTCCTTGCCTGCGCCTGCCCCCCCTCAAGCAGAGGCGCCCATTGGAGCCCTTTGGCTTCAGCTCTCTGCTCGGCCTCGCTGGCCGCCATGGATGGGCGGCCGAGGCGCTACGGCGCTGTCTCGCCGGTATGTCTCTCTCTCTCTCTCCTTCCCTCGTTCTCTCCCTCTCTCTTTTTCTATCTCTCCCGCCCTCACTCTCTCTCTCTCCCTCCCTTGTTCTCTCCCTCTCTTTTTGTTTCTATCTCTCCCGCCTACTCTCTCTCGCCCTCCCTCGTTCCCTCCCTCTCTCTCTCTTTCTATCTCTCCCTTCCACTCTTTCTCTCTCTCGCTCGCTTTCTCTGCTCTCTAGAGGACTCTGCGAGTCCAAATATCTTCAAGGATTTGACGTATCTTGAAGATTATAATTAAGTCATTTTTTTTTATGCATTCTGCGCTGCTTAGGGCTCTACATTCCTTTTACATTGTTGGTTGCTCGGGTAGTCTCTTGTTAGACTTTGAATCAAGCTCCTGTTTTCTTCGATCGTGGATTCACATCTGCAAAATGTGCAACCTCAGACGCTTAACAGTCTCCAGAAGTTAGTTTGAAAAGAATTGAGATTTTCGGGAATCCTCGCCTCGTCAAACCCTCCTCTGAAATGCCAAAATTTTAATTTTCCTAAAGTCACCATTTGTGTCACAACCGTCACCCTAAACCATACGAACCTTTGGAGCGCTAACCTTAATCATAACCTTAAACCTAACTCTTACCCTAATCCTAATCCTAGCCCTAACCCTAACCCTAACCCAAACCCTAACCCTAACCCTAACCCTAACCCTAACCCTAACCCTAACCCTAACCCTAACCCTAACCCTAACCCTAACCCTAACCCTAACCCTAACCCTAACCCTAACCCTAACCCTAACCCTAATCCTAACCCTAACCCTAACCCTAATCCTAACCCTAACCCTAACCCGAACTTAACCCTGACCCTGGCCCTGAATTTTACTCTTAACCCTAACCATAACTCCCACCCTAACTTTTAAGTTTACCCCTAAACCTAACCCTAACCCTAATCTAACGTTAACTCGAACCATAACCCTACTCACAACCTTACACTAACCCTAACCCTAGCCCTAACCTCAACCCTAACTGTAACCCTTACCCGAACCCTAACGTCAACCCTTACCCGAACTTTAACCCTAACATTAAGCCTAACATAACCCTAACCCTCACCCTCACCCTCACCCAAAATCTGATTATACACGCCTTATATAGACCTATACTCAGTTACTGTTCGCGATGCTCCAAATTCGGGCAACCGAACAATCCCATTGACAGCTCATTCAGGTTGGATTCGATTCACAATTGTCTTAAGATTTGACTTAACCCATACCCTCTCTCGCACCCTCTCTCCTCCCCAAGCACTGTTCTCTCTATATCACCAAAGCAGATCTCTCTCCCGCTCATGTCGCATGGAACACGGAGTCGAATGTTGTATCTATCGACCAGGCGTACCCATCTTGCATCTGTTCTATGCTTTCCCTGCGTTCATTTCTGCGGTTAGTTCAACATATATCCATCTGAACATGTTCTACAATGAACTTGCTGTTCTCCTTTCCCTTCACATGTTCTGCAGGAGCCCCTTGCCTTGCCTGTGAAGGGACCTCGCCGTGCACTTCCTCGGGGAGCTCAGCCAAACTCTTTTGTGTTCGATTTGGACATCTTCAAGGTAAGTTCTTTTTCCTTTCCTTGTCAATTACTTTCTGGTGATATTGTCTCACTCATGGCCTGTACGCATATCACGCGACGTTATCCAACGTCAACTTACGTAACGTTGTGGTATATTTCCGTTCATTCGTGCAGGGAAATTTCTCGTTTGATGACTTTTTTGGGAGTCTTGTGGGAGACCTCCTTCCGGCGTTGGGAGAGGATGACGATGAATCTGATCTTTCTTTGCCTCTCACGCCCAATGGGAGCGCGCCACCTCCGGGGTTTCCGGAAGCAGAATCTCTCCTTCCTGTTCTCAAAGAAGTCCGGCGGGAACTGATTGAATTAAGTCATCAGGTCTCTCCCTTCCCTCCCTCCCTCCCTCCCCGTCCTCTCCCTCTCTCTCTCTCTCTCTTTCTCCCCATCTCGTGCTCCCCCTGTGCTGCTCCTCCCTCCCTCCCTCCCGCTCCTTGTTGCTCTCTTCTCCCTCTCCTTGTCTCCATGACTCTCTCAATCTCGCTCTCTCCCTCCCTTTATCTCTCTGTCTCCCCTTCATCTCTTGTTCAGACTTTTTGAAAAATTGGCAGGTAGATGCAAAGCTGGCCAAACTGAGGAAGGATGTTGAAACACAGGATGCGGAACACAAGGAAACTCTTGTAAAGGTCAGAAATCTCAACTGATAAATCTTTCAATGGCTTACTCTTCTACTACGCACTCTTCAGGGTTCAGGGTTCTTCATTCAGAACCCTGAACAAAGGCTTTGAACCAAAACCCTATTCGTCCTGAACCCGTCTTCTATGCCCGCAATTGCAAACAATTTGGAGGTCCTTTATCTTCGGTCGATTCGAGGTTGAGTCTGTCTCCTTATAGTCCCCCTTTTTGGTTAATATGAGCAAAAATGTGCAGCTCGAGCGCGGTGTTGAAGGTTTAAATGACAGTTTTGAACGATTGGATACGCGAATATCCGGAGTGGGGCAGACAGCAGCTCGGATCGGAGATCACTTGCAGGTAAAAAAAAAAAAAAAAAAAAAAAGAGCTAAAGAAATACAAAAAAAAGAAAGCAGTTTAAATCTTTAATGTTGACTGTGAGGCTAGAATTGAAAGCGTTTTTCCTTTAAATTTTTAAATTCCATGAAATGATCGGCTAATGTGGTCTTTTCGGGAGGGGGGAGGGGGGCTCAGAGTGCAGATGCTCAGAGAGAAGCAGCGAGTCAGTCGATTGAACTCATCAAGGTGAGGGTTGGAATCATAAGAAAACAGAAAGTATGTTTTTAGAGGAACTGTTTCTTTGTTGCTGAATTTTCCGTTGTAGATAGCGGAATCTTAGTTTTGCTAGGCCTAATTCTGTCGGATTCTGGCCCAATTACTGACTTCCGTTCCATGTTACAGTATTTGGTCGAATTCAACAGTCATCGCGGAGACCTCCTCCCGCCGGCCGCAATATTTTCTGACGACTCTCGAATGGCAGAAGCGGCAGCCATAGCTCAAAAGCTTCGTAAGCTTCTATCCTCCCTCATCCTCTCCCTCTCCCTCTCCCTCTCCCTCTCCCTCTCCCTCATCCTCTCCCTCCTCCCTCTCCCTCTCCCTCTCCTCCCTCTCCCTCTCCCTCTCCCTCTCCCTCCCTCCCTCATCCTCTCCCTCTCCCTCTCCCTCTCCTTCTCCCTCTCCCTCTCCCGCTCCCTCTCCCTCTCCCTCTCCCTCTCCCTCTCCCTCTCCCTCTCCCTCTCCCTCTCCCTCTCCCTCTCCCTCTTCCTCTCCCTCTCCTCTCCCTCTCCCTCTTCCTCTCCCTCTCCCTCTCCCTCTCCCTCTCCCTCTCTCCCCTCTCTCTCCCTCTCCCTCTCCCTCTCCCTCCCTCTCCCTCTCCCTCTCCTTCTCCCTCTCCCTCTCCCTCTCCCTCTCCCTCTCCCTCTCCCTCTCCCTCTCCCTCTCCCTCTCCCTCTCCCTCTCCTCTCTCCCCTCTCTCCCTCTCCCTCTCCCACTCCCTCTCCCGCTCCCTCTCCATCTCCCTCTCACCCCGCCTCTCCCTCTACCGCCCCCCATTTCCCTCTCTCTCCCTTTTTGTCTCTCCCCCTCTCTCTCTCTCTCTCTTCCTACGTCTCTCTCTCATCTCCCCACTCATTTCCTATCTCCAGAAGTTGGCATCTGTTCTTGTTCATTAGGACTCATTTTGTATATGTGCTAACATACACCCCTTGTTCACTTCCAATGCAGGCACGCTGGCAGAGGAGGAGTCCGGCGAGGGCGAGGGCGGCGGCCGCTTGGCGGCGGCAGGACTGGAGACGGCGGTCATGAACCTGCAGGAGTACTGCGGGGGTGCGTGGGGGATTAGGGTTAGCACTAGGGGTAGGGGGTAGGGGTAGGGGTAGAGGGGTAGAGGGGTAGAGGGGTAGAGGGGTAGAGGGGTAGAGGGGTAGAGGGGTAGAGGGGTAGAGGGGTAGAGGGGTAGAGGGGTAGAGGGGTAGAGGGGTAGAGGGGTAGAGGGGTAGAGGGGTAGGGGGGTAAGGTGGTAGGGGGGTAGGGGGGAAGAGATAGTAGGGTTAGGCTTAGAGCGAGGGTTAGGTGAAGTGTAGGGTTAGGGCGAGGGTTAGGGTTAAGTGTAGGGTTAGGGCTAGTGTTAGTGTTAGGATTAGCGTTAGAGTTTAGGTTAGGCTTAGGGTTGAAAGTAGGGGTAGAGTTAGGCTAGGATTAGGGTTCAGCGGAGAAGGACAGTCAAGTGTCAGCGTTTTAGGGCCTTCTGCATTTCTTAGTTTTGGGGTTGAGTGGTTGGGTTTTTAGTAAACGAGAGCTGACTGCGACTTAGACTCCGGCAGACCCTAAAAACCCTAAAAGTGTTAGCAGGACTCTACATGCGAAGCAGTTTACTGTTGTCAGTTAAAAGGTTGACACGTGGATGTATGTGATTCGCCGGCTGGCAGACCTTGAGAACAAGCTCCTCATGAAGTTTGACCTCGCGTCGTCAAAAAAAGACTTTGCGACGATGGCGGAATGCGCGAAAATTCTGGAGCAGGTTTTCTTTTTCCTTTGGAACTCAAAGTTTGAACTCTTTAAGGAAGCCCCTTTTTTTTTTTTTTTTTTTGTTCTGTACTTTTTTCTGCTCATGAAGCGTAGAGGCGACCGTGGAAAGTCGGAATCCCACAAACCCTAGAAATTCTACTGTTTTTCAAAATCCTTCCTCCTTTGTGTTTTGGGAAAATTTTGGGTTTTTATTTTTTTTTTCAGTTTCAACGAGGGAGTCAAGCCATAAATCGGTACATCGCCACTCGGCCGATGTTCCTCGATAGAGAAGTTATGGAATCTGATATGAGACTTGCAAGGGGAGACTCTACCATCTCCTCACTACAGACAAATGCTAATCCCACGCGCGGATTATCCCTTCTTTATAAAGAGATTGTCGGTGAGAATGCCTGCCTGAAACCAGAATCCGTACTTCACTTGCAGCTTCACTTGTTTCCGACAAAAAGTCTGAGGATTTGAGAAGTACTGAGTCTGCTCTGGACGTGGGTTGGGGAGATCAAGGTTGGGGAAGTTAGGGTTGGGCTCAGGCTCGGTGTTAGGTTCGGGTTTTTTTTTGAGGGGCTGAATTTGTAATTTGTAATTTGCAGAAACCATGAAGGAGGAGGCTGCCACTGTGGCAGCTGTCTTTCCTTCTCCAAAACAAGTCATGTCCTTACTCACACAGGTTTGGCATTCACCTCTACTCTCACTCTCCCTCTCCCTCTCTCTCTCCCTCTCACTCTCTCTCTCCCTCACACTCTCTCTCTCCCTCTCACTCTCTCTCTCCCTCACACTCTCTCTCTCCCTCTCACTCTCTCTCTCTCTCACTCTCTCTCTCCCTCTCACTTTCTCTCTCCCTCTCACTCTCTCTCTCCCTCTCACTCTCTCTCCCTCTCACTCTCTCTCCCTCTCACTCCCACTCTCCCTCTCACTCTCTTTCTCCCTCTCATTCTCTTTCTCCCTCCCACTCTCGCTCCCTCACTCCCTCTCTCCCTCTCACTCTCACTCTCCCTCTCACTCTCTCCCTCTCTCTCTCTCTCTCTCTCTCCCCCCCCCCTCTCCCTTTATCCTTGCTGTATGGACAACCTGGCCCATATTGAAACCATGCTTGTCATCTTTTCCTTTTCGGGCGCAGTTCCAATTGCCTTTAAGTTAATATTTATCTAATAACAGACAAATAATAACAAAATATATTTTTTGAACTCCTATTTCTGTCCCCCTATTTCTCCCTTTCCTTCTCCTGCAGAGAGTGATGATGCAGAGAGTGCAAAATGTTTTGGAGGCGATGCTGCCCAAGCCCTCTCCGGACAGCCCTCCGCCAATGGAACAGGGGGGACTCGTCCTGGTCAGCCGCAAAAAAAATCTTGGTCCTGCCCGAACGTGTCCGAAACTATTGATTTTCTAATAGCTCCAAACTCAAAAGTCAAACTCAAAAGTCAAACGCAAAACTCAAACGCAAAAGTCAAACGCGAAAGTCAACCCAAAATTTAACACCGATGGAGAAATTGACCGATCGTGTATTCAAACCTCGCAGTCTACCTCGCAATGATGATTTCATTGCCTTGAATTTGCATTGGATTCGTGTTTTGTATTTTTTCTTATGCAGTATCTGCGGACTCTCGCAGCAGCATATGAGAAGACGATGGATTTAGCGAAGGAGCTTCGAACTGTGGGATGTGGCGATCTCGATGTAGAAGGTTCCAATCCTCTCCCTCCCTCCCTCCCTCCCTCCCTCCCTC
>CM074816.1:2473120-2489953 GCA_037447605.1 Zygnema circumcarinatum
TCTCCCCCCCCCTCTCCCTCTCTCCCCCCACTCTCTCTCTCCCCCCTCTCTCATTCTCTCTCCCCCCTCTCTCATTCTCTCTCCCCCTCTCTCTCTCCCCTCTCTTTCCCCCCTCTCTCGCTCTCTGCGACTGTATGCATGCACGTGCTGTGCTGTGCAGTATGTGGAGCTGAGCCACAGCGGCGGCCCTTTGGGGGACCCCTTCTCCTCCTCCTCCTCCTCTCCCTCCTCCTCCCTCGGCCCCGCGGGAGGGGGAGGGGGAGGGGGCGGCCCCCGCGCGAGTTCGCTGACGCGGGCGGCGGCGGTTGGCGGGAGTTCGCTGCCGCTCGCGGGCCTGCTCGTCGCCGACTGCGTGCGATGGAACGAGGAGGCGCTCGCGCGGGCGCGCCTGCTCACGCCCGAGGTAGGGCACGCTTCATCGGGACCGTTCGTCTTGGGCCCGATCTGGATCTGGACCGTCGATCTGGATCCTGAACTGGATCTTGCGGTTGGTCTTGATCACGACCTGGATGTGGAGTGTTGATCTGGATCCTGAACTGGATCTTGCCGTCGATCTTGATTTCGATCTGGATGTGGACCGTCGATCTGGATCCCGATCTGGATGTGGACTGTTGATCTGGATCCTGATCTGGATGTGGACTGTTGGTCTGGAGCCCGATCTGGATCTGGACCGTCGATTTCGATCCCGATCCCCGATCTGGATCTGGATCTGGATCGTGGTTTGGATCTGGATCGTAGTCTGGATCTCGACCCTGATCTGGATTTGGATTTTGATCTGACCGTTGATCTTGATCCCGATCTGGATCTGGGTCTTAGTCAGGATCTCGAGCATTGATCTGGATTTCGATTTTGACCTAGACCGTTGATCGTTGATCTTGATCTTAACCTTTGACCTTGATTTCGATCTTAAACTTCGCCTCGACCCTTGTGGTTCTCTTTTGCAGCCTATTCAACTTGCCGAAAACGCACAAATGGTGTTTGGAGTACTGGTGGATCAGGTCCTGAAATCTAACCTTAACCCCAATTCGGAACCCCTTAATCCTAAGGCCGAAAACCCTAGACCCTAAGACCTAAACCCTAAGCACCTAAGCACCTAAGCCCTAACTCCTAAACCCTAAAACACTAACCCCTAAACCCTAACCCTAACCCTAACCCTTACTCCAAATTATAAACCTAAACCCTGAACCCGAAACCCTAAATCTTAAACTCAAACCCTAAACCTAATCCTAAACCCCTGCCCCAAACCTAAACCCTAAACCTACCTTCTCCTGCAGGCGAGCGTATACACAATGCTCTCTCTGGAGAAGGCTCAGAAGGCCCTTCAGGAGGCGGCGGCGCTACGTGACAAGTTCAGCATCGGGACAAGTGTCAGCCGCAGAGTGGCTGCTGCAGCAGCAGCTGCGGTACCATCACAACCCTCTCCCTCCCACTCTCCCTCCCACTCTCCCTCCCTCCCTCCCTCCCTCCCTCCCTCCCTCCCTCCTCCCTCCCTCCCTCCCTCCCTCCCTCCCTCCCTCCCTCCCTCCTCCTCCTCCCTCCCTCCCTCCCTCCCTCCCTCCCTCCCTCCCTCCCTCCTCCCTCCCTCCCTCCCTCCCTCCCTCTTGCCTGTCCCTATCTCCGCTTGCAATTCCATCTGCCTCACTCTCCCTATTCCTCCCTCTCACCGTTCCCCCTTCCTTCCCCTTCTCCATCTCCGCATAGAATTGACCCGGTATTCGTGGTTGGAGGGCAGGCCGAGCAAGCTGCAGTGGCCGGAGAAAACGGAGTTCGGGCCTTCCTCCAAGCTGTGAAGAGAGCGTCCTCAAACGTGGTCACTGTGCACACAGTAAGGAGACGTTCTCTCTCTCTCTCTCTCTCTCTCTCTCTCTCTCTCTCCCTCTCTCTCTCTCTCCCCCCCTCCCGCTCCCCCTCCCTCTCCCCACTCTCCCTCGTCTCTCATTCTATCCCTCTTCCTACCGTTTTTCCCATTTCTTATTCTTTACATACCACCGATTCGTGCTTAGTCTCTTTCTCCTTCATTCATCCATCCATCCATCTATCTATTTACCTATTCATTACTTGGTTTTTTTCTTTTGTTTTCCCGGCAGCATTTCGTGAGCATGGTGGCCCGCCTCCTCCTGCCCGTGGACGGGGCCTCCGCGCGCTGTTTGGAGGAGCTGCAGCAGAAGATGGCGGACGCGGAGGCCACCACTGTGAGGGGCCTTCTCACGTGCGCGGAGACCGCCATGGCGGAGGTATGGAGGGGGGATGGAGGGGGGATGGATGGGGATGGATGGGGATGGATGGGGATGGAGGGGGATGGATGGGGATGGATGGGGATGGAGGGGGATGATGGGGATGGAGGGGGATGATGGGGATGGATGGGGATGGATGGGGATGGATGGGGATGGATGGATGGATGGGGGATGGAGGGGGGATGGATGGATGGATGGATGGGGGATGGAGGGGGGATGGATGGGGGATGGATGGGGGATGGATGGGGGATGGATGGGGGATGGATGGGGGATGGATGGGGGATGGATGGGGGATGGATGGGGGATGGATGGGGGATGGATGGGGGATGGATGGTGGATGGATGGGGGATCGAGTGGCGATGTATGGGGGATGGATGGGGATGGAGGGGGATGGATGGGGATGGAGGGGGATGGATGGATGGGGATGGAGGGGGATGATGGGGATGGATGGGGATGGATGGGGATGGAGGGGATGGATGGGGATGGAGGGGGATGGATGGGGGATGGATGGGGGATGGATGGGGGATGGATGGGGGATGGATGGGGGATGGATGGGGGATGGATGGGGGATGGATGGGGGGGGATGGATGGGGGATGGATGGGGGATGGAGGGGGGATGGATGGGGGGATGGATGGGGGATGGATGGGGGATGGATGGGGGATGGAGGGGGGATGGAGGGGGGATGGATGGGGGATGGATGGGGGGATGGATGGGGGATGGATGGGGGATGGATGGGGGATGGATGGGGGATGGATGGGGGATGGATGGGGGATGGAGGGGGGATGGATGGGGGATGGATGGGGGATGGATGGGGGATGGATGGGGGATGGAGGGGGGATGGATGGGGGATGGATGGGGGATGGATGGGGGATGGATGGGGGAAGTATGGGGGATGGATGGGGATGGATGGGGATGGATGGGGATGGATGGGGATGGATGGGGATGGATGGGGATGGATGGGGATGGATGGATGAGGATGGATGGGGATGGGGGGATGGAGGGGGATGGATGGGGATGGATGGATGGGGGAATGATGGGGGATGGGGGATGGAGGGGGGATGGATGGGGGATGGAGGGGGGATGGATGGGGGATGGAGGGGGGATGGATGGATGGGGGATGGAGATGGGGGATGGAGGGGGGATGGATGGGGGATGGATGGGGGATGGATGGGGGATGGATGGGGGGATGGGGGGGATGGATGGGGGATGGATGGGGGATGGGGGGGATGGATGGGGGATGGAGGGGGGATGGATGGGGGATGGAGGGGGGATGGAGGGGGGATGGATGGGGGATGGATGGGGGATGGATGGGGGATGGAGGGGGGATGGATGGGGGATGGATGGGGGATGGATGGGGGATGGGGGGGATGGAGGGGGGATGAGGGGGGATGGATGGGGGATGTATGGGGGATGGATGGGGGCTGGATGGGGGATGAAAGGGGGTCGGGAGGGGGATGGACGGGGGATGAGGGGGGGATGGATGGGGATGGATGGGGATGGATGGGGATGGATGGGGATGGGATGGATGGGGATGGATGGGGATGGATGGGGATGGATGGGGGATGGATGGGGGATGGATGGGGGATGGATGGGGGATGGAGGGGGGATGGATGGGGGATGGAAGGGGGATGGATGGGGGATGGAGGGGGGATGGATGGGGATGGAGGGGGATGGATGGGGATGGAGGGGGATGGATGGATGGGGATGGAGGGGGATGGATGGGGATGGATGGGGATGGATGGGGATGGATGGATGGGGATGGAGGGGGGATGGATGGGGGATGGAGGGGGGATGGATGGGGGATGGAGGGGGGATGGATTGATGGGGGATGGAGGGGGGATGGATGGGGGATGGTTGGGGGATGGATGGATGGATGGGGATGGATGGGGATGGATGGGGATGGATGGGGATGGATGGGGATGGATGGGGATGGATGGATGGGGATGGAGGGGGGATGGATGGGGATGGATGGGGATGGATGGGGATGGATGGGGATGGATGGATGGGGATGGAGGGGGATGGATGGGGATGGATGGGGATGGATGGGGATGGAATGGGGGATGGATGGGGATGGATGGGGATGGATGGGACGATGGGGGATGGATGGGGGATGGATGGGGGATGGAGGGGGGATGGATGGAGGGGGGATGGAGGGGGGGGATGGATGGGGGATGGATGGGGGATGGGGGGATGGATGGGGGATGGATGGGGGATGGATGGGGGATGGATGGGGGATGGATGGGGGATGGATGGGGGGGATGGATGGATGGGGATCGATGGGGGATGGAGGGGGGATGTATGGGGGATGGATGGGGATGGAGGGGGATGGATGGGGATGGAGGGGGATGGAGGGGGATGGATGGGGGATGGATGGGGGGATGGATGGGGGGATGGATGGGGGATGGATGGGGGATGGATGGGGGATGGATGGGGGATGGAGGGGGGATGGATGGGGGATGGATGGGGGCATGTATGGGGGATGGATGGGGATGGATGGGGATGGATGGGGATGGAGGGGGATGGAGGGGGATGGATGGGGATGGAGGGAGGATGGGGATGGATGGGGATGGAGGATGGATGGGGATGGATGGGGATGGATGGGGATGAAGGGGGATGGATGGGGATGGATGGGGATGGATGGGGATGAAGGGGGATGGATGGGGATGGAGGGGGATGGATGGGGATGGATGGGGATGGAGGGGGATGGAGGGGGATGGAGGGGGATGGATGGGGATGGATGGGGATGGATGGGGATGGATGGGGATGGATGGGGATGGATGGGGATGGATGGGGATGGATGGGGATGGAGGGGGATGGATGGGGATGGATGGGGATGGATGGGGATGGATGGGGATGGAGAGGGATGGATGGGGATGGATGGGGATGGAGGGGGATGGAGGGGGATGGATGGGGATGGATGGGGATGGATGGGGATGGAGGGGGATGGAGGGGGATGGATGGGGATGGAGGGGGAGGATGGGGATGGATGGGGATGGATGGGGATGGATGGGGATGGATGGGGATGGATGGGGATGAAGGGGGATGGATGGGGGATGGATGGGGATGGATGGGGATGAAGGGGGATGGATGGGGATGGAGGGGGATGGATGGGGATGGATGGGGATGGAGGGGGATGGAGGGGGATGGAGGGGGATGGATGGGGATGGATGGGGATGGATGGGGATGGATGGGGATGGATGGGGATGGATGGGGATGGATGGGGATGGATGGGGATGGATGGGGGATGGATGGGGGATGGATGGGGGATGGAGGGGGGATGGAGGGGGGATGGAGGGGGGATGGATGGGGGATGGAGAGGGGATGGATGGGGGATGGATGGGTCTCAAAATGGGTACATTCGGGGTGTGAGTGGGCTACAGTTGTGGCTATACTTTGGGCACAAAATTGGGTAAAGTTGGGGTGTAAATGTGATTATAAATGGGGCTATAGT
Organism: Zygnema circumcarinatum; assembly: GCA_037447605.1. Lineage (NCBI taxonomy): Eukaryota > Viridiplantae > Streptophyta > Zygnematophyceae > Zygnematales > Zygnemataceae > Zygnema > Zygnema circumcarinatum. Next base: position 2,478,807 of record CM074816.1, read on the forward strand.
GCACAAAATGAAGTACTTTATAGTATGAATAGTTTATCGCACAAAGTGTTACGAGGGGGCACAAAAGTGGTTGTTGTTGTGGAACTGGTTCCATGGTCCGAGTCATCCTTTCTGTTCAGTGTTTTTTCCCAGCAATGACATGTTTTGGCATGGTTTTTTTATTTCAGATTTCAAGAAATTGGGAAGGGCGGAGTATCAAATTTTGTGAGGTGGCAGTGTTGGAAAGAGTGCTTTGCAATTGTATTTTACAACAGTAGAACTTTTTTTCTCAATCTTTTTTTTTTCTCGGGCAGGTGGAGCGCCTTCTTTCCGCGGAACAAAAGCCGGCAGACTTTAAGCCGGCGGAAGAGAGAGTCCCTACAGACCACAGGCCCTCACGTGCTTGTATACAGTGCGCTCTCTCTCCCACCCTCTCTCCCTCTCTCCCTCTATCCCTTCCTTCGTCTCCCCTATTCTCCCACTCTTCTCCCTTTCCCTCTCTCCCTCTCTCCCTCTATCCCTTCCTTCGTCTCCCCTATTCTCCCACTCTTCTCCCTTTCCCTCTCTCCCTCTCTCCCTCTATCCCTTCCTTCCTCTCCCCTATTCTCCCACTCTTCTCCCTTTCCCTCTCTCCCTCTATCCCTTCCTTCCTCTCCCCCATTCTCTCACTCTTCTCCCTTTCCCTCTCTCCCTCTCTTCCTCTCGCTCCCTCTCTCTCCCCCTCTCTACCTCCCTTTCTCTCGTTCTCTCTTTTTTTTCTCTCTCACCCTCTCCTCCCATTCCCTCCTTTCTCTCGTGTGTGCTTGATACTCGTAGCACCGAGTAGGTCTACCCTCCCTTTTCCTCTCTCCTCAGTTCTCACTTTCAGTTTCATGTTATGTCACTACTCGATAGGTTCAATTCTTATAGTGCACACTTTAGACACGGAAGTCCGCATTTGCCTTTTTATCTATTTTCGTTAACCTTTCTGTAATTCCTTTTGAGGGTTGACGAAATTTAGAGCTGTGTTGTAATCGGAAAGCCTGGTTTTTTATTATGTTTTGTGTATATGTACATTTTTGTTTTAATTCTGTTTATGATTTTGATAATGCAGAGTTGTGTCGTATTTGGAGCGATTGGTCGAAGTTGTGCATTCATCCCTCGATGGTCCGAACCGGCTCGCCTTCATGACCGACTTGGTGAGCAGCTCCATCTTCTACTTGGAGTGGGAGAGGGGAGAGAGATGAGAGAGGGAGGGAGGGGACACAAGAGAGAGGAGAGGGAATGGCAGAGGGGAGAGAGAGGATAGAGGAAGGGAGGGGAGACAAGAGAGGAGAGGGAGTGGCAGAGGGGAGAGGGTGGATAGAGGAAGGGAGGAGAGACAAGAGAGGAGAGGGAGTGGCAGAGGGGAGAGAGAGGATAGAGGAAGGGAGGGGAGACAAGAGAGGAGAGGGAGTGGCAGTGGGGAGGGAGGAGCGAGGAGGAGCGAGGAAGGGAGAGGAACAAGAGAGAGTGAGAGAGGGAGAGGAGGAAGGGGGATAAACGGGGAGAGGACATGTGGAGGAATAGAGAATGAAGTAATAGGGAGAGGGAGGGAAGATATCGACCGAGAATGATTACAGAACGAGTCAGAGAAAGTAATCGGCCAAAAAGTACGGGGGAAGTGTGTGTGTGAGAGAGAGAGACATAGAGAGACGGAGAGAGAGAGAGAGAGAAGTAGAGTGCTGCGTTTGCAGGTAGTATGTTTTTCGTTTACTCGATGATTTATCAATGGAGGGTGGGAATCAGTTGGGTTAGTATTTTTCTGGTTGCTGAAATTTTATTTATTTATCATATTTTCTACCACAGGGTAATCGTCTCCATTTCGCACTCCTTAACCATATTCAGCGATTCATATTCAACCTGAGGTGTGCTCCCAACCACACTCCCTTTCCGTCGTTCCTCTACCCATTCGCCACTTCCTCCTCTCTTCTCCTCCTTGCCCCCCCCCCCCTCCCCCACCTCCCCTCCCATCCCGGCCTCCCTCTCCCCTCCCTCCCTCATCTTCTCCTCCTGCCTCCCGTATTCAGAATGTTGTCAAGCAAGTCACCTTTATCTGCTTCTCTATTTTTGGCAGTGGCGGGCTCCGACTGAAGAGGGATTTGGCGGAGTATTCGGAGTTTGTTCGCCTGTTCAAAGCTCCCACGGTGGATGAAAAGTTTGAGTCCATGAGCATGTGAGCTCTCTCTCTCTTCCTCTCTCCCTCTCTCTGCTCTCTCGTCACCCTCTCTTACTTCCCCTCCTCCTTCCCCCTCCCTCCCCCTCCACCTCTCCATCCCACGCCCTCCGCTTTTCCCCACTCTCTCCCCCTTTCCCTCCCCTCCCCTCCCCTCTCCTCCCCTCCCCTCCCCTCTCCTCCCTTCCCCCTTCCCTCTCGCCGCTTCCCTTTCCCCTTTTGATGTCTCCCTGCTGCCCCTCAGGCTGGTCAACCTCTTCATTGTCGCCCCGGAGAGTCTGCCCACTCTGGTAGACAGCATCAACATGAGGAGAGAAGATGCATTCACGTGAGTGCCCCCCCCTCTCTCGTTCCTCCTCCCCCTCTCTCTCCCTCGTCCCTCCTCCCTCCCACTCCCTCCACTTCCCGCTTCTCCCACTCCCCTCTCCCCTCCCCTCCCCCCTCCTCACCCTTCTCTTCCGCCCTCTTGTCTCCTCTCTGCCTCTCCCTTCCCCTCCTCCCTCTCCTTTCCAGTTTTAACGTAACAACACCTTCTTGGTTTTCATGTCCTCAGTTACATTCAACTGCGTGACGACTTCAAATCCGCTCGAATTGCCGCGATTTTTGGCCTATAGCGCCGTGAAAGTCCTCTAAGAGCGAATGCAGGAGTGCACACCGCCATGTTTAAGGAAACCCTTAAAGCCACACAGAACGAGCGCCCTCCGGCTGCCTTCAAATGTTGGATGTTGCTGCTTCTTCTTCTTCTGTACAGTGAAATTGGTTCACGTTTTTCCTTTTCTATGTTAAGGCTGGAGCTTCAGGTTTTCGGTTTCTGGTTTCTGGTTTGCGGTTTTTGGTTTTTGGTTTTTGGTTTTTGGTTTTTGGTTTTTGGTTTTGGGTTTTTGGTTTTTGGTTTTTGAAGCAACTGCGTTTCGGTTTGTGGAACGGGCGGGGGAGCTGTTGTCGTTTTAGAGTGGCCCACTTCGATATATCGACACATGGCAAGCGTATCGGATGTAAACCCTCATGCCGTTCCGGCTGCCGGTCGACTAACTTTGATACTGATATATCCGTTGAGACGGCGGCAAATACTGCCGGCCAAAACCGATACGCTCAGGATATATCGATAGACAAGTGCCGATATTTCCTACCCTCCGCCAGACGTACTGTTGCAGTGTGGTATAGGCATTCGCATTGCCACGTGGCGACTTCGTATTGGTTGAAACTGCTCACACTCTGAATTGCAGTGTGGGTATAAGCACAGGTTTGCTCGTGTCATATCGCAATATGGGTCATACTAAGATACGAGCAATACGATACGAACCGTGCTTTCTGAATCGGCACTGTACGGATAGACGATACGTTAAATACCGGTTGGCCGATGCGGGACAGTGGCCGTTGGGCCCCCCACGAGCTACTCTCCCCCTCCCTCCCTCCCTCCGTCTCCCCTCCCTCCCCCCATCCATCTCTCCCTCTGTCCCCCCCTCCTTTCTTTCCCGCTTTCTCCCCTTCGTCTCTCTCTCCCTCGCCCCTCCCCTCCCCCTCTCCCTCCCTCTCCCTCTCCCCTCCCTCCCTCCCTCCCTCCTTTCCTTCTTTCCCTCTCTCTCCCCTTCGTCTCTCTCTCCCCTCACCTCCCCCCCTCCCTCCCTCTCCCCTCCCTCCATCCCTCCCTCCTTTCCCCCTCTCTCCCCTCCGTCTCTTCCTCCCTCTCTTTCATTCTCGATCCAGTCCAATGGCCGCCCCTCCCCCGAGCTCCTCCTCCTCCCCCTCCCCCTCCCCCCCAGGAAGCCATGGATCCCTTCCGCCGGCAGCAGCAGCACCGCCACCTGGCGCAATTCCCGGCATGCATCCGTACATGTATGGCGCCATGTACGGAGCCATCCCCCATGGGGCCATGCGTCCCCCCTCCCATGCCATGCATATATCCCCATCCCCATCCCCATCCGCATATCCATCTCCATACCCCTATCCATACCCCTACCCCTATGCCTACCCCTATCCGCAGCCTCCTCCCTACTCTTCCGGGCAGTACCCTGCAGCCATGGCGGCTCCTGCAGTAGCTGAAGGAGCGGGAGAGAGAGAGAGGAAGGAGAAGGAGGCAGCTCAGAGTAGCTCACAGTTCAGTTCCCTGAACCCTATTATCTCGAACCTGAAACCTAATCCTAACCAGAACCCTAACCCTAATTCTAACCCTAACCATAATCTCAACCCTAACTCTAATCATAACCCTAGTCCTAGTCTACCTGCCCCTAGCTTCCCTAACCCTAGTTTTCCTCACCCTAGCTCTAACCCTTTACCTAACTTTGCAAACCCTAACCCTAATCCTAGCCCTAATTCTGCTGCGACTCCAATGCCGTATGGCATGCCGCCTGGAGGGATGCCTAACCCATACATGATGGCAGCTCATGGGGGGGCGGCCTACCCATACATGGCCATGCATGGGGGCATGCATGGCTACCCAAACATGAGGGCTCAAACTCCGCCAAATTGGGGAGCCTTCCCAGCACCTTCCTCTGCTGCTGCTCAACCTCCCCCAGTTTTGCAACCACCTGGACACGCCCCTGGAAATGCGGCTGGAGACCTGCCACGTGGCACCAACACCGCAGATGAAGACGAATTTGGCGACTTCACCGCAGCTTCCGGAGCTTCTGATAGGCCCTCTGTTGCGGCTGCGGAGGTAGTCAAGTCAAGCCAAGTCAAGTCAGGTCAAGTCAAGCCGCGGGACTTCTCTGCGCCACTCTCCCTTTCTCTTTTCGGTGAAGAGGAAGCTGCAGAAGGGGGCAAAGAAGAAGCAGGCGTAGCTCCAGCTGCCTCACAAGCAGTTACTACTTCTCCCCTCCCCACTCCCGCTCCGCTCCCTCCCAACCCTCTCCCTCCCGCTCCTGTCCTCCCTCCCACTCCCTTCCCTCCCACTAGTTTCCCTCCCACTCATGGCACACTCTCTCATCTTCCTCCCACACCTCTCCCTCCCACACCTCTCCCTCCCACATCTCTCCCATTCACTACCGCGACGGTGAATCCTCACGGAAGTATCACTACAGACATAACCGACGATGATGACGAATTTGGTGACTTTGTCGAGCTCCGACCCTCAGCGCCCACGTTGAAAGCTCCTGATCAGGTGAAAACAACAGAAGCCTCCCCTTTTCCCTCCCAGAGTACCGACCCTTCTCCTCCATCACATGGAAGCTGGGGAACTCCTCAAAGCGTAACCTTTCAGGAACATCACGCCCCAATGTCGGTGCAGGAAAATGTTTCAAATGTGGTCTGGGGCAATATGCACGGCTTAACTAACATTTCTATGCTCGGAAACTCGTCGAACTCGACGGAAACTGAAAGCAGTTCTACTTTCCCTTCGGAAGTTTCAACTTTGTCTTCAAAAAAAGAGCCCTTTTCTCTGCCTCCACCACGTCCGGCTGCGAAATTTTCGACCGAAATTTCTTCGTTTCAAGCCTTTCAAGGTGGAAAGAGTGAAGAAGTCAAAGGGGAAGGCTCTCAGAAGATTACAGAATCTGATTTGGATGATGATTGGGGGGATTTTACGGATGCAAGAGCGGCTAAAAAACCGGCGGCTCCCTCTGCTGCAACGGAAAATTCGAAAAATCAAGATACTGTAAAGAAAGGGGTTTCCGGACCTTTATCTCTTTCTCTGTTTGGCGAGGAAGAGTCCATTTTAAGTGATCAGCCGTTGAGCCTCGATATGGCCGGGGGGGGGGTAGGGGCAGAAAAGAAAGAAAAAAATTCGGAGGTGAAATTTGAAGATGTAATGGAATCAACGGTCGGAAGTGTGCCTGCGGTGGTCGAAGAAGGGTTTAAGGAAAAGATCATTTTTGAGAAAAAGTCGGAAAATTTTGACCCGGTTTCTACGGAAATAGCTCACAGCTTTTTTGGAAGTCCGGCGGATGTTTTGTCTTTTCCGTCAATTCCGGCTCCAGCTCACGTTGACCCATTAGGAAGTTTCGAAAAAGACGAAAATGATGACGACGATTTTGGAGATTTTGCATCAGCACAAGTTTCTATGCCGGTGGAGATACCATCTTTTGGAAAAACGGATTCCGTTATTACGGAGGAGCATGTGAAGGCGGGGGAGGTTCAATCAGTGCTAAAACCACCGTCAAATTTTCACATTTCTTCTACGGAAAATTTCAGCATAGACGAGAAAAGTGGAACCACGGAAGATTTTACAGATGTAGTCTTTCATGGAGAGGAAAAGACGGCGTCAGAAAAGGTGCCAGGTGTCGATCTCTCATTGGAAGCAGCTTCCCGAGAGGCGCCACGTGGCGAGCTCCCATTCGTCGATGAAAACTCAGATTCTTCTATTTCTCGCGGAGTTTCTGGGAAGAAACCGATTCCTTTATCGCTTTTTGGCGAGGATGAGGGAGAGGGAGAGGGAGAGAGAGAGGGAGGGGGAGAGGAAGTTAAAGAGGCAGTAGAGGAACAGGTGGCAGCTTCAGGGGCTGCCACGTGGCAGAGCGGGAGCCACGTCAGCGGACACTCATCATCGCAAAATGGGAACATCTTCGATTTAATCGCATCACTTTATAGCCAAAATAATGCGAATTCGGGGGAAGGAAAAAGGGGTATTAGCGACCCCGGTTTGACTTCGGAATTCGATACAAGTTCTGATAAGCGGAATTACAGTTCGGGAGACATTCTGGATTCAAGTCAGCAAGATGGAGATCTTAAGTCCGGACCAAATTTTTTCGGAAATTCAGAATTCATCGGTAAATCGAAAAAATTACATCCGGGGGGGACTCCAAAACGTGAAAATTTGACGGAAATTGTGGGAGAGGGAGGAGGGAGTCCCTTCTCTCCCATCTTTGGAGTTGCAGGAGGAGGTGAAAATTCTGGGACAGGAAGCTTCTCGGAAAGTGGGGGGGGTTTGCAGCTCTCCCACGTCAGCAACGGAACGGAGGAGTTTGAATTTGAAGCAAAAAATCGATCTTTCAAAACTCGGAGGAGAGCGAGTAGTACATTAAATTTCGATGCTGAATTTTTGGGGGTTCCGTTGATAATGCCAAAGATGGGGGAGGGGAGATTAAATATGAGGTTGATAAAAGCTGCTCTTCAAGGGCTTATGCCGACGGAGGGGGTCGGATTGGAAGAGGGGGAGACAGCTGGCAGAGAGAGAGAAGAGGGAGAGGGAGAGGGAGAGAGGGAGGGAGAGGAAGTGGTAGAGGAAGTAAGAGTGGGAGAGGGAGAGGGAGAGGGAGAGGGAGAGGGAGAGAGAGCCGGGGAGATGGAGGAGGCAGTGGGAGTGCTGGCGGAGGAGGGGAGAGTGAGAGAAGCCTACGCATGCAGAAAGCATTTGCAGGCATCGAACTCTCTTCGGAGATTGAAGGTGGGATTGAAGGTCTGCTCCAAATTATTGAAATTTCAAATTTGAAGAATTCGGAATTTGTTTTTTGTTGCATTGTTTTTTTCTAAGTTCTCTGTATTTTGTTTGGAATTTTTCCAGTTAAAGTGTCTCCCCTTTTTTTTGTGAGGTGTTTGTAGGCCCAGTACGTGGCCCTATTGGAGGAGGCCAAGCTCGAGGCAGCCGCCGCCATTCGCTTAAAAATTCAGGCAAGATCTCGTAGATATTCACCCCCCCCACCCCCCCCCCCTTTTTTTTTATCTTGAAATTGCACTGAAAAGGAGCGGATATAGTCCCAACATATTCTAAGTCTTTCTTTCTCCTTTTTTTTTCTCCTCCCCCCTCTCCCTCTCTCCTCCTCCTCTCTCTCTCTCCTCCCCCTCTCTCTCTCTCCTCCCCCCCTCTCTCTCTTCTCCTCGCCCTCTCTCTTCCCCCCCCCCCTCTCTCCCTCTTTTGTTCCTACTTCTCAAATTTTCAGGCTGCCGAATCTGCCCTTGGTACGGCAGAGCAAGTTGCACAATGGAAGAGGCGCCGGTCCAAAAAAACAAATAAAGAAATCGAAAAAAAGTCCACTTCCGAAATAACCGAAATCTCAGGCTCTCCCTCAGAAGCCGACAGAAACATGCCACGTGGCGAACCGCCATTGGCTGAGAGGCCGGCGCCTCCAGACGTCGCCGAGCAGTCCGGCGAGAGTTTCTGTGACAGTGACGCCGCACACGTGGCGGCCTCTGATTGGTCCGATCGTGGCAGCTGGCGAGATCTGACGGTGGAGGACATGGCGGAGCGGCTGGGCGGGAGGGCGGACCCGAGGGGCCAAGCCTTTCAGGCGATCGCCTCTGCGGAGGAGGTCGCAGAACTGGTGAGGGCTGAGGGAGAGGGAGAGGGAGAGGGAGAGGGAGAGGGAGAGGGAGAGGGAGAGGGAGAGGGAGGAGGGAGAGGGAGAGGGAGAGGGAGAGGGAGAGGGAGAGGGAGAGGGAGAGGGAGAGGGAGAGGGAGAGGAGAGGGAGAGGAGAGGGGAGGGAGGAGGGAGAGGAGAGGAGAGGAGAGGAGAGGGAGAGGGAGAGGGAGAGGGAGAGGAGAGGGAGAGGGAGAGGGAGAGGAGAGGAGAGGGAGAGGGAGAGGGGAGGGGAGGAAATATCCAAGTTTTTTTTTTTCGATTTTTTTTTTTTTCGCAGGCCAAATCTGATCTCAGAGCCGCGGTGGCTATGCACGCTCGAGCGCTGTACTCCTTCCGAATGCTCAACGCGGCGGAGGCGGATGTTCAGAAGGAGTACATCGCCACGTGGGCGAATCTCGCAACACATTGCGCGACCCTATTGGAGGAGGCGGCGACTCTCTGTCAAAATTTGCGGAAAAATGGAGCGGATTCAAGCTTATTTTCCGCCCCAAAAGGTACTTTATTAGAATTTTATTGAATATTTAAAACTTGGTTGTTGTCAGATTTTAGGAAATGATAACGTCTCAAAAAGCACGCTGGAAACGAGTCAAAAAAATTCCAAATCTCTCGCTGATGACCTGTCTGCCACGTGGACCAATCGCAGGCCGCGCCTACCTGGCAGGAGTATACCAGGTGTACGGCGTCTACATGGTCCTCGCCAGCTCAGCGCAGGTGTACGCCACGTGGCTGCACACCGCGGGCCCTGTGGGGACCACTCTCTGGGAGCAGCTCCTCCGCGCCAACTCAGCATGGGAATTCAAGTGGGATTGAGGCTACAGCGTGCCAGGTGGCTACTTCCCATTGGCCGAAGCGCGGTGCTGCGGGCCGGAGCCCGATCAAGGCTGGAGGCGGCTGCAGAGGCCAAGCAAGTGGCGCGAGGGCCGCTAGTGGGGCCAAGGGGGTAGGCTTAACGCCGCTGTGTGTGGGATGTGCCTCCTACCGCTGCTCGCGTTTGACCGTAAGGCCGCTCTCTCCCTCTCCCTCTCCCTCTCCCTCTCTCTCTCCATCTCCCTCTCTCTCGTCCTCTCCCTCTCCCTCTCCCTCTGCCTCTCACTCTCCCTCTCCCTCTCCCTCTCCGTCTCCGTCTCCGTCTCCCTCTCTCCCTCTCTCTCTCCATCTCCCTCTCTCTCGTCCTCTCCCTCTCCCTCTCCCTGTCCCTTTTCCTCTCCCTCTCCCACTCTCTCTCGCTCTCCCTCTCGCTCTCCCTCTCGCTTTCCCTCTCCCTCTCCCTCTCCCTCTCCCTCTCCCTTTCCCTCTCTCCCTCGTCACCAGCTTCCTCTCCGTCAATCTGTCCCTTTGACTGGCGTGTGCGTCCCTTCACCCCCTTCCTCTCCCTCTCTCTTACCCCCCAGCTCTCTCCGCCCCCCACTGCCTCTCCCGCTCCCACTCCTTTCCCGTCTTCACTCAAAAGTGCCTGAAGAAAAGGTCCACAATTGTCTGTGTATCTCATCCCCACCACAACACTGATGGGTAGCACTCGGATGTTGCCAGTTACCTTTCAGTTGCAGTTTTTCTTCTTAGTTCTTGTTTTCTAACTGTGGCTCCATGCCTCGTCCGTACAGCTGTGCCGGCGGTGGAATGGGGCGGCCGCCACTGTCTTCTCCCTCTCGCGAACTTTTGGGCCAATCGGATTTCTCGAACGCCACCAGATCTCCCGAATTTTCAGTTGCCCTTCTACAGGTAGACGGTTCGGAACAACGGAATTGATCAGACATGGAACTGGTACACATGATATCCAGTGAAAAAGCTTTCATTGGCTTTTGAAGAATTTTTGATAGACGTCGTTGTTGCTGTCGATGGCCTGACTTTGGTCGACATTGGACCACAATTATTTTTTTCACTGTGAAATGTTTTTTTTAGATGCTCGTCTGTTAGTATAGATGTTGGGTCTAGGATTTAGGGTTTAGGGTTTTGGAGAAACGTGAGAGTTTGGGGTTTACCGAATGTTCAAGCAATTGAACATTGCCTTAAATTGAAAAGGTCTGTTTCTGGCACTTAAAAACTCTTCCTGAAATCTCCAAACTCTTAAGCGTCGCTGCTATCTACCGCTCATACATTGATAACATACGGAGGGTGGTAACATGCCACATATGGTGATGCATGACATGTCACACATACATATACACGATCACATCACATCCAGCAAAAGCTTATACCAATATTTTCCACCTAACAAACGGAAACCACAGCATTTTTCACATAGAAATAACCTATTTCCCACATTTCCCATATTTCCCATATTTCCCACATTGAACAATTTGTACATAGTGTAAACCCTACCACAGGACTTTGCCACCCTACAGTTCTATGTCTTTGGCTGTCTCAGTCCCCGTTCCCGTTTCACTCTCAGTTTTCGAATCGCTTTCTAGATCCGGGAGACTACTTTGTAGATCTTCAGATTCTGCAAATCTGGAAGATTCGGAAGATCTCTGCAGATTCTGAGGGAATCTGAGCAGATTCGAGTTCGGGCTCTGCAGGGCCCACTGCGCGCGCAGCTCCGCGAGGGCGACCGACGCCGCGCGGGCGACGGCGGGGCTCGAGTCCGCGGCCAGCCGCTGCGCGACGGAACGGAACAGGGCGCATGGAAGGAGAGAGGGTGAGAGGGGAGAGGGGGGGAGAGGGAGAGAAGGAGAGGGGGGAAGGGAGAGCGGGGGGGAGGGGGGGAGGGAGAGGGGGAGGGAGAGGAGAGGACGGGGAGGAAG
>CM074816.1:2543637-2564094 GCA_037447605.1 Zygnema circumcarinatum
GGGGAGGGGAGGGGAGGGGAGGGAGGGGAGGGGAAGGGAGGAGGGTCAAAAGGGAGCAAGGAGAAGTGCAAAGGAAAGGCAGAGAGAGGGAGCAGAGAACAAAGGGATGATTGAGCGAGGGAAGAGTGTCCTTGCAGCACTGAGCATTGCGCTTTGAGTAAAGAACATTTACTGCATTTAAGGGCATTGAAGAACGCTTACTGCAATGAGGAGAGTGTCGGGAAATGCGCCCAAAACAGGGAGCAGCAGACCACCAATAATGCCCGGGTTCAAAACCTGATAGTCATATACAAAGCGTGAGTTAGTTCAGTAAATAAAAGGGTAAAAGAAATAGAGGAGACAACAGTTTAGAAAGTCCCTCCGACTCTCTCCTTCTCCCTCTCGTTCCCCTCTCTCTCTCTCCACTCTCTCTCTTCCTGTCAGATTCCAATAAACATTTCGTCATTCAATGCAGTTATTTTGTCTCTGCTCTCCCCCTTCCGACCCTCCGACCCCTCCTCCTTCCTTCTTCTCCCTCTCCCCACAGGAAAAATGCAATATCCCATTTGCCATTGTAAGGACATATTCAACCTCGCTCTCCCTCGCTCAGCGTACTCCGAAAACAAAGGAACAAAGCAGGAGAAAGGAAAAAAATGAAAATGAAAATTATGAAAAGCCAGCAAAATACAAAGCCGATTTGATTTTTATGAGTTACTTGATTTCATAAACTATTTGATTTGATAAATTATGTGTTCTCACCTGCAGGAGCATTTCGCTGCCCTCTGAAATGAGCTTCGCCGCTGTGAGGAGGAGGTAGCCATAGGCCGCCATAAGGAACAGGTTTCCCCCCAGACTCGTGGAGCAGGGGAGCAGTCCATAGGGCTCCCTGAAAGCAATCAAAGAGAGGAAAGAAAGAAAGAAAGAAAGAAAAGTGAAAAGAAATAAAAGCAAACAAAGAAAGGACTAAAAGAGACACTCAGAGGACAGCCTCTACATTTCCCCAAAAACTCGAAATCTCGCAAATCTGAATCCTTCAAACCCCGGAAAGAGATTGGTTTCTGATTCAAAAATAGTGTAAAGTTTCATCCACTGTGCCCACAATTCCGAAGCTCATGCAAGCCATGGACGACTGGTCAAGCCCTCTCAAGACAAGTCAAGTCAAGTCAAGTCAAGTCAAAGTCAAGTCAAAGTCAAGTCAAGTCAAAGTCAAGTCAAAGGAGCTCACTCGCAGACAGCCTCTGTCGTTTCCTGCAGAGCGCGCCCATTGGAGGTCCCTTCAGGCCCCGAAGCGCCGGTCAGAAGCTCCACCGAGGGCGAGGACCGGCCGGGCAGAACCTCTGCATGGAACCCGCCACGCTACCAGTTTAGCGTTAACTGTTAGCTGTAAGCGCGATTCAGTTACAATTGGCGGCTCACTTTTGCAGTTCAATCGTTCATTCTGCAGCTGCTGCACTGCCAGCGCAGAAAATGACAAAATGGGGGTCGCTTGCGGGGCATGGAGAGCTTCCAGTTCCAGTTCTCAGTTGCAGGTTCGGTTAGGGTTAGCGATTAACAAGGTTTAGTTTAGTTCGCAGTTTCCGTTTGGCGTCACAGAAAACAGGAGAGTCCATGAATACCGTGGGGCAGTTTACTGTTACTGACGACGGTAGCATAGCGAGCGGCCCTAAGAGCTGGCTCGGAAAGGAGTGGAGAGGAGGGAGAGAGAGAGAGAGAGCGGGAGAGAGAGAGAGACGATGAACGAAATATTCTTCCAGACAAAAAAGACATGAAGAAAAATCAGCAAAAAAACCACAAGAAAGAACCTGCATTTGACTAGATATCCAAAATAAAAGGACCCAGAAAAGAGAAAAAGGGAGGGATAATAAAGCAAAAATCAGATTTTTTTTTTCAGAAAAACGCAGCAAAAATCGAAACCTCAGTATCCAAAAAGAAAAATTGAATAAAAAAAATCCATTCTCTCCCCCAGCGATCGTCTCTCAGTTTCTTTAAACTTTTCCTACAAACCCTAAATCCCTAAAACTATTAAAAAGACAAAATACCTGACGTCAGCAGGAGCCCTGCGCAGACGACAACAGCCAATCCGACGACGCCGAGCCACAGAGAGCGCCGCGTGGCCCGTACGGACGGCGCCTTCCGGGAAGCTTCCGCGGCCAGAACAATGGCGCCTCCTCCTCCTCCCGCCTGCTCCAGGAGGGCTTCGACATCGCCGCCGTCCGCCATGGATTTTAGGGTTGCGATCTAGGGCCAAAATTTCAGCAAAAATTGCAAATGAATTCGCAGATTGAGCGTATTGCTATGGGAGAGGAAATTACAATCTAGAAATGTGAAATATGAGGAGAAATCGACTTAAAAAATGGTCAAAATGGGCGCTCGGTCGACTTCAGGGCGTGCTCCCCGCGACGAGCCCAGGGCTTGCAAGAAAACGGAGCGGCAGGGAAAGGGAAAAAAAGGCGTTCAAAATTGGAACTCTATGTGCACTGTCCCGTTATTTGAACGATTCTATGACAGTAAAACCGCCGTTTGACGACATGAAATCACGGAGCTAGTCACTTACATGTGACACGTGTGACGGACGCATCGGTTTGGTCGAGAATCCGTCCCTGATTTGTCCGGTCCTGTGGGAGGTCGACCTGTGATGGCTCAATATTTACCGTTGGATAGTCAAAGTGATCTAAATCGACGGCTAAAAAGCGCCGTATCGGTCGTACAGATAACACCCACCTCATCCTTAGTCCTTAGTTACCTGTCAGAATTTGCCTCGGACCTTGGTCCAATAAGGGACTGCCACGTCGGACGCATAATTTGTCCGCTAGTGCATCCCCGTATCTGGTGCCGTACAATTCCGTGTCCACTAGTTTTTTACATTTTGTACTGTACTGTACAATACAGGGGACCCCCATGTTATTTTCGCCATGGTTTCGGCAAATACCGGGCGAAAATATTGTATTTTGCAAATATAAGGTCCGTGTTACCAATGGGCGAGCGGAATTATGTTAGAGTCCATGTATGTCCGTACGTATCGTATCGTACCGTGATTGTAGATACACGAGCTCCTATTGGTGCCGTATGCATACCGTACGATTTAGAGATTCTATTCGTACTTATCGTACAGCGTAATAGCGTGACCCATGTTCGAAAGTCGTTTCGATTAACAGATTTTGTACAGTAGACAGTCATATTTTCGCCATGGGTTTTGGCCAATATGAGGCGAAAATATTGATTTTGCAAATATAAGGTTCGTGTTACCAATAGACGGGCGGTATTATGTTAGAGTCATGTTGGACCGTACTTATCGTATCGTGTCATATCGTATTGTATCGTTCAGCATCGTATCGTATCTTGACATATCGTAACGTATAGACGTAGTTTTCCGCTGTGTTGTTCGTCTCAGCTCGTACGGCTAGTACGGATGGTACCGTATCGTGGCGCTTCGTATCGTATCGTTTCGTATCGTATCGAATCTAAGAAGAAGGGCAGAAGAGCGAGCGCCTCTTACGGCGGCACGAGCGGGGAGATTAGGTGACTTTTGCGTAAGCCCGTAACGGCTAGTACAGCTAGTACGGCTAGTAAGGTTAGTACGGACAGTACGAATAGTACGGCTAACACAAAGTTACCATACAAAAAGGTGGTTTCGGCAAAATCGGGGCGAATTTCTTGGGGACGCACTCCTCAGGGCGGTAAATACGAGGACTGTTGACTGTATTGGAAAATAGGTCAGGTTAGGTTAACACCCCTAATACGTTAACACAGAGTTACCGTACAAAAAGGTTGTTTCGACAAAATCGGGGCGAATTTCTTGGGGACGCACTGTACAAAGGTGGAAAATATGAAGAGGTCCCCCTGTACAGTACAGTATGAGTACAGTACGGTCGTTGAGTGCCGGCATATCAGGTGGCGCGTTTACAGCCGTTAGATTATTTCCCCTGCCTTGGAGATCGCCCGTGTGATACTCCTCCACATGTGTGGTACGGCATGTACGGGGTCCACTCCCTTCCTTCCACGTTGCTCATTCTTGCGCCATTCACAACCCTTACCTTAAGAAGGAGCCTAGAACCCAAAAATTTTAAACCCTAAAAATCTGGAACCCTAAAAACTGAAGCTTTAAAAGGTACTAGAATCAGCAAACACTCATACAATGGCTTCCACCTGTGCCCATGCCATGGCCATACATGCCCATGCCCATGCCCATTCCCATGCCCATGCCCATGCCCATGCCCATGCCCATGGAAGTCTGCATGGCAATACCATGCTCGGGCAAGGTTTAGGGTTTAGGGTTGAGGGCCGGAGGAGAGGTGGGCGGGCGGGAGCCGTCCGATGCGGCATCGCGGAGCCGGGCGGGCTGCCGGCGCCCATGGGGGAAACGACAAAGTACCAGGACTCGTGGTTTGACCGCGCGTTCATGGAACTGTTCGCGCGCAAAATGGAGCAATTCACGGGTGCGATTTTTTTATTTTTATTATGATTATTATTTTTTTAAAAATAAGATAATGCCGTTTTCTTATTGTTTCAGTTAAGGGGTTTTAGGATTTTAGGGTTACGTAATGTTTATTTACTTATTAAATTTTTTATTTATTCAGGCAAGCGAAGCTTCTTGCCGGGATATGAAGGGTTCGTGGACACATCACGAAAAGTGATGCAGGGCAGGTCCGCCGCGGAGCAGAGGGCAGCGGTCGGAAAAGTTTTAATTTCAATGCTGCCCCCAAACGCGCCTGCAACTGTAAGCTACCGCCGAAAACTAAATTTTCCAGCGCTGCCCTAGACTGACCTATCCTCCACCCTTTGCAGCTTTCCTATGCATGATTTTCTTATTTTTCTATTATTATGCAGTTCCGGAGGCTGTTTCCTCCCACAAAGTTTTCGGCGGAGATCAATGCTGCGATCACAGTTCCGTTTTTTCAGTGGCTCGTTGGGCCCGCCGAGGTAAGGATTTTTAAAACTAAATTTCTACCCCCTAAAGGAGCTAAATGCTAAAAGTAACTCTTTTTTAAAGACCTCTAATGCAAACCATAAGTTTCTTCTTTAGTTCATTACTTCCCAAATGTTAAAACTAAGAATTTCGAACCCTAAACAACCTTTATTTGAATGAGGTTTTGCAGCTGAAGGAGGTGGAAGTCAATGGGGTGAAGCAGTTCAGCGGAGTTCAAATAAAAAAGTGCAGGTAATCAAAGCTTCATATATGCCCACGTTTCATTAATGCATACAATCTAACCTTTGAAGAGAGCGTGAGGGGGAGGGAGCGAGTGAGAGGTATGAGACAGGGCTGCAGGGTCAAGAGAGGGAGAGGATGTGTAGAGAGAGAGAGGGTCAAGTTGAAGTGTTTGAGAGGTTCAACCTATCAATGTAAGTGAGAGAGATCTCTGTCTTTCCCTATGTATGTTCCTATACTCTGAATTTTGCTGTTTTTTGCTTTGGTAGTTGGCCTTACCTTACAATGGGGAGTGGCAGGTATTTGGAGACAAGTGGGTGCGTGGGGATGTGTGTGAACATGTGCAAACTGCCAACGCAGGACTTCTTCACCAACGAGTTCGGCCTGCCGCTCACCATGACTCCCAGTCAGCTCTCTCTCTCTCTCTCTCACTCTCTCTCTCTCTCACTGTCTCTCTCTCTCTCTCACTCTCTCTCTCTCACTGTCCCTCTCTCTCTCTCTCTCACTCTCTCTCTCTCTCGCTCTCTTTATTTCTGTTTTCCCTCTCTATTTCTCCTCTCGCGTTCTCTGTGCCCACCTTTCCCCTGCCTCTCCTGCCCTTCCTCTCCTCCCTGTCTCTCACTCCCCTCTCCTCCTTTCTCCCTGACTCTCCTTTCTCTGCCCCTCTCACTCTCCCCTTCTCCCCCCCCTCTCTTTCCCCTCCCCCCTCCCGTCTTTCTCCCCTACCCTCACTCCTTCCCCCCTCACTCTCCCTCTTTCTTTCTCGCTCTCTCCCCACCTTTCCCCCCTCCCCTCATGCCCTTTTTCTTTCTGTCTCTCACTCTCTCTCCCCCTCTCCCTGACTCCCCCTTCCCTCTCTCTGTCACCTTCCTACCCGTCTCCTGTTCCCGTCCTCTCTCCCTCCCCCTCTCTCTGCCCCCTCCCTTTCACCCTCTCCCTCTCTCTCACACACATCAGCACACATCCGCACAGATTGAGCAGAGATAGATACAAATAACTTCCAGGGAAACTTCTCTGATTGAACAATGACTTTGCTCTGACAAAACTCCTTCGGGCTACGGCGTTCTATGTGGGGGAAAAACTGAACAGATTTTGAGGACATGAGCTGCGAAATGATTTTTGGGCAGTCCCCTCCTCCACTTGAAGAGGATCCGGCTCTTCAACAACCGTGCTATGCGGTTCTATGTAGGTCCTCAGTTCCAAAATCCGTAGATTTTATTTGCCTTTGCGTAGAACCTGTTCATGATGAAGAATGGGACGTGTTGCTATGCAGTTGTAAAGCTCCGTTTTCAGTTCCAGTTTCCGTTAATTTTCGCAGGTAACACAGCCCTCGCCGAGCCGGTTCGATGTCCAAAGTTGGTCCCAGTGAACGGTGGGACGTCCTGAATGGGCTCGACTGACTCCATGCTGCAAAATTACTGTTTTAGTTTCAGTACAAGATTTGTAGGGTTTTTATGGTTTCTAGGGTTTTTAGGGTCTTCTATTTTTTTAGAGCGTGTGAGGTGGATATATTATATTAAGTCATACCCAACGATGATGCCCCATTCATGGCTGTACATAGTAAAGGTCCTCTCCTCCCTATAAGCAGAAAACCCGGTTTGCAGTTTGTCAGACCCAGGTTTGCTTTTCACTTCGAAGCCAAGAAGCAATTCTTGATCGCAGAAATCGATGCATCTTTTGCTCATAATAATGGTTTCGCTTTTGCGATTTTTTCATAAAAAAATCGAGAAGTGTTCTCATGGTTGGTCACGAAGCCAATAGTTAATTGACAATAGTTGGTTAGTTAGATCATTTGCTGGCAATGAGGGGACGAGACACCAATGATTGGTTTCACTTTCCAACGGTTGATTTTGGGACAGTGATGTCATCCGGTAATAGTGTACATCAGCAAGTTTGCACATCCCCAAAAACCGTACCGGACTGAGTTTTCGGTTTCGAGCTCGAAAGGCATATTAACTCACGTAAATATTAACCCATCAGGTCGTGCCACGTCCGTTTTATGACACGTGGCAATACCAGTTGGTATCACGTAGAATGGTAGAATGGAACCAAGTGACCTCGTGTCACCGCCGTAGGATGTCACGTGTCACATTATTACTGGTCCATGTCATATATGACGTAAGAATTCTGCGCAGAATCTAGAATGAATCGCTGCCAAGTGACATATTCTACCAGATTCTGTCCGAGATTCCTGGCCAATCAGTAACGCAGAAATGCCACGTGGAAGCCCAACCCAAAAAACTTTCGCCAAATTGAACCAATCACCAAGTGCCACGTGTATTTTTTGATGACGTGTTTGGCCGCGATTGGTTCAAAGTGAGCAAATAGTGTACCTTAACCCGAAAATTTTGCATCTGTTGCATGGACGGAAACGCGTTCACATCGAAACCCTAATTTTCCATAACCCTAATTTTCGCACGAGCTCCCTCACTCCCTTCCCCTCCCAATCGTGTGCTCTCTCTCTCTCTCTCTCTCTCTCTCTCTCTGGCCCACTTCCTTCTTCCCCCACGCCCGTCCTTCACTGACGCTCTCTAACTCAGCATGTGAATACGTACAAGGCAGTGGGGGGTCCTCTCCCTCCCTCCCTCCCTCCCTCCCTCCCCCCCTCCCTCCCTCCCTCCCTCCCTCCCTCGTCCTTTCCTCGTAAATTATCTCTTCCCTCTCACTCTCTCCATGTCACTGCACCTCTCCTCCCCCCGGCCATGGCTGCCCCTTCAGACCCTAATTCCTTCTTCGGATCTCCCCTCCATTCGGAGGGTCGCTGGCAGCCATGGCGGGGACGATGTAGCTCTTCCGAGATTCGGCTCTATCGGAGACGTGCGGTTGCGACGCGTGGCAGGCAGGCGAATAGTACGAGATCGCCACAACCCTTAAAAACCCTTCAAAGCGGGAAAATGCTACATTAGAATTGAAGTATCAAATTTGTAATAATATTAATGTTTTCATACTTTGGGGCCTTGAAAAAAAACTGCTCTGATCGTTTTTAAAAGGGAAATCTAGACCTTTTCTAAATTCAAGTACGAATGAAGAATGGCTCCATGGCTCTTTAAATTTACAACGAAGCTGAAAAAAAAAAACGCTTAAAGAGTGTGCTGGTTTTGATGAACGATGCCTCTCAATAAAAAGCAAAGCATGACAACTTGAGTGTCAATTCACTCTCACTTTTTGCGAAATTCCTTTGCCATTTTCATTTTTGCTCTTATTTCTCTCTAGTTGCCAGAGAGCATCATGTCTACGAATCTGCTGAAAAGAAGGGTTTTAGGGTTCTTTCACTTTTTAGGCAACAGATGATCCCTCATTCTTTTCAAGTCTCTTTTTTTCATTTCTTCGCAGTCTGTCATTACTTGAGATCTTGCATTCAAGCGTTTCTCGAACCTTCATCTCACAAACTTCAAAACCCTTTGCTGCAGACTCACGCGCAAAGTGTTCGACCTTTGCTCGTTGAATGCCGGCGATATCGAGATAGGGAGAGAGAGAGAGAGGCTCTTCCCTACATTGTGACAGTAATAACTCCTCCTCCGAGGGCTTTGGGAGTACATCATTTGCCGCCTGTAAGCACGTCATAACCTGTTACATTCCTTCGGCGTGGTTTTTCTTTTTCAGTTTCAGTTGCTTGTTTAGTTTTTAGTTTATCTTAATGCAGAATTTGCTGTGTTGAATGTGCAGAATATGCAATGTGGGGAGACGGTAGAGGTGAAGGGCGAACCCTACATTGTCTCGAGTGTGACCTATCGATATCAGCTGAGACGAGGGCGGTACGAGCCGAGTCAAAAGCGGCTCGAGGTGCAGACCACGGGGCGGTACTTAGTCAACTTGTTTCTGGATAATCTTCTCGAGACATCTTGAGAAGATGATGATGATGATGATGATGATGATGGCATGCTTACCTCATGATCGTGACGATGATAATAATCCAATGCGGCAGGAGATCACGGTCGAACTCAATTGGGATTACCCTAACCCTAAAAAACCGTAAAAACCCTAAAATCCCTAAAAACTTCAGGGGCTGAACCCTTTACCTTACCATTGCTCGGACTTTAAGGCTATTGCGGCAACCGATGCAGTCTGTATTTTAAGTGGCCAACGCCAATTAGTGGCTTAAATTACAGATGAATATGGAGCAATCCATTATTCATGGAGTCATCATCTTGTGTTTAATACATTTGGAACATAAAAACATGGGATCTGCCGGCCTTCTCGTTGTGCTCCAACGGTCACCCTCCCCCCCCCCCCCTCCCCTTCCTAAAGGGCTCCTTTTCAAGTTGCTGCCCCTCTCTAAAGTGGTGATGTGGTTCGTAAAATCGTTCCCTCTTATTGCCTGCTGATAGTATCGAACTTGTGCACAGAATGGCCCAAAACTTGGCACGTGTCAAACGTGAGGCTCACTCCCCTCCCTAACTTGAAGGCCGCCCATAATTGGGAGGGCCATTTAGAAGGGAGTATTGCAAAAGGGGGGGACGGATACTGAGGGGGGTAAGGAAATGAGGGGCGGGAGAAAATTAAGGGAGTCAAGGAAGCGAGGAAAAACAAATGAGGGAGGACGATATGGAGGGAGGGAGGGAGAGAGAACGACGTCACGTGCGCCTTGTTCACACCAGCAAGTGCTGCCCGGCTAAAGTAAGACCGTCGGGACACATACACTACATGAAAACCAAAAAAAAAAAAAATCTAGAATGCAACCCACATGGTGGCAGCATTTTATTTTTTAAGAAACCTTGAGTTGTGTGTTCGAGTGCTCTTGAGCTCAACCTCGACGACTGGCGTGACACACAGCAACGGTGCCGTACCGTACGGTACTGAACGTACGGATGTATGTATGCATGTGCACGTGCAGTATTACTGTCAGCTTCACATACCGTTACTGTCGAGAGAGAGAGAGGGGGGGGAGAGAGTGGGGAGAGAAGAGGGGGAGAGAGAGAGAGAGGGGGGAAGGCGAGAGATACAGAGGTGCGGTTTGAGCAGAATTCCAAGAGGGAGAGCGGGAGGGAAGAGAGAATGGGGAGAGAGAGAGGAAAGTAGAACGAGCGAGAGTGGGAGTTAGAGAGAGATGGATAGATAGATAGGGAGAGGGAAACAGATATGGAGAGTCTGTGTGTGAGAGAGAGGTATAGAGAGAGAGATAGGGAGAGGGAGACAGATAGGGAGAGATTGTCTGATTTTGAGAGAGAGAGGTATAGACAGAGTGATAGGGAGAGGGAGACCGATAGGGAGAGAGTGTGTGTGTGTGTGTGAGAGAGAGAGAGAGAGGGAGGGAGGGAGAGTGCGAGGTCCAGTCCTATACCGTACGGTATTGAGTCCATTGACCCGCGTCGTTCCGTTTGACAGTGACTTGCAGATGTCGGTCCGCACGTGCGAACCGTCTCAAATTTGTCGTTTTTTGTCGGCGGCGACCGCCAGGGGCGGGCTGTTATCCAACGGCGCAAAGGCGCCCACGGGAAGGAGATCCGGGCAGAAAAAAATAGAACCAGAATCTGCCCGTTCGATTAAAACCAGTCCAGCCGTCCGATTTCATCCAGGAACTGCTAGGACCGTCATCATTTCCTTTCGTAGCTGCCCGATCTGGCGGTCAGAATACACAAAAAAGTAACATCCGTCCGATTAGATCTCGCGATCTTTCCCATCACCCGACGGCCGTCGTGTCTCTTCGCACAAGTGCGAAGTGGAAACTCGTACCTTTTTTTTTTGCCCATAGGGCAGAGAAACAATCAGTTATCCTGCCCGATTTATAAGGCAAGGCTAAAAGAAGACGTTCTATTGGCCACTTTTGAAACGCCATAGAGTGGACGGCTTGGAATGTTTGCGTTCGACTGCCCGAGAGATGCCCGAAAATATTTTCAAGTGTGACGGGCAGGCCTAAAGATATATTCTGCCCGCAGTCAGTTTGTACGGCTCCTGCACTTAAAAGCAGAGGGCCTTCTTTCGAGAGCGGGTAGTTGGCTGCGGTGTGGGGGAAAATTTTAGGGCTAAAAAAACTACTTTTTTGGTCCCTGTTTGCAGATTCCTGCATAAGAACACTCTGTAATCTAAACCCAAGACTTCCATTTTCTCGACTTCATTTTTTTTGGGGTTTTTTTTGAGCTAGATTTGGGTCCTTTCTGCGTTTAAGATAATACAGTTCTTCGATTCGTTTTTTTTTTTTCTGAAAAAAAAAGGACCAAGCGATGAGGGAGAAATTTGGTCCTAATTTTCTGCTTGCAGGAGCGCTTGTGCTGCTGCTGGCTGCCAGCTGTCATGGCAGTAAGTACCCCCTTTATTTTCGATTATCTATGGATTTATTTGTTTATTTGTTTCTAATTCGATCGAGTTCAGTCATCGTTTTTTTCTACAGATCTGTGAAAGCATTACCCAAATCGCTGAAGTCAGCGATCCATGTTCACCTTTTATCTTATTTCTGATTTTTTATTTTTATAGCTTGGATTAAATCCGAGCATTAAACTTGTTCTGTGCAAACTCATCGTTTTTTGATTTTGCCTCGTGCATTCGATTTCGAGTTGTATCCAGCCCCATTTTTTTATTTTGCTGATGTGTGTCTTCGCACGAAGAAAGGGATCGGAGGGAGGAGAAAGGGGGAGAGGGAGAGAGAGGGAGAGAGAGGGAGAGGGAGGGAGGGAAAGGGAGGGAGAGGGAGGGAGAGAGGGAGGGAGAGGGAGGGAGAGGGAGGGAGAGAGGGAGGGAGAGGAGGGAGAGGGAGGGAGAGGGAGGGAGAGGGAAGGGGGATGGAAATGGGAGGCTGTGATGGAGGGGAGAGAGGAAAAAGGAAGCAGGCGTGTGGAAAGGGAGAGGGAGAGGGAGAGGGAGAGGGAGAGGGAGAGGGCGAGGGAGAGGGAGAGGGAGAGGGAGAGGGAGAGGGAGAGGGAGAGTGGGAGTGGGAGAGGGAGGTAGGGTTTGGGATAGGGACAGGGATGGAAGGCAAAAATGAAGCAAGGGAGGAGGGGAGGGAATTGTAATGGGAGAACGAGAGGAAACAGACAGAGGGAGAGGGAACGGGAGGCAGAGATGGAGAGAGGGATTGGGAGAGGGAGAGGGAAAGGGAAGGGTGTGTGCGTGGGGTGATGAAGAGTGAACTTTAACGTTGAGAACTTGTCCGTGAATACGCACAGAGTCTCTGATTCCGGAAACGCCTTTGAAATCTGCTTTGAGTGACTCACTGAATTTTTTAAAAGCAAAAATTAGATTGTTTCTTCCATTCCCTCTGTCAGACTGATCACAATTCTATTAGACTCTCCCCGCATGCCTATTTTTCTCCATCTGTGTATTTTTTCCACCTAATCTTTTTGAATTTTTCACATGGAAACAGGCATTTGGCCGAGGCGAGTTTTGAAGGACCCTCGAGTTCCGCGCCTTTTGGCGGAGGATTGGAATAATGAGGTAGAGGGAGAGGATGAAGGAACAGCAAACAAGGGTCTTGCTCCATCGGAACAGCAGACTGCTATGGAGAACGGCGGAACATGGAGTGGGGCTGGGAGTGCGGAGGAGGGAGAGGGCGGTAATGGTGAGGGAGAGGAGGGAGAGGAGGGAGGGAGTGAAGAAGAGGGGAGCTCTGAAGAGGCCGGAACGACAGGGGAGGAAGAAGGATGGGGAAGGAAGGACGGGAGGGGGAAAGAGGGAGGAGGAGAAGGTGGAGAAGGTGAGGGAGAGGGAGAGAGCGGGAGCGGAGAGGCTACCGAGAACAGGGGAGGCGATGAAGGAAAGGGCGAGGGAGAGGGAGAGGGAGAGGGAGAGGGCGAGGGAGAGAGCGGGAGCGGAGAGGCTACCGAGAACAGGGGAGGCGATGAAGGGAAGGGCGAGGGAGAGGGAGAGGGAGAGAGCGGGAGCGGAGAGACTACTGAAAACAGGGGAGGTGATGAAAGGAAGGGAGAGGGAGAGAGCGGGAGCGGAGAGGCTACCGAGAACAGGGGAGGCGATGAAGGGAAGGGAGAGGGAGAGGGAGAGAGAGAGGGAGAGGGAGAAGGAGAAGGAGAGGGAGAGAGCGGGAGCGGAGAGACTACTGAGAACAGGGGAGGTAATGTAGGGAAGGGAGAGAAAGAGGGAGAGGGAGAGGGAGAGGCTGAGGGAGCGGGTGAAGGAGAAAGTCAGGAACCACGTGAAGGTTCGGGCAAGGGGGATGCTGAGCAGAAAGGAGAGCAGGGAGGGGATAATGAGGGAGAGGGTGAGGGAGGGAGTGGAGAAGATAGACAAGGAGAGAATGCGGAAGGAAGTGAACGCTCCGGTGAAGGTCAAGGTGAATCAGCTTCGTGGGAGAATACAGATTTGGGAGATACGGAGAAGAGAATTCCCAGTCCCTCTCTCGTTGCTGCAGGCCCCTTAGCACCGGTACTCCCTCATCGGCTAGAGGGTTCAACAACAGAGGGAGAGAATTCAAACACAGAGGGAGAGGGCTCAAACACAGAAAGTGCAGAAGAAAAACAGTTGGAAGCAGCTTTTGGAGGTGGAGAGGTGGCTGGAGGGGAAGAAGCGGGCAAGGGGGGCAACTCTGCGGAAGATTCGCAAGAGGGAGAGGGAGAGGGAGGAGAAGGAGGACGAGTGGCAGGAGGACGAGCTGGCTCGCAAGGGGGAGAGGGAGAGGGAGAGGGAGAGGGAGGAGAAGGAGAAAGAGTGGCAGGAGGCCGAGCTGGCTCGCAAGGGGGAGAGAGAGAGGGAGAGGGTGAGGGAGAGGGAGAGGGAGGAGAAGGAGGACGAGTGGCAGGAGGCCGAGCTGGCTCGCAAGGGGGAGAGGGAGAGGGAGAGGGAGAGGGAGTGGCAGGAGGTCGAGCTAACGAGGGTGGTGATGGAGATGCGGCAGAGAAAGCGGAGAAAGATTGGGAGGAGAGAACTGGTCAGAGGAATGGTGGCAATGGAGCTAATGGGGAGGAGAGTAAAGGAGGGAGTGGGAGAGAAGGTGAGAGCGAGGCGGGAGCAGGAGGGAATGATAAGCCTGCTCAGAGGGAGGGCCAGTCTGGAGAGGGAGAGGAGAGTGAGAGCGGATTCTCTCAGAGTGAAGGAGGGAAGGGAGAGAACCAGGAGGGAGAGGCAAGTAAGGAGGAAAATTTTGGTGGAGAACCTGCAGATAAAACTGGTAAGATTTCTTCTCTTCTGCATCTTAAAACTCGAAACTCGAACTTTCAAACCCTAACTTTCTAAATTTCTTATGTCCTGATATGTGACTAGGATGTCGTGGAAACCCAGGGAAAGCATATTTTGATCTCTCTCTCTCTCGTTCTTTTCTCTCTCTGTCTCTCTATCTATCTGACTCCCTCCCTCTTTCTCTCTTTCTCTCTCTTTATATATATATCTCTCTCTTTCTTCTCGTTAGATATGCTTTAATGACAGTTTGAGCATACCCTCCCTCTCGGCTTTCCCTTTCTTCTAATTTCAAACACTTTCCTTTGAAGTCAGACATGGGCAGCCCCATTCAGAGTCCTATCTTTTAGGGTCTCTCAGGTCACAGGCTTTTTTTCGTTAGAAGACAGTTCCGGGAGGAGGGCCCTCTCTCTTTCTCCCCCTCTCTCCCTCACTCACCCACACAAGCTAATTAATGCTGAGGATGTTCGGCTCAACTCCCCTTTTGAGTAGCTAATTTTTTACTAATCAAAGTCAGATCATAACTCAAACTATTGGCCTGATTTTTTTTGGCCTTATTTTTCTACAGCTGAAGGAGAGAACGAGACACAAACAGCACAAGTGGCAGAGACCTCAAACTCGCACACAGAAGAAGAGGGGGGTGGGGCGGGTTCGACGGAGGGGGGAGCCACATTTTCGAAGAAGGAAGAGCCATCCTCTAATGGTGATGGGTTCGGGGTGAAGTCAAGCAGTGAAGGAGGAAAGGGAGAGGGAGAGAGTGGGAGAGGAGGAGGAGGAGGAGGAGGAGGAGGAGGCTTTTGGATCGCTTTCTTGGCTCTGGTCGCCCTGAGCGGAGTGGTGGGCTATGCGATATATTCCCGATACGGGAGCTCGCGGATGCAGGGGAGGGGCTGGAGACCCCTTCAGGACGTGGAGATGATATGGAACACGGGGAGGACGGACAGTCAGCAGAGCTTGATTCGGTGAGGGAGAGAGAGAGAGAGGGAGGGAGAGAGGGTGAGAGGGTGAGGGGAGGGGGGGGAGGGGGGAGGGAGGAGGGAGAAGGACAGACAGGGTGGTTTATTGAATGGAGGGAGAGAGAGTGAGGGGGAGACGAAGAGGGAGATGACGGAGAGGGAGAGGGGAAGGGAGACTGATAGGCAGAGCTTGATTTGTTGAAAAGCAGATGGGAGAGAGTGAGGGAGAGGGCAGGGAGAGGGACAGGGAGAAGGAGAAGGAGAGAGTGCGGAAGGAGGAAGAGGGAAGACGAGGGCGGAGGGGGAGAAGGAGAAGGTCGGGAGGAGGGCCGGAGGGAGGGTGACAGGAGGGGGGGTGAGAGAAACAGGCAAGAGAGAGAGACGATGTAGGAGGGGGGAGGGAACTACTTTGTGACGTGAAGATTCAAGGTGCACATGTGTATGCAAAGTAGTTGGGAGTGTGCATAGGGTGGGAGGCTTTTAGGGTTTCTGTGGAGAGCTGATTTATTTATTTGACGGGGAAGAGAAAGCAGGCGGCTGAAATTAGGGTTCGGGTTTTCGAGTACAATGTTGCCGCGGCTGCAGAGGCGCTTTTCAGCTTTGATGCTTAAATTCTTTTTTAATATGATTTTGATTTTTGCTTTTCTTTTGTCCCTCTCTATCTCCAACTCCAGCTCCCTCTCCCCCATCCCCCCTCTTTGCTTGAATAAGGCACTGTTTCGATTCAAGCAAAAACCCTTCGAAGACCAGACTACTACAATTTCTCAATCACGCGTGAGCAACACATGATTTTACGCAACACTAAGTATATTTTTATCTTACATTTCTGTTCTTCTCTGCCCTCGCCGGATAATTGAAATATGGGGATATTGTGTCATCATCCCCTGTATGTCGAGCCCCATGCAAGGGATGGATGGAGGGCGGGCGGGAGGGAGGGAGGGGGAGAGCGGAGGTCGAAAGAACTTTGCCAATACACACCAGTGTAGCAAGCTCCATAGTTCAGCAACATTTCCATAATGATTCGCAAACCCACATTCAGCAGTCCAAAAGTTTGCGACAAAAACACCTCACTGGCACCAGTCCACGCCTCCTTCCTCTGACTCCCACCCTCGCTCCTCTAATCCCTCCAGCCTTTCCCCCCTCCTCCCTCCACTCCTCCCTTTCTTCCTCTCTCCCCCTCATCCCTCATCTCTTCCCCCTTCTCCTCCCTCCGTCCTCTCTCCTCTCCTCCTCTCCCTCATATCCTCCCTTCTCTCCTCCCTCACCTCCTTTCTCATTTCCCCCTCCTTTCCTCCCACCTCTCCTCCTTCCGCTCCTCCCTCTCTTCCCTCCCTCCTTTCCCCCCTCTCCTCTCTCCCTACTCACCCACTTCTCCTTCCTCCTTCCTACCTACTCTCCTCCCTCCTCCCTCCTATCCTCCCTCTCCCTCTCACCTCTAGTTCCTCCTCTCATCCCTCCCACTCCTCCCTCGCCTTCCTCCCTCTTCCACTTCCTCCCTACCTCTTCTCCTTCTCTTACCTCCTCTCCCGCTGCTCTCCTCCCCACCTCCGTCTCATCCCCCCTCTCTCATCTCCTTCCTCTCCACTCCTCTCCTCGTCTCCTCCCTCCCTCCCTCTTCTCCTTCATTTTTACCGCGCGGAAAGGCCTCCCAAAAGGGCCCGGACTCTGTACAGCGCCAAAGAAAGGAAAGACAACACTGGAAGGCCCAAAACTTCATCATCATTTCACCTCCAAATTCATCGTCAAATACATCTCAACATGCATGGGTAGATGTATGCCTGTCTGTACGTATGGTGGCAGCTGTGTGTGCTCCCCCAGCCCTCTCTCCCTCTTTCTCTTTCTCTCACACTCTCTCTCTCTCCTATGTGTTGGTAGCGCGTGTGTAAATGGCCTGTGTGGCGTGGTGGGAGACAAGGCGGATGGTCCCTCTCGCCATGAGGTCCTGCACAGCCTTGCGGGCCAAGGACCCGCTGATCTGCAGCCCGCACCCAAACCCTAAATGTCACAACCCTAAAGTAGAAGAAAGTCCACAATGTGGAAACCCAACATGGAAAGACTTTACGATGTAGGAAGTTTCCCGCGATGCAACAGACCCTAAAGGGTAAATGTTTCCTGCAATGCAAAATGAAGAGCATTTCCTGCAAAATCTTAAAAGAACCTGAAGTCCTCCACGCATGGAGAGGAGGGAAGAGGGGGGTAGAAATAGCGAGAGCGAGAGATTGGGAGAACTCTGAGACAGTCGGAGAGTACAGAGCAAGTGTCGTGAAAGAGAGCGAGACGGTGGAGAATAGCGAAGTG
Source organism: Zygnema circumcarinatum (assembly GCA_037447605.1). Taxonomy (NCBI): domain Eukaryota; kingdom Viridiplantae; phylum Streptophyta; class Zygnematophyceae; order Zygnematales; family Zygnemataceae; genus Zygnema; species Zygnema circumcarinatum. Next base: position 2,561,077 of record CM074816.1, read on the forward strand.
GGGAAAGGGAGCGACAGCGTTGAGAGTGCAGAACGAGTGCAAGTGAGAGCAAAAGGCGCACGAGATAGAGAGAAAGAGAGAGACAGAGGGAGGGAGAGAGGGAGAAAGAGGATCACTCACTCTGAGACGGTCGGAGAGCACGGAAGAAGTGATAAGCTTGTACTTGGGCGCCTCGCTGAGCAGCTTGTCGTAGGTGGCTTGGTCAAACAGCACCTGGTTAACCACCTTCTCCTTCTGCTTGCCCTTGCTCCACTTCTGCACTCGCATCCAAAAAATGCAAATTCAATATAAACCTTTCCTACCAAAACGAATCTCTCGAGGAAGGCGGATAAGATGACACTTTCTCTCTCTCTCTCTCCCTGCTTTTCCGATCAAAGTCTGTCTGTCTCTCTCTCTACATTTTGCTACGACAGGCAGAGCATTGTGAAGTATACCAAAAAAAACCTTTAAAAGTAGTGATTATGAACTAAAAAAAAGGGCCGTAGAGAGGTAGAAAATCTCGCCTTCTTCTTCTGCTTGCCTCCCCCGGACTTGGCGGGCTTGGCAGCGTTCTTGTCGGGCTTCTGCTCCTTCTTGGGAGCCTGCACAGCGCGACGACACAAAGGGCATGAGAGGGAGAACGAAAGGGCGAGAGATAAAGAGGGAGAGGAGGGGGGGAGAGGGAGGGAGAGAGAGGGGGAGAGAGAAGGGAAGGGAATTCATTGGGAAGACCTAAACAAGAAGTGCTACAGGCAAAGGCTTGTAAGTAAGCTCTCCTTCACTCTCCCCTCCTCTCTCTCTCCCTCTCTTTCTCTCTCTCTCTCCTTCTCTCCCAAATCCCAATTTTAGACCAGCTAGAAGCCCCCCACCCAAACCCTAATTTCCGTACACCGCCTGCAACCATCCGTACAGACCCCTGGAAAGCCCCACAGGGCCTCCCTTCCATCCTCTACCCACTCATCATTCCCAACACATGCATGCATGCATGCGTGCATCCATACATAGCAACAAGCATGCCCCACATCCCATCATCTTCAACAGGCATAAAGCAATTGCATTGAGCCCACGTCTCACAAAGCGTCACGCGCTTTGGTACGAGAAGACAGAGCATTAAGAAGCCGTTGACGGTCGATGGGAGCGTTTCCATGCAGCATTTACGCGGGACTGAATGAGAGATAACGGCCCTCGGCCGCATGGAGGCGGCGAGGCGATGGGAGAGAAGGGGAGGCAGGCAGGCAGGCAGGCAGGCAGGGATGGAGGGAGGGAGGGAGGAAGGCAGGGAGAGAGGAGGGCGGAGGCTCACCATGGCTGCTGGCCTGCGAGGCGGGCGCGGAGGGAGGGCCTCGCGGGGGGCAGCGCGGAAAGGGACAGACGAGGGGCGGGGGCGCGCCCATATCGAGCCCAGGGAGGGGGCGGGGGGGTGGGGTTCAGATGAGGGATTTCTTTTAAAATAAATATTTTAAAAGCCGGGAAGAAAGATGCTGTTTTGCTAAGTAAATGGTAAAGGTTCACCGGCACGTGGACATTTTGGATGGAAACAGGTCTCCAGTTCGAATCTCGCTAGCGCCGTACGATCCTTGGCACTTTGCTGTCGCCGCTACGTCGTTCATTGCCATCACTTCCAAATTTTACGATTTTCATTCTTTCGAGTGAGAGGAGAGCAGTCTCTCGTCCTCCATTACATTGTTTTTCATAAATCAGAGGCTTCATATAACAAATTGTGCAAGCTTTTGTGAAAACAAAGACGAATGCATGCATGCATCGTTGCTTTGCATGCCTATCGCAGTGCATTGGGGAACATTGTTGCCCAACACGAGCAATTGCATGGGACATGCATGCATGCATGCATGCATGGGACGCTCTAACATGCGCATCACCGCCGGTCGCAACATACCCAACACGAGCCTCTAGAGCTCGACTTGGGTCTGCAACATAGGGTGGGTTTCCATCAGCGTTTGCCTGTACCGCCACATCGGATCATGAGTCATGAAGGGAGAATTGCGGGTTCCATCAGAGGTCGCGCGAGCCAATCAGCGGACGCCATGTGGACACAAGTACTCGTCCACCGTGGCCCACCGCGGTTACCGTACGTGCGATTAGGGTTAGGGTTAGGGTTCAGGCAGGCAGGCAGTCGCGTGCCGCCACCCCGACCTACGGTCACCGCGCGTTGGCGGCTGTGCGCCAGCGTGGCCGCCGTACCCCCGTGGCATCTCGAACGGATCATCAACGCCACGCGGCGGCGCACGATTGGAAAACTCAGGCGTAGTTTTGGGAATTGCCCTCAGGGGGTGTGTTCTGGGGAACTACGCCTGTGCCTTTAGCGATCTTGTGTTTTGTGGGAGCTGCCGTTCTTAGATCAAGGTTTGTGTTGGTCGTGGTCGTTGTTTGGTTAACCGAGTACAATGTCAAGTGACGTCGGCATAAGGTCATGAAAACATGCTTGTGTGTGAGCCCAAACATGAATTGTTCGTCATGATGACGTAATTGGACAACAAGACACAACAAGAAGATGGACGAACGGTGCTGACCAAAAAAAGATTCTCATTACAAACATTCTGTCCAAAATTGGGCTACAGATTCCCTGTCTCCCTCCTCTGCTTCTAACGACGAATCACAGTTTTGCTTCTCCTACCTAAACCTCTCTTCCTTTCTCTCTCTCTCTCTCTCTGTCTCATTATCTCGTTCTTTCTCTCTCTCCCCCCCCATCTCCCTCTTTCTTTCTCTCTTGCTCTCGCGCCCTCTCTTCTCCCACCCTCTCTCCCCCTTCCTCACCCTCTTCCTCTCCTCTCCTCCCTTTCTCCCTCCCACCCTCCCTCCGTCCCTCCCTCCCTCCGTCCCTCCCTCCATCCCCCCCTCCCCCCCTACCTTGCTTAAAGTGCAAAACTCCACCCAATAACACAACGTGAGTATGCCTCCTCCCCCTCCTCCTCCTCCCCCCTCCTCCTCCCCCTCCTCTCCCTCCTCCCCCCTCCTCCCTCCTCCCTCCTCCTTCCCCCCCTCCTCTCCCTCCTCCCCCCTCCTCCCTCCTCCCTCCTCCTT
>CM074816.1:2632989-2646746 GCA_037447605.1 Zygnema circumcarinatum
CGACTGTTCAACACATTCGTTCCGTATGGTTTGGCTTTTCTAAATCGATCTGGACCGTCCATTGTTGCCATTTTCTTCTTTTTGTCGTACTAGGAAAATTTTCAACTTGCTACCACGTGGCTGCCGGTTAGCTATTTTTAAAAGAAAAAAATATAATATAATAAAGCCAATGAAATGTCGCCACGTGGACAACACAGTACTATAACGTCACACATTGGTCATGGATTTGATTGCAGGTCCCCTTTTCGAGAAGGGCAAAATTTTGGTCAAATCAGAAGGTTTCAAATCTGACGGTCCTTTCCAGTCAAACTGGAGCTTTGACTCAGCATGGTCAAAAAATCATCCACCGACGAAGACGCATTAACCCAATCCTTGGCTGCCACGTGGCACTTTGTCCTTGCTGACGAAAAATGATTGGCTGCTGTTCAAGGTAAGGTACAGGGTAGTCGCGATATAGTGACCGTCGGTCCCCACTAGGGATGGATTAGTTACGACTATATAATATATATTATATTATACAACTGTGACGACTAGATAACGGCTGATATATATTAATGGGGGCGACTATTTACAGTGTACGGATTCTGAATGTAGTGTACGATTTCGTCGGGCAGCAAAAAAAAGGTTTTTTTTGGCGAAAAATGCTGCTTCACACTTTTCAGAATAGATACAGACCTTTTTTCGTTAGATGTACGGATAGTGATTTGAAATGTACGAAGCGCGCGCGTCTACTAAGGTATAAGGGCGCAACACGTGGAGCGACATGATTGGTCGCGGCAATATATGACGTGACAAGTATGTTTGGGACCGTGACGTGACGAAACGATAGCGACAAAAGTGGAGTCCGCGGACGGCAGTCGGAAATGGCGGGGATTAAAGCTGACAGAAAAAGATAGGGCACATAACTTAGCGTGTTTCAGGAAAACTCTGTCAGTTTTTTTCCCACCATTTCCGACTGCCGTCCGCGGACTCCACTTTTGTCGCGCCTCGTTTCGTCACGTCACGGTCGCAAACATATTTGACACGTCATATGTTGTCCCGGCCAATCATGTCGCTCCACGTGTTGCGCCCTTATACCTTGTAGACGCGCGCGCTCGTACATTTCAAATCACCATCCGTACATCCGACGATAAAAGGTCTATATCTATTCTGAAAAGTGTGAAACAGCATTTTTTGGCAAAAAAAACCTTTTTTTTGCTGCCCGGCGAAATCGTACACTACATTCAGAATCCGTACACTGTAAATAGTCGCCCCCATTAATATATATCAGCCGTTATCTAGTCGTCACAGTTGTATAATATAATATATATTATATAGTCGTAACTAATCCATCCCTAGTGGGGACCGACGGTCACTATATCGCGACTACCCTGTACCTTACCTTGAACAGCAGCCAATCATTTTTCGTCAGCAAGGACAAAGTGCCACGTGGCAGCCAAGGATTGGGTTAATGCGTCTTCGTCGGTGGATGATTTTTTGACCATGCTGAGTCAAAGCTCCAGTTTGACTGGAAAGGACCGTCAGATTTGAAACCTTCTGATTTGACCAAAATTTTGCCCTTCTCGAAAAGGGGACCTGCAATCAAATCCATGACCAATGTGTGACGTTATAGTACTGTGTTGTCCACGTGGCGACATTTCATTGGCTTTATTATATTATATTTTTTTCTTTTAAAAATAGCTAACCGGCAGCCACGTGGTAGCAAGTTGAAAATTTTCCTAGTACGACAAAAAGAAGAAAATGGCAACAATGGACGGTCCAGATCGATTTAGAAAAGCCAAACCATACGGAACGAATGTGTTGAACAGTCGAGATTTACTGCTGGTCGAATCTATCTGATTCCCTCCTTTGTCTTTAGAAAATACCGTACAGTCATACGATTCATATATGGCTTTTCGTATCTCAGATTCTAAGGCGACAAACTGTGTCGACATGCCAGACTGGCGTTGGTACAGATTTAGATGCAGATACGATTCTGACCGAGTCGTGACGTTGTCCTTTTGCGGTTGCGGCGGTGATCGTTTGTCGATTTACGCTGAACTTGCAATTTTTGTTTCCAAATTTGTCGTGTTTTGCCCGTCCGGGCCCCTCCACTTGCGCGCGCAATTTGCGTTTCCAAGCTTCGTTTTGTCGTCTTGTAGAGTTCCCAAAATCACGCTGCAGATGATTACAGGTTCAAGTGGGAACAAAAAAATAAATAAATAATAAAAGAGGGAACAGGTTCAAGTGGGAACACATTTTTTCAATCCCAAGTTTAGTCGTTGTTAGAGCCTCTTCCAATGGGAATATGCCACGTAGGCAGGCTCTCCACGTGACATGTTTTCATTGGTACACCACTCAACTTTTGTCCGTAACGGTCCGCCAAGTCAGGGCACTCTGCAAGTTGTTATCCTTTGTCGTTTTGCGCTGTCCTCGTGTACGCGTACTCAGTGACGTCATTATCGACAACCTAATGACGTCACTGTTATTCTCAAAAAATAAACTCTGCCCGCTCGCTCTAAGAAAATTTTCGTACCCTGCCCCTCCTAGTCCCCCATCCCCAGACGCCGCGATTGTAGGGTCCAGGGCTCCGTACGCCAATTTTCAAGCCGCAAAACCTACAGCCCTAAACCCGAAATCTCGGCGCCTGAGATTAAATACGGGCCGTCAATTCCCTTCGATCTACGGCTCTCGTTTGTCTGCTCTTCCAGGCATTCTGGTGACTCAAACACACCACGTCAGCTACTGGCCACGTGGTAAATTCTCATTGGTTTTGGGAATTCCGTACATCCCAATTTATGTCGATTCTTTAATTCCGAACCGGAAAAATCGGGCCCGATTTTCCGCCCTTTCGTCGGGTCGCTACCCAGCTGTCGGTCGTCCGTTCCGTGTCGTCTCGTCCCGTTGTAGTCCAGTTAAACATAACCATTCGATGCTCATCGCCCACCCCGCCACCTTTTTTTTGTTGTACACTCGCCACGTGGTAGCCATGCACGCGCCCGCCATCAAGATCGCACGTGCGAGCCCGCGAGCCACCTGCCACGTTGCCCTTCGGCCTTTCTCCCTACACCGACAAGATTTTCTTGTCGTGTAGCTGCACTTTTTTTTTCTGACCGCGGATCCGTCGGGCAGCCACTTGCCCACCCCGAAAAAAATGAACTGCCGCACCGCCGTACAGGCTGAGTCCCGTACCGTACCTCTCCCTAACCGCTTTCAAACCTAAATTCAACCTCCACGCTGATTCGGAACCTGTTCCGGACCGATTTCGAACCCCGGGCCAATGAGCGGCCGCGGAGGACCTTTTAGCGGCATTTGAGGGGTCGCCGTCAGACAGAACCGGTTCGGGAATTTTCGCAGTGTGAACAGACGGGGATCAGTCGTTCTTTGTGTGAACAGTCCCGTTCTGCAGGTCACTGACATGACAGCAGGCGGCCTGCTGCAGCAGGGCTCAGTCTTCAGAGCGCAGGGGGGTGGGCTGTAGAGACTCAGGTTTCTAGATTTTCTAGGTACAAAATCTAAAAAATAAAATATGGGTTTTGTAGAAGGGCCCGTTTAGGAAGTGGGATTCTTTTCGATTAGCGGAAGGACGGTCCTAGGCGTCAGGAGGGAGAGAGAGAGGGAGCAGATCTGGCGGCAAGAGGTAGGAGGCAGAGCGGTAGAGAAGGAGGGAGGGAAGGCGGAGGGAAGCTCAGTGAGAATAGGGTTCACTTCTGCGCAGTTGGAAGAGGGCTGGGGAATTTTACGGACTGAGCATCTTAGATGATCTTTAGCAGCAATTCCCCGTCGCCTATGAGAATGTCACAGGGCTTAGAAGGCAGCGCAGCTTCTTCCCCCGAGGCAGCCATGGCTGCCGGAGGCTCCCCTTACATCCCAATGCAGAGCTTCAAAAGTGCGAACGCCTCCTCCTTCGCCTATGTACGGACCTCTCCCGCGTCGACACCTGTCCAGCCGCCATCTGTCGTCGCCCCGGTACCCTCCTTCCACCCTAAGCTTGTGAGGACTTTGAGGGCGATCGTGGACCGTCAGGAGGCGGTCAGCTCTGTAGGGGAGCATCAGGAGCTGCGCAAAGGGTGGAGGATGGCGCCAAGCAGCGATGAGGAAGCATCCGGAGGGGACACGTGGCGGCGGCGAGGGAAGGCGCCGCCCCTCTGTGCCACTCCGACGGTGACAGGTGGCGACAGCCCATTGGGAGCAAGCCCCAGCCCGAGCCCGCCCCCGTCCTCGCTGGCAATCGGAGCAGGTTCTATGGCAGGTTCTATGTCAGTCCCGTTCTGGTGGAGGGAGGAGGGGGGAGGGGGAGAGGAGATGGAGCTCTCCGCTATGACCATGCTGGAGGAGAGGAGGGAGATGAAGGGCGAGAGCTTGGGAGTGGGAGACGCACAGGGAGAGGTGGGAGGGAGAGGGGGGGTCCGGCCCGCTATGATGGTGTACGAGCACATGATATATGACAGGCGGCCGTGGAAATGCCGCGAGATGGCGTGCGGGAAGTGCTTCAAAAATTGGCAGACTTTGAAAATGCATTTGAAGACCCACGATGGGAGCGAGGGGGGCTCTGCGGCGATGATGAGGGAGCACTACACGCCGGTCAGAGGGGTCTACCGGGCAGGCAAAAATAAAAAAATTCCCGTGCAGTGCTCCAAATGCAACAAAGTTTTTGTGGGTCTGTACGAGCTGAGGCGGCACTGGGGGAGGAAGCACTCGCTGGGCCCCAAGCAGCTCTCCTGCTTAAAGTGCGATAAAAAGTACCATATTGAGGTGAGATGTCGCCTCAATACTCAGCCGATACTCAGCCGCGATTTTTTTTTTTTTAGTAGGTGACGTATAGTTGTGGTAGGATTTTCTGGGGCGTATGTGGGGAATGTTTAAGGGTTGGAATGTGGGTTTTTCGGGGGGAGGGGAAAATGGAGATGGTGGGGGAGGGGTGAGGAGGGAGATAGGGAGAGGGGAAGGGGGAGGGGTTAGGGAGGTAGCGGGGATAAGTGAGGGGAGTGGGCGGAGGGAGGGAGAGGGGGGTGGAGAGGTGGGAGGGATAGGGAGAGGGAGAGGGAGACGGAGAGGGGTGGAGGGAGAGGGGTGGAGGGAGAGGGATGGAAGAGTAAGGACGTCAGAAATTTCAGGAATTACCAGAAGGAAGGTAATTTCTGGGGATGCTCTCTGTGGGTTGTTTGGGAAACTGGGGGAAGCGGAACTGGTTGTTCTCAGCTTTTGGGCACCTTTTGGGGCAAAGAAGGTGGTTGAGTATGCGGTTATTTCTTACTTTAAACGAGTGAAACTGCTTGGGGCTAGATTTGAAAAATATACCAGAATTTCTAGAGTCACGGTACATTCTCAACCTTCTTCAAAACTTTTGCTGCGAGTTGCCCCATCATGTCTACCTTCCGGGAATGCAAAAAAAAACTCAACCCCCTCGTCGGTCCTTAGAATTTCTCAGAGCTAAAAATTTCAGAGCTAAATTCTGTTTTCTCCTTTTTTTCTGGGCAGGCCGACCTCCGGGAACACCAAAAAGCCTGCGGCGAAAAATTTCACTGCCCGATTTGCGGCGGCTCATTCATCTATCCGTGCAACTTCGCTCAGCACATGAAAACCCGTCCAGACTGCATGGCAGGAATCAAGAACCTTCCTGGAAATTCCGCCGCGCTGCTCCCTCTCTCCGGCCTCTCCCCCGACGAATACGACAAGTTTCCCACATGGGACGTCAGTAGAACGGCGGCCTCCGGCGTCAGTTCAACGGATTTCTGGAAACATTTGGCGAATGGAACTGTTGTGGACTCATCCCTTGTAGCCGTTACTCCGAACCTCGATTTTGGGTCGAGAATTCAAAAAATTTCGAGGCAAAACCTTGAAGATAGTCCGGCCGGCAGCCATGGCCAAAGCTCGAGCTATTCTGCGGGAGAGTCTCCCGCAGACAGTCCAGGTGGCAGCCCACGGTGCAGCGGAAACTGGACAGGTGGCAACCCCTCATTGGTCCTCGGCGGCGACCTGAAACGGAAGAGAGAAGCCACAGTTTTCGGGAAAGCAAAGATCGCGGTCGCTGGGATCGCCGTTCCGTCGTCGCAGAACAAACTGTTGAACGGATTTCCGTCACATAGAGAGCGAAGTCACAGCATGATGGCGGCGCCTATCACATGGGGTCAAGCAGTTTTGGAATCTTCTGGAAGTCTCGCTTTGCCGAGTTGTACGGATCAGAAGGAGACTCTCCCTCCCCGTAGTTTAAGTGATACAGCTTTAATGACATTTGGAGGAAATCTTTTAAGGGGTCCGTCCTTTAATGGGTCTCCCCTCTCACTAGAGGAGGGGGAGGGGGGGGGGCAGGGAGGTCACAATTAGGGTTTGCGTCTCCGATTTTGGGGACTCCGAGCATTTGAAAAAATTTGAAGGGGTGGGTGTGTCTCGGTGGGGAGGGACACGTGGCGGCTTCACAAGTTTTTCCGCCACGTCATCGAGACGGAGGGGGGGCGGTCTGTCTGCTGTTGTTCCGTTGATGGCGACGCTGTACTGTGACATGTGTAACTTTTATTCTCCAGTGCATGACTGGGATGTTGTGGAATACTTGTATTTTAGACAGACTTAGGGAGGATAGGAAGAGAGAGAGATAGAGAGATAGAGAGAGAGGGAGGGAGAGAGAGAGAGCCCAAATGGGCGGCCGCGCTCTCTGTGAAGGTCCTTCGGTGTAGCAGTATTGAGGAAGTGAGAAGGAGCCAATAGTCACAGGGAGGGAGGGTGAGAGGGAGGCGCAGCAGTAATAAGGAGAGAAAGGAGAGGCGGAGGGAAGGGGGGAGGGTCCCCGAGGAAGGAAAGGTTTTTTTTTTTTTCTACATCACCAAAAACCTGTCTCAGAAGGTAATATTTTTTACTCGCCCTTTTCTTCATCAATGCCTTTTATTTCTTTTTTTTTTTTTTTTTTTTTGTACTTTTTTCTTTTGAAGCAATGGAGACTGGTTTGGTTTATTACATTGTGTTTCTTTTGGGGGGCCAGGATTGAAAATCTCCAAAAGGTGGCTAGGTTTTGCCACGTGTCGAAGGCACAAGTTCGCTGTATCAGTTCAGTTTCCTGGAACAGTTCCATGCGCCGATTTACCTGTCAGTTACTTTTTAACGGATCGGTAACGGAAAGACTGTCATGGAGAACGGATTTCGTTATCTGTAACAGGATGGAGAGCATGGAACAATAAGTTCTGAGAGTGCCAAAATGGCTGCGCAGAAATTTGTATTCGGTCAAACATTTGTGGGTTTTAGAGACCTTTTTTTTCGGCTCCCCACCTCTTTTTTACTTTTTTTTTTTTTTTTTTTTTTCGTTTTTCAATTTTAGCAGTTTCGTTTCGATTCATTTGGGAAAGCCCCAATTTGTGTTTCTATTACCGTTCATTGTAGGAGGGAAGCCGGGTTCCATGTGTAACGCTGTTGAGCTGGCAGTCAGTTGGTAGGGGGAAACTGGTTCATGGATTCGTTGCGGAAGCGTTTAAGAAGAGCGTTCGTCGCAACCTGCGCCGCCGCCGCGCCGCCATTAAACGCGCGCCGCCATGAACGCCTTACGCCGCCTGCCGCCTGCCGCCGCCGCCGCCTTACCGCCCCTGCCCTTGCCCTTATGCCTGCCTGCCTGCCGCCTGCCGCCGCCTGCCGCCTGCCTGCCTGCTCTCTCTGCGTGGCGGTGTGGCGTGGCGTGGCTGTGGCGTTGTGGCGTGGCGTGGTGGCGTGGCGTAATGGCGCGTGGCGTGGCGTGGCGGCGTGGCGTGGCGTATGTGGTAGTGTGGTAGTAGTGGCTGGCAGCCGTAATGTGTATGTGTGTGTGTGCCATGTATATGGCATATGTATATAGCATGTATATGTATATGTATGCCACTCCTCACTCATATATATATGTATATATATGCATATACGTATGTAATATGTATGTATGTAATAAATTGTATGTGCGTAATGTGTGGTGGCGTGGCGTGTGTGTGGTGGCATGTGGTGTGGCGTGGCGTGTGTGGCGGCGCGTGTGGCGTGGCGTAGTAGTGTGTGTGTGGTGTGTGTGTGTGTATGTGTGCATGTGTGCATGTGTGTAATAGCTTGTATGTATAACATGTATGTAATAATAATATATATAATATATATAATATAATATATATATATATATATATATATATATATATATATATATATATATATATATATATATGCCTGCTCTCTCTCTATACTCTCTCTATATATATATATATGCCTGCTCTCTCTCTCACTTATATATATGCTCTCTGCTCACCTATACTCTGCTCTCTGCCTGCCTGCCTGCCATGTAGCCAATAATAGCGCCTTTAGCTGCTTTAACCTTGCCGCGCCTTTTTAACGCCGCCGCCGCCTGCCGCCGCGCGCGCGCCGCCGCGCGCCGCCGCCTGCCGCCTGCCCGCCTGCCTGCCTGCCTGCCGCCTGCCTGCCGCCGCCACCTGCCTGCCGCCTGCCACCTGCCACCTGCCTGCACCGCCGCCTGCTCTCTCTCTCTCTCTCTCTCTCTCTCTTTCTCTCTCTCTCTCTCTCTCTCTCTCTCCTCTCTCTCTCTCCTCTCTATATACTCTCTCTCTCTCTCCTCTCTCTCTACTCTCTCTCTCTCTCTCTCTCTCTCTCTCTCTCTCTCTCTCTCTCTCTCTCTCTCTCTCTCTCTCTCTCCTCTCTCTCTCTCTCTCTCTCTCTCTCTCTCTCTCTCTCTCCTCTCTCTCTCTCTCTCTCTCTCTCTCTCTCTCTCCTCTCTCTCTCTCTCTCTCTCTCTCTCTCTCTCATGCCTCTCTCTCTCTCTCTCTCTCTCTCTCTCTCTCTCTCTCTCTCTCTCTCTCTCTCTCTCTCTCTCTCTCTCTCCTCTCTCTCTCTCTCTCTCTCTCTCTCTCCATCTCTCTCCATCTCTCTCCCTCCCTTCCTCCCTCTCCCTCTCTCTCGTCATTTCTTGATTTATTTTTTGCTTTGAATGGTGACCAGCAGCTGAAGCTCGTTCAACCCATGCCTTCCATCTTTGGTCGTTTTGGCCTTTCGCCATTGGTTAGTCATGTCCAAACTAGAGGCCCCTCTCGTCTTCTGGTCACTTTGGTCAACTCGAGTGACTAAAGCCCTCCAAGGACTCTTTAGCAGATTTCTGGCCGAAGGACCGAAGGACGTTCGTCGCACGTGCGAACGGGATTAGGGTTTTGGCGAGTCTCTCAGAATGCGGCAAAATCCCCGAGGCCGAGGGGTAACCATTTTGTGATTTTTATTTTCTGATGTACAGTATCTGGTAAAATGCTGCCCGAGCGGTCGAATCTTTTCCCATTAAAAAATAAAAATAAAAAGAATAACTACACAATTTATCCTATGACAGTATTTTTCTTTCGTATTTTTTCCCGCTCCGTGGCGGTAAGTGGCAGTAATTTAACGCACGGAGGATGACGAGCCACGTGGCAGGCTGAATGTCGTGTGCTGACTGTCGTGTCACGCTGACGTGCCACGTGAGAGCGTCTCCGGAGTTTGCGGTTGAATTTGGCCAATCACCGACCAGTGAACTGGAGATGCCACGGTCTGATTGGTCGAACTGCGCGCAGTACTTCCAAAACTGTCGGAGTCTGTCAGAGTTTCCAAGAGCGGGACAAAACAATTCGTCTTTTCTGAATTTGTCGGAAAAAGCGAAAAAGACAAGAACAATTCTGCAAGTTGATTGGTTGCCAAAGGAAACGGAGCAACGTGATTGGTTCACGTGTATCCTTGTTTTTTTTATGATTTGAAATTTGGAATTTGAATTTTAATTTGTTGGGATATTTGGCGCCAATCATTTGGACAAGGAACCGCCCAACGTCTCAGAACAGAATTGGAAGCGTCTAAACCGACAAACTTTATGTCGGTCAAAATTGTCCTTTTTAAAGAGATCTGTCGGTGGCCGACAATATCCCGTGGGAGCTTCGCTAAAAAGCTGCCAGTTGGCGCCCTGTCGTTTGGGAACTGAAGCGCAAAACGTCAAAAAAAATCTGCCCCATCGCCGGGCAGCTTTAAATTTTGAACACTTCGAAATCGACGGCTGTGAACGAGCCACGTCAACATAATGCCTACTTTTTTTTTGAAAAAAACAAAACAAGATGCCTATACCAATTAGGTTGAGAAAAACAGAAAAAAAGTTTCAGCTAAACGTTTGAACAGGTAGATCGGATGTTTTGGACCTTGAGAATTTGAACAATACGAAAAAAAAGAGTTCAACAGTTCAATACTTTCGCTACACATGTGAGTTTCAAATTTGGCCACGTAAAATTCAAAGCAGTCTGAGGGATTTCCTTACAGTACTTGTATCTCCGGCCAATTTTTTTCCGTACGATTTTTTCCCGCCAGATCAACGATCACCGTACGGTACAAATAGATTCCACCACCGTACGGTTACGGAAACCAGAAACGGGTCCACCGCTTTGCGATTTTCCAAAATCTCATTGTTGCTCGGTGGATACAAAAGAACGGCGGGGGATTGGCATTGATCTCACGATGGACAGCCCTGCTCTGAACCTTCGCCCTAAATCTGAACCCAATTCGGCCCTTAACCCTAAAACCGGAAGGTTCGAAGCCTGCTCTGAACCCCGGTGGTTTAACCCAATTGTTGATCTCATGCTTGTCGAAGAGCGTTGATCTGATGCCCAAGGGATCAACGACCAGTTCAATTCCGTACGGTTCTTTGCGTAAACCGTTATTTGGTCGTTTATTTTACTTCACCGTACTAATCATAGTTTGCCACGTCAAAAACGAGCACGCGGCAGATAGTGATTGGTTCAGGCTGTATACGGTATTTCGACTTTCCACTAAGCTGCGGCCGTATGACTTTTGTACCAACCTTTGAGGCCACTTTTGTGGGACACGTGGGCGTGTGCCATTCGCTGGGACAGAGCCCGGCTGCTGATCGAACGGTGATCTGCCATGTTGCGATCTGCACGAGAATCGACGGCGGAGATTCACTGCACGTGTGAAGGACGGCCACCCGCGAACGATCTCGTGTAGGACGGATCTTCCGCTCCGAGCGGATTCGGGCAGGCCGATAGTTTTTTCTTTGAAAAGAAAATAAGGGGGACAATCTGCCTTATCGTGTGTAGACTAGGGATGGATTAATTACGACTATATAATATATATTATATTATACAACTGTGACGACTAGATAACGGCTGATATATATTACTTTACAACGCCTTTACAACATGTACGGGTCGACGGCGTATGGTCGCATGGTGACTGTACCGCATTATGCAAGATTTAACGCACGCCCAGCACACCTGTTATCGTGAAAGGGATCCAGACGTATTTTTCGGGTAACGCCAACGCCAAAACGACCCACTTTGGTATGGTACCAATCGCGACGAGTACAGTTGTTAATTGTTCAAAACGAATGGGTATAATATATATAATAAAGTCTTTTACTTTATAATATATTACTACTTTTAAACCCGTTGTAAAGTATATAATGTATTCGGAATTTATAACGCGGGCCATCCCTAGTGTAGACAAAAGAGGTGTGCGAATTGCACACGGGGGCGAACGCATTTTGGCTCATAATGTTGTGCGCGATGCGATTGCTGCGGTGGCTCAAGAAGCTAACTACCTTGTGCGACGGGAGCCGAGCCACCTGGTGTCCCCATCGCCCCACTATTCGCGGGCGCAGCCGCCGAGTTCAGCCCCGACGGCTCTTATGGATGGTGCCCGGGCGCATTTTGTGATATTGTGTTGGCCGCATCCAAACCGGCCGATGACATTGTCACGCAGCACATCATGAAGGCGTGTTGCTCAAGGACATGCGCCCCTCGCATGAGCCGCATATGCTCACCGCGGATGCAGCCCACGAAGCTTGTTCCCTATGGCTATTGGTGATTTTGGCTGCCTCGACACCGCTTGGGATTACCTTCCTTCGCCAGTGCGCCATCGGCCCTTTTCAAGATGCACGGCCCGAAGCCCTCCTCCGCGTATCTTGGCTACCTTTTATCGACAACGTATTTCGCTGCCCTTCGGGCCGTTGCTCGCTTCTACGCCATACTTCTCGGCGTATGCTGCAGTTGTTGGTGACCGTGAAAGCGGATCTCCTCACGCTTCCTCCTCGCGACGCGTTCCTCACATCGGGTGACCTTCACAAGCTGCTTCTAGGGCTGCGCTTGTTGTGCCTAGGGCGAAGTTTTCCCGCCTCCTAGCTTGCTCTTTATTGTGTTTCGGTCCTTTGTGACCAGTCCTTCGTGGTTCCACATTTTGCCTTTATCCATGTAAATTTGATGGCCTCGCCATCGCGAGTTTAATGAAAGTTTGCGTTACGGTGTGCGAATTAGAATTTTCCTATCGACAAATTGCGTCAGATATCTACTTGATCGTACACAGGCTCACTTGGTTCGTACACACCTACTGTACCTACAGTAGGGATGGCCCGCGTTATAAATTCCGAATACATTATATACTTTACAATGGGTTTAAAAGTAGTAATATATTATAAAGTAAAAGACTTTATTATATATATTATACCCACTCGTTTTGAACAATTAACGACCGTACGACCGTACGACTATACTTTACAATGGGTTTAAAAGTAGTAATATATTATAAAGTAAAAGACTTTATTATATATATTATACCCACTCGTTTTGAACAATTAACGACCGTACGGTCGTACGGTCGTACCATACCAAAATTAGGTCGTTTTGGCGTTGGCGTTGCGAAATGCGTCCGTCTGGTTCACTCTGCAGTAGGGGGTCCTCATATTTTCCACCCTGGTTCCGGGCAATATGAGGCGAAAATATTAATTTTGCATATATAAGGTTCGTGTTACGAATAGACGGGCGGAATTATGTTAGAGTTCATGTCGGACCAGACGCATCGCATCGCACTCATATCGCACTGTATCATTTAGCATCGTGATCGCATTGTGACATATTAGACGCGATGTTTAGTTTTAGGACTCGCTCGTTCCCATTGATGATGCTATAATTATCAATAGTGGAAGAGCACACCCATGATGAAATAAATGAGTGAGTTAATATTGGGCTGGGGGTTGACGGGCTTCCACGGCAATGAAACAAAACTGGGTGCCTTGTGGGACTAAGAAGACGCTCAATACCAAAACACCTCTTAAAGTCAATATGCTTGCTTGTAGATGGTTCATGTGGATGGTATATGGAGCAGATGTAACAACTGACGGGCTAATCCCCTCAGTCGTGTGCGGAAATCGCCCAGTCTGCGGTATGTTGGTTGGATGACGACAGCAATCCTCGCCCCTATATGCTTCCCCCATCAAACCCCCTACCATCATGGGGGACCGAAAGTAGGGCTGTCCAATGGCAGACTGCCACGCGGCTAGTACATGTTGATGTATAGGTACATCAAGGTGTTGGTACTTAGTTCCTAGCATGAATGTTGTCCGGGACATCAATGTGGTGGTATAGGGACAATGTCATGTATGAATGGTCATGTTTGGTGTAGGACCGAACATGGGGGGTGCCCGTATCGTTAGGGCATGGTACGGCAGGTCTAGGGAAGGTCTAGGGTCGTAGAATTACGGCTTAGGCTTAGACCGTACCAAAGGGGGTGCACGGAATGTGCTTCAACGAAAAGGAGCACGGCCGTACAGACGGCGCGCGACTGTACGGACGACGCAAAACGAATGGACGGCGCGAGAGGCGGATCTGCACGAAGCGACATGATTGGTCGCGCCAGCGTGCAGATAGCGACGCAGTCTTCAGGCATGACGTGACGCGGAAGTCGGTTGAAGAGATTGGAGATGTCGGCGGCGAATGAGGAGGCGGCACGTGGCACTGTTTGGACCCTTAGTGCGGCCG
>CM074816.1:2694243-2706273 GCA_037447605.1 Zygnema circumcarinatum
CACATCTTGGCGACCTTCGCGGCTGCTTCTAGTGCCGTGTTGTTGGGCCTAGGAGTAGACATCCGTTCAGAAGCTTTTTCTTTGACCTTTAGTCCATTGTGACCGCTCCCTTTGGTTCCCGATGTTGATTTCCTTCATGTACGTTTGATGGCTTTGCCATCGTGAGTTCAATATATCATCCTCCATCTTTATTATGCGTTAACATGTAATAAAGTCTAAAGTTTTAGACTTTCTTGACTTTATTATATCTGACTTTATTGAGCGACCGCCATCGCGCCACGTGGCCCCTTCCTCTCCACGGCGATTGTCGTGTAGGACGACGACGCAGACTGCCGCCCGCTGAGGTTTTCTCGCCACTAGGGATGGATTAGTTACGATTATATATTATATATTATATTATACAACTGTGACGAATAGATAACGGCTGATATATATTAATTTACAACGCCTTTACAACACGTACGGTCGTACGGTCGTACGACTGTACGGTATTATGCGGCAGGTGCACCGGTGAACCAGACGGACGCATTTCGCAACGCCAACGCCAAAACGACCTAATTTTGGTATGGTACGACCGTACGACCGTACTCGTACGGTCGTACGGTCGTTAATTGTTCAAAACGAGTGGGTATAATATATGTAATAAAGTGATTTAGTTTGTAATATATTACTAATTTTAAACCCGTTGTAAATTATATAATATATTCGGAATTTATAACGCGGGCCATCCCTACTCGCCACACGCCGTGTGCCAGCGATTATAATCATCCAAGTCAACGGTCAAATTCTCCATTGGGACAGATTTCGTCGTACAAATGCGATTTTTCCCGTAAAAGTCGTGGATTTTCACGTGGTATGGATTTCCTTGTTGTACGAACAGCCTGTGGAATTTGCGCCTTCGTTTTTATACGATTACGTCAGCAAGCATGAAGAGGCGAGTTTACTGACGTATTTCTGGAAGAACCGAATCACCATCAAAAAACTGCGGAAAGAACTGTACGAAACCGAAATCGAGCCTTGGTGCGGCGGTATCGTAGAATATCGTCAGTATCGCATAAACCGAGGGTATTGTATTATATCCGCAGTATGCGATATTATTCGGTTCGATACATCTCTAGCAGACGATATATCGTAGTTTTTCGGTCCCCCCATCGAAGGATGCTGCCAAATCGGCTCACTAAAGAGAGGGAAAAAAAAGGAGGGGTTGTAAGGGGCAGCATGTGGGCTAAAAAAATAACACATGAAGCCGATTTCCGGATTTTTCAGAAGACCATTGTGAGCATGAAGCACGATTTTGACCACTTAATTCGAATGAAACGTCACGAAGCACGAACGTGCAATAACTCCAACATGACCTAAAAAAAAAAAAAAAATCGAACGAACGAAGCGACTACAAGTTTCACTATAGACTGACTCCTGTACACATGGCAACCTTCTGTGAGCTCAATTTCTCCAGTAGACATCCTACTCTCTGCTTCTATATGTACACAGTTACAGTTACTGCTTAACAGAGAACTAGCATAGACATATCAGTGGATTCACATTTCGGACATTTCCAGAAGTCTTCACTATCGGCCCTTCTCCTCCCCCCCAATAAGGTTCAACCTCCAAATAGATCAAATCTTGTAAAGGTTGAAGTTTCTAAGGACTACAGTACAGCTTTCTGGCCAGTTCAACTTCTCGACGAATTCAACTTTCCGACAGGTTTAACTCTCAGAACGCGTCAAAGATGAGCCGTCCTCCGCCAAAACTTGCCACAAATTTTGCAGCGGAAAATACATCAAAACCGGTAAGACATTTTCCTCAACTACCCACAGCCCCGCCCTAATTTCAGCAGCTAGCTGCCCCTCCCTCCATCCCGCCCTCCCCAAAAACAGATGTCTCGTCACCACTTGCTTCTCTCCCCCTCCCTCCCTCCCACCCTTCACCTCTCCCTCATCTCCTCCCTCCCTCTCCTCTTCCCTCTCCCCCTCTCCCACCACCCCCTCCCTCTCCTTCCCCCCCTCTTCCACTCCTCTTGCATTTTCTCTCCTCACCATAGAACCCTCCTTACTGCTGATATCTCCCACTCTCTCTACCACTACCCCACCTCCTTCTCCTTCTCCTTCTCCTCCTTCTCGTCCTCCTCCTTCACTCCCTCTACCATCATCCTGACCTAAAAGAGCGATATCTGTACCAAGGCAGAATCCCGGAGCAATCTGGAGCCGCCACCTGTCCCGGCAGCCAGGTGGCACCGCTCCAGACCAAGAACAAGTACACTGCGGACACCTCAGCAGCAGCAGCCAATCGCGTCGCGCCACAGGGCCCCCCCAGCTGACCTGTACTGTTTCAGATTTAGCTGCCGCTGCAAGTTCCGCCGAAAGACCTGAAACTTCCCTTTGCAGCTCCTCTACCTGCGGGAAAAAACAACGGAAAAATATGCATAGAACGTTAATACAATTTCTGGAAGTGGAAATTTAATCATAGAATGTTAATGCAAAGTAAAGTGACAGGTAACCGTCAACTAACTTTCTGCAGAATCCTAAAAACAGAACACGGAACCCCAACCTTATAAAGTTGAATGAAAAAAAAAAGGTAAAACTAGGGTAAAGTACACCGACGTTCAATCCTCGGTTAAAGCTATGTTGAACCTTAAAGAATGCAGGAGGTTGATCCCTAATTTGAGATAAATGATTTTCACTAATAGTGCTTTTGCTCTCTGTCACAAAGACGCCTTAATGCCTTTATTCAAAGGTTTCGATTTTCCTCTCCCATGGAACTCTCCGTTGAACTGGCCACATGGAACGGTGGGAAGGCATTACCTGCAGTGGCTTATTCAGGATAACTCCAGATGTTCCACCCCCCTGTCCATGTTCATATATTAACACCTGCAAGACTAAAGAAAGACCAACTATAAGGGCTGATGGCTGAATATCTCCCCGCCCTATCCCTATCCCCCCTTCTCTCTCTCTCTCCCTCCCTCTCTCTCTCTCTCTCTCTCTCTCTCTCTTTCTCTCTCTCCCTCTCGTCCTCTCTCTCTCTCTCTCTCTCTCTCTCTCTCTCTCTCTCTCTCTCTCTCTCTCTCTCTCTCTCTCTCTCTCCCTCTCTTTCCCTCTCTCTCTCTCTCATATATTAGATAGAGCATAAAACCGAAAAACGCTGCGATAAACAGAACTATAAAAGATAGAAAAAATAGCCCTAGCCCTAGCCATAGCTCAAAGGAAAGCCCATAGCTGTGTTTTCTTGAAACAGGGGTTGTGAGAAAATCCTCAAAGTCCTCCTTTCCTAGTCGCAACATGAACTGGTGAGACTTACAACTGAACGATAGAAGGATTTGGCACTTTGAGGCATGCTGTTTGATGCTCTTAAAATGGCGCCCGGAAAGATAGGACCGGGGATTTCCCGCACTCTGCAAACACATTTTCGGTTCTCTGTTGAAGATGAGCATAGAAGGAGATGCTCTGTTGTGCTTCTATTCCTTACATCAAGAGCTCCTTTTGAAATCCCAAAAAAATGAGCCTAAAGCTTCCAAGAAAGCCCATGCGCGGTCATTTCTGTCCGAAAAATAAGCTGGTGATTTGGCCTATGTGATGTGGCCCATCAAAGTGATGATGCATGAAGATGAGCTGTTACATGACGGTGTGTTGCACTGTCTCATGCATGCAACAGAACGTTCCTTCAACAAATTGACCCGAAGCCCTGTTTTTGAATCGAGATTGAGGAGTGTGCTCCTTGCTGGGCGTAACTGAACTAAATTGAACTGAACTGAACTGAACTAAACTGAACTAAACTGAACTGAACTGAACTGAACTGAACTGAACTGACCGCATGTAACTGAGGCTCTGCAGGGTGCTGTTGGCGCGCTGCAGAAGTTGCCCCACGTTGAAGTGGTGGGCCAACGCGATGTAGCCTGCACACTGCGGGGGGTGGAGGGGGATGGGGATGGGGATGGGGATGGGGATGGGGATGGGGATGGGGATGGGGATGGGGATGGGGATGGGGATGGGGATGGGGATGGGGATGGGGATGGGGATGGGGATGGGGATGGGGATGGGGATGGGGATGGGGATGGGGATGGGGATGGGGATGGGGATGGGGATGGGGATGGGGATGGGGATGGGGATGGGGATGGGGATGGGGATGGGGATGGGGATGGGGATGGGGATGGGGATGGGGATGGGGATGGGGATGGCATAGCATGGCATGGCATGGCATGCGCGGGTTGCATACATGCATGCGTCATACAACACAAAGCATTTCATTTCATTATACTTCACGGATTCAAAGTGCCGAGAACGTATTAGAAAATGTACATACGAGAAAAATAAGAAGGCCCGTCAGTTCGCGTCCGTAGCAATCCAATATATTCCCAATTCGCCACGTCAGCATTCGCTTTGGAGGAGCAATCGTAAAGCGGTGAGTGCAGACTGAGCATCTGCAGATTTCAGTACGCAGAATGAAGGTCAAAAAGAATCAAGTCAAAGAATTAAAGAATGGAACTTCAAAAGAATTGGGGTTCTCAACCTACTCAACATGTTGCAGTTTTAGAGTTCCATAAGGGCTACATGGGGCGAAAGACCAAAATGACCCAAAAGTATGAATTGAACAATGTGGCAAAAGCATGAAATATGGAACACGATGCGATGGAAACAACAACAAACACTCACACTAGAGCGGGGTGAAACTTGGCACTTATGTGACGTGACGCCAATGCGGAAACCTGCCATCTCCTCAGACACCGCAAATGTACAAAAGCCTGCGTGCCTGCACAATTGCCAAAGAGAACAAATCTCAGAATCGTCAAACCCTAAAACACCTTTAAAAACCTAAAAACGGCCAATGGGGTACCAAAAAAAAAAGGGGGGGGGAAGCCAAGAAACGCCTCCAATGATCAGCATTCGTTTCTCCAAAATAGATTCTTCATTCTTCTTCATTCAGTCAAAAAAATAGATGTAAAAATACCCACCCGTGCACGCGCAGGGCGAGACGAGCTGCTCGCTCCCCTTCGACTCTGCGCAGGAGGGAGCACTTTCCAGGCAAATGCGGCACGTGCGGTGCCACGCGGAGTCTTCTGACTCGTCGGGAGACGCCATGAAGGGGTCGGGGTGGCGGCTGGTCAAAGAGCGAGGGTTTAGGGTTTTGGAGGGAAGGGCTTGCTCCTTACAGAAGGTGAAGATTTGAAATTAGAGTGAAGAAAGAAAGGGTTTGTGTGAGAATGAAAGGAAAATGAAATTTAGGATTGTTGAGAAACCAGTATTCTTGCTGTACGAGGTGCGGAGGTGAGGGAGGGCTGCGAGGGAGAGAGATACAGAGGAGAGAGGGAGAGAGAGGAGAGAGGAAGGGAGCGAGGCAAGGAGAGGGAGGGAGATAGTGGGCAAGGGGGAGAGGGACAGAGAGGGAGGGAGAGGGAGGGTGAGAGAGAGAGAGGGAGAGAGTGAGGGAGGGAGGGAGGGAGAGAGGGAGGGAGGGAGAGAGAGGGAAAGGGGGAGGGAGAGGGAGACCCATCCACGTGGCGTGACGACAGGGACTGTTGTTACGGTCCGGGCGGGAGCCATGGTTTCCTGGAATCCCGCGGTGACTTTATCGAGGAGGATGACACGTGTCACAATTGCCAACCACCATCCAATGGCGATTTGCCAGGTGTAAAGTTTGTCCACGTGGCGGGTCGCCATTGGCGGAGACTCGGACCCTTTGTTCGAAGTGGACGTGCTAGGGTGTCCAGAACGGTTCAACAAAAACGGGCAGCAGAAAACGGGCAATAGGAAACGGGCAGTGGATTACGGGCAGTGGAAAACGGGCAGGCAGCGTGGGCAGAGGAAACGCGCACGAGAAATATTACATTTTGTTATTTAGGGAATTACTATTTACACATTTTTTTGGTCTAGATACACACCTAAAAAAAACTCTTAATGCCTGTAAATTGTGACCGGTGAGAAACGATGTGTATCTAGGCAAAAAAGGTTTGAGAATAGCATTTTCCTTTGTATATGCAGTAGAATATTATCTATGGCATGGGCAGAAATGAAATGTAAAAACGACCTTACAATATATATAGAACTGTAGCTGCCCGAAGAGAAAAGGCGAGCTTTTGGGCTCCAAGAAAACTACTTTTTTCTGCCCGCTAGAACCGTCCTTTTCCATCGTGACGAATGAAATTTCAAAGCTATGCTGACGTGGAAGGCCGTTACCTTATCCAGCCAAAGTAAAAGGCCGCCTTGCCATGTATTGTCCGTACGAGAGTTGGGGTGTACGGAAGTTTTGTCGTACAGTTTTTGAACAAGGGTAGTGATATTTCCACCCCTTTTTTGGATCCAAACACCCCTTCCCGGCCGGGCAGATTTCAAAAGGGATTAAAAACGGAAAATGCTTTTTTCACACCTTTTTGGAATCGATACCCACCTTCTTCCGTCGGCTGATTTTATTTTTGCTAACCAAGGAAAATGATACCCCGTCACTGCATTTTGAATACTGTATCCCGCCTCCCTTTTATTTTATTGTGAGAGAAAGAGATATCTGCCAGCCCGAATCCGCTCGAAATGGAAGATCCGTCCGCCACGAGATCGTTCGCCGGTGTCCGTCCTTCACACGTGTTTGCCAATCGCAGCTGTCGATTCCCTCGCAGATCGCACCACTGCAGGTCACCGTTCGATCTGCATCCGAGCTCGATCTTAGCGAATGGAAAGCGCCCACGAGTCCCGTCAAAGCCGGATCGTACGTGCGAGTGCGCGCGTCCCCCGGCCCGAGATCTCGTCATTGTTAGTTCCCAGCCAATCAACAGCTACCACGTGTTACATTTTTGACGTGGAAAATTTTGATTGGTCCAAGCTCTCAATTTACAGAATTTTGGGTTCCTCAAAGTTGCGACCGTATGACATTTGTACGGACAACTTTTGAGGCGACTTTGGCGGGATACGTGGGCACGTGCCATGCGCTGTGACCGAGCCCGGCTGCAGATCAAATAGTGATCTGCCGTGTGGCGATCTGCTAGGGAATCGACGGCTGCGATTGACCGCACGCGTGAAAAAAAAATTCAGGTAGGCGGGATATTCAAAATGGGGTGACGGGTTATCATTTTTCTTGTTTCGCAAAAATAAAATCTGCCGATGGAGGGTGGTATCGATTCCAAAAAGGTGTGAAAAAAGCATTTCCCGTTTTTAATCCTTTTTGAAATCTGCCCGGCCGGGAAGGGGTGTTTGGATCCAAAAAAGGGGTGGAAATATCACTACCCTTGAACAAACCTAAATCCAAAACGGGCACCAAGTTCGGTTTTTTCGACAAGGGAAGTTGCGAACTTGAAAACGGGTCAAAAAGGTCAACAGCTCGGACAGTTGGATCGACCTTTGGGATGACCGTTAGATCAACCTTTGGGGTGCCCGTTGGATCAACCTTTGGGGTGCCCGTTGGATCAACCTTTGGGGTGCCCGTTGGATCAACCTTTGGGGTGACCATTGGACCAACCTCTGAGGTGACCGTTGGATCAACCTTTGGGGTGCCCGCTGGATCAATCTTTGGGGTGCCCGTTGGATCAAACCTTTGGGGTGACCGTTGGAACGGCTGCGAGGCGTTGATTGGCGACCAAGCCAACCATTGAAATAGATGCAGCCATCGACTGGCGGCCTAGCCAAACATTGCCAGCGGTTGCAACATTGATTAGTGTCTTAGCCAACGATTGCCAATGGCTGTAACCTCTAAGTCCTACGGTTCCCAACTACTGCTAATTTTTTGCAGCCAACCATGAGATTCAATGGTTCCCATTTATTGCCAATGTTTTGCAGCCAGCCATGAGATTCAATGGTTCCCATCTATTGCCAATGTTTGGCAGCCAACCATGAGATTCAATGGTTCCCAACCATTGGCTCAACCATTGTTTAGGGAGCCTTGTTCTTGGCCTTGCGCTTCGAGGCTGTAGAGTTTGTACTTGACCGTACAACACGACCGTGCAGGCCAAGCCCGGTTCATGCACCTGATAGTGCCACGCGTCAGCCTCTCGTCGAAGGCCCGTCTCTCCGCCCTAGCCCTAATATCGCCCATATCTCGATACCGATCGGTTCCGCCCTCGCCCCCTGCCTCCCTGCGCTATTTCTCCGCTGTCCACTAATCTCCTTCCGTTCTCCCTCTCAGTCGGCCTCTCCCTGTCTCCTTCCCTCTCCTTCTCGTCTCCTTCTCGCTCCTGCCTTGCCTTTCCCTCTCCCTTCTCCCTCGTTCTCTTCCTTTCCTCCGCTTTGCCCTCTCCCTTCCGTCCGCTTCGGCCTCCCTCCCTCCCTCTCTCCCTCCCTCCCTCCCTCCCTCCCTCCCTCCCTCCCTCCCTCCCTCCGCCATGTCGCAGGAGGTGAGCGTGATCGCGCAGAAGGGCCTGGGCTACCTCTGGAATGCCACCGTGGCGAGCGCGAGTGGCATCTCGAGCGCCATCACGAAGGCGAAGCGCCAGTACGCGGACTACCAGGAGAAGGAGCAGCTCGACGCGCTGCGCCGCCAGGGGAGGCCGCCCGCAGACCTCATCTTCCAAGGTGCGCGCGCGTGGACCGTCACACTCAAAACTCGACACTCGGAATATTGAAACCTTAGTTTTGGAAGACTAAACTCGAACCCTAATCTTGAAACCTTAAACTCGGAATCTTATCTTGAAACCCTAAACTCGGAACCCTAATGTTGAAACCCTAAACTCGGAAGCCTAATCTCAAAACCCCGATCTCGGAATCCTAATCTTGAAACCCTAAACTCGGAAGCCTAATCTCCAAACCCTAATCTCGGAATCCTAATCTTGAAACCCTAATCTCAGAACCCTAATCTCGGAACCCTAATCTTGAAACTCTAATCTCGGAACGCTCGGCTGGTTCTGGTTTTGGTTTTAATTCGACCATTTGTATGGTTTTCTATCGTCTTGCGCATATTGCTGTCATTGTGATGATCTGCTTTGCACGAAACAGAGCTTCTGGTTTCTGCACTTGTTAGAGTATCTCGATTGATAACAAGAGATGTGCTTGAGAGGATGTTTTGGGCTTTATAGGGAGCTACCACACGTAACACTCCGTCATTGTTCTACAGTATTCGTACTAGTGCACATAGTCGATGTATTTGCCTCGTTTTAAGTGTTACTTTTCAAAGTATCTGACCTTTGAGCTGAAGAATTCCTTTCCTTCTCTCCCTTTTATTTGTTTTTTTTTTTTCCTTCCTTTCCTTGATGGACTCCACAGTTATGCAAAGGTTCTGCTACCTCAACTTGGCGGGATATCAGAATGAAGCGGCAGCTGCTGCAAGAAAAGTGGCCATGAGATTGGTGCGCATTTCTATGAAAGAAACCAAAGGATAAAATATTAAAGCAAATACAAACTTAATGGATAAAAATGACAATCGTCGTTTCACCTCTCTCTTTCTCACTCTCTTAAGTTCCTCCCTCTCTCCCTTCTTCCTCTCTCCCATCCACTCTCCCTCTTTCCCCTCTGCCTCTATCTCTCTCGCAACTTTCTTCCCCAATCCCTACCTTCTCCTCCACTCTCCCTCCTTCCCTCTTTTCTCTCTCCCCCTCTAACGTTTTCCTTCATTTCTTGTCTCTCGCTTGCAGGCCGATTATGAGCACAGTAGCATTCCCTTGGATGCAGTCGTAAAAGTTGGCAATGTTTTGACCAATTTCACACGAAATTACGGAGATTTTTCGAGCGGGAGTTGGATGAATCTTTCGGACTTCCTGAACAGCACGCGCATGGGAAAGGACCACTACGATCGTGATTCGCTTGTTAGCGAATTCTATTACTCAATTCTATTACTTTTGGAGGTGGGCGAAACTAGGAGTGAAAATATCACGCATGAAACCGTATTTTATTGTGCTACAAGCATCACATGAAAATGTTAGTGAAGCGTTCTTAAGTTGATGTTCAATTTTATGTGAAGTCAAGACAAACAATACATATAAAAACTTGTCGTTTTCTTGCACAGAGTACGGGAGGGGTGAACGATTCCTTTGAACGAGGGCTCAAAGAGGCCGCGGGAAAGCTAGTGGAGGGATCTCATTATCGTGCTGACGTGGCGAGTTATACCCCATATGCACCCTCTCCTTATAATTTGGATTCTTTGAGTGGCTCACTCCCAGCCTATGCTCAAGTCTCCCCCTCCATCCCATCCTATACCAAAGCTCCACCTGGCAAATCATCTTCGTCTTCAGCAAGTAGCGGTAACAAGATGGATGATCCCAAGTAAGACTCGTTATCGTTTTTTTTTTCTTTAAAGATAAAGATTTGAATTTTTTTAAGATTAGGGTTTTTAGGGTTTTCAACCCTCAGTTGTGGGGGTCAGACTTAGCATGTGGCCTTGAGAAATTTCAATCGTTAGCAGTACTTTTCATTTTCTCCTTTCCTTTATTTCCCGCAAAACCGTTACTGCTTCTGAAATTCATACATATGCAACTTTGATTTTGACCTCTCCCCCACCCCCTAATGTCCTTGGAGTATTGAATGAGTGCAGAAGCAGGGCAGCCAAAGTGCTTTATGTCATCGCTTCCTCTATAAAGAAGGCAGCAGATGAGGCAGATGGAAGACGGCTTAAGTCTCTGAAGGAGGCGGAGGAGATGCTGAGAAGAGAGAGAGAGCCCAAAGTGGGAGGGCCTACTGCAGGGTCCGGTTCGAGTATGACAGGGTTCGGGTCGGGATCGGGATATGGCTCAGTTTCGGGGTATGGGTCATACCGACCCTAGCTTATAGCTTGCAGAGTGGATATGTCTCAAGCTCTCTCCCTCTCTCTCTCCACCTCTTGCCCTCTCTCTTCCTTTCACTCGTCCAAACTCTCTCTCTGCCTTTCTCTCCCTTTCTCACTCCCTCTCCCTCCCTCTTCCTCTCTTTCCCCCTCTCTCCCCCTTTCTCCCTCTCTCTCCCTTTTCCTCTCCATCTCTCTCCCTCTCTCTCCTTCCCCTCCCCCTCTCTCTGCATTCTTTCTTTGTAAAGGGCAGTCTGCAAGAGGCAGCTAGAAGGAAGTTTTTGTCCACAGCGTAATCCGAAGAGTTGACGAGCGTTAGTAAATACAGAAACATCTGCCATTTTTGTTGACGAGGATTGCAATTTTCTTTAACTGGAAGTGGAAGGGTTAACAAAGACAAACATTTTAGAGATGGGCAGTGTCCCTTCAGGCTGGAGAAGCACTTCATTGTATAGGACAGCTCTGTTTGGGGCTCTTGTTACATGGCCCACAACTTGTTACGTTAGCAGTTAGGGCTTAAAATGTCTTCTGTTTGGTGGGTTTAACACTTTAGTCCAATCGATGTTTTGGGCTTGTACAAAATCTGAAAGCGTTCCGTTCAATTTGGATTTATGTTTGGGGTCATGCCGAGTGCGTTGTACGAGACTGCGAAACGGTGTTGGAATTTAAATTTTATGCATAAGTAAAAGTTTACAGGTAGCAGTTCACTCCAGAGCAGTTTGCTGCAGTCAGAGAGTAAAGCACTTCGAACTGTGCAGGCGTAGGGCGTAGGGCGTAGGGCGTAGGGTTCAGGGTTCAGGGCGTAGAGCGTAGGGTTCAGGGCGTAGAGCGTAGGGTTCAGGGCTTTGGGGGTTTAGCCCTCGGCGCGGGTTCAGGGCTGCGGGCCGCACCCTGCGCGGGCGCGAGCAGGAGCCGCAGCAGCGCCGCCCCCAGGAGCAGCCTATAGAGGGCCCACGCCGCACGTGCGACCGCCATGGCGCCGCCCGCCATAGGTCAGCCGGCGAGTACCCGCCCACTTTATCTCCCCGCGTGCGCGCAGCCTTATGAGTTGTGGCCTTACCTGGAGAGGCTGGTAGAGGGCCGCTACAGCAGCTTCAGGGAGGGGCTCGGCGCGGCCATCCACGTGGGCGGCTCGCAGCCTTGAACCCCAATCCTCCCACTTAAAGCTTTCCAAAAACCCAAAAATCGCCTTTGGTTCTGGTTTGGCTTTCGTTTCAAGTTGCATAATTCAAGCGAAAGGAAAGTCCAAAAGCGAAAATTCAACGAGTGTGAAACCTGTGGTGCTCTCGTCTCAGAACGTTTCTCTCTCTCTCTCCGTTCTCTGGCCCTTCCTCTCCCTCTCCCTCTCCCTCTCCCTCTCCCTCT
>CM074816.1:2715378-2731634 GCA_037447605.1 Zygnema circumcarinatum
TTGGCAGCCCGCAGCTTAAGAGGTACGCGCCTCTGTCTGCGGGGTGTACGGGAGGGCTCAGCGTTAATCCCGGTCAAGTCCCTTTCCGAGTAGCGCGTGGACGGTTCGGGAACCCCCCTAGCCGCCCTCGCCCGCTCACCAGCGGTCTGCGCCTCCCAGTACAATCTCAGGAGCTCCGTGCAATTTGTCAGATTGCTCTCACGTTCCCACGTGCTATGTTCAACCCCATAGCCCAACCATTTCACGAGATATTCGTGGCGGGAAGTCTGACCTCTACTCACAGTCCTGTGGGTTTGGATGGCCTCTACCTCATACTCGAGGTCACCCTCAACTTCCACTGGAGGGGGAGGTGGTTGGACTCTCCCATCGCTGCGGTATGCCTTAAGAAGACCCACGTGAAAGACCGGATGCACTTTCATATGAGCCGGTAAAGCCAACCGGTAAGCGACCTCACCGATTCGCTTCACGACCGAAAAAGGTCCCATGAAGCGAGGCCACAACTTACGGGTTCCGCCGTAAGTCTTCAGGCGCAAGTTCGACGTGCTCAGCAGTACCTGATCGCCTACAGCGAAGGTTAATGCAGCACGACGACGATCAGCATAGGCTTTCTGCCGCGACTGGGCTGCTAACAGGGTGCCTTGCCCTGCAATAGCGCCTCGGACATTTTCAGTAGCTTGGCGGGAGGTTGACTCCGCCAGCTCCTCATGCCCCAGGATGCGAGCGTTGAACATCATGTTCCACACATCTGGCTGCTGATCTCTTGGCTGCAGGGGATTTAGAGGATGCTGACCAAAGTTCAAGAAGAAAGGAGTGGTACCGATTGATTCTTGGAATGCATTGTTAATGGCATACTCAGCCACCGGGAGCAGTTCATCCCATCCATCCGGGATGGGTCCCACATAATGCCTCAAATAGTCTTCCAGAATCCGGTTCACCCGCTCAGTTTGGCCATCTGTCTGAGGGTGGAAGGCTGTACTCATAGCCTGCTTAGTCCCGATAATCCGGAGGATTTCTTTCCAGAAATGGCCGGTGAATCGGGTATCACGATCTGAGATGATCTCAGATTGAAGTCCATGCTGACTCCAGACCTTGTCAACATATAGCCGTGCTATTTCGTCGGCACCCGCCGTCTTAGCAGTGGCTGCAAAATGCACCATTTTGCTCAGGCGGTCGACAAACACGAGGATGGAGTCAAAACCCCGAGCTGTCACAGGTAAATCTGTGATCAAATCCATACCCACACTCTCCCACTTCCTGTAAGGAGGGGCGAGGGGCTGGAGCAAGCCAGGCACCGGGCCGGTGCGAGGCTTATCCCGTTGACAAGTAGGGCATGCGAGTACATATGCCTCCACGTCCGCTGTAATTCCGGGCCACCAGAATTCTCGGAGCAGTGCTTCACGGGTTTTGGCAACTCCCATATGGCCTCTGTACGGAGGATCGTGCATCTCACTCAGTATGAGCTGCCGTACAGATCCAGCCTTGGGTACGACTAACTGCTTATCGTGGTACCAAAAACCGTCCCGAAGCACGAGCTTGTTCTTATAGCCATTGCCTTGGCCGTCCAGGAACAAAGGATCACCAGTGTACCCCTCCTGAATCATCTGTCTGAAATCAGAGAGAGCAGGAGGGTTGACTGCGTCACTGGTGGAGGGGTTTATGACAAAACATACTGGAGATGTAAACGCTGGGTTGGCCGGCCCTTCGTCTCCACCATCTCGTACCACCAACACCCGAGTCGACGAGTGCACCATCCAGGCTAGATGAATGGGTTGCCTGCTAAGTGGGTCCGCTACGTTCAGCCGTCCAGGCCGGTATACCCACTTGCAGTCGAACCGTTGGAGGAACTCAGACGGCGTGCCTGCGCCTCTCGAAGAGTCTGCTTTGAGTGGAGAGAGCGTCAGTGGGCGGTGAGTACGTGACCAGCGTGACTGCCGCCGCCCCCTCCAAATAACAACGCCGCTGTCCTCCGGAAGGGCGTGAACAGCGGCAAACTCTGCTGCGTGGCTAGTAATTTCGCTTCAGCTATAGGTTCATCTTACCGCGACTTTAAGTAAGCAAAGAGGTTGATAGATCTTAGGGCAGGAGCCGCGCAAAGACGAAAGCGTCACATACCACTTCATATGGCAACCGCGGATCAGCCAACCTCAACGTAGGTGCTGTCACAAGCGCATGTCTCACACCATCAAATGCCGTCTGGCACTCTGGTGTCCATGCATACGCGACACCGGAACGTGTCAAATTGGTAAGAGGTGTTACCAACTTACTAAAGCCTTGGATAAACTTACGAAAATAATTCGCAAATCCAAGAAAAGACCGCAACTGATGAAGATCAGCCGGTACAGCCCATGTCTTTACAGCAGACACCTTGGCTGGATCAGGTTTCAGTCCCTGATCGTTCAAGATATGCCCAAGATACAACAACTCTCGTTGCATGAAGTTACACTTCTTTCGCTTGGCATAAAACGTGTGTTTTCGCAACACCTCGAACACTTTGCGTACATGCACAAGATGTTCAGCGTCCGTCTTGCTGAATACCAGGATATCATCCAGGTAGACAAGGACAAACTCATCCATGCCGACGAACATTTCGTTCATCACAGCTTGGAATGTAGCCGGAGCGTTGGTCAGTCCAAAAGGTAGCACCTTGTACTGGAAGTGACCAATCGGCGTCCGAAATGCCGTCTTAGGAACATCAGCATCCGTGACACGGATCTGATGGTACCCCTGCGCAAGGTCGAGCGAGGTGAACACCTTCGCCCCTTGCAGACGGTCCAGAAGATCATCTATGCGTGGTAAAGCAAACCTGTTCTTTACCGTGATCTTATTGAGTGCCCGATAATCGATGCACATACGCAAAGACCCATCCTTCTTACCAACGAAGAGGATGGGAGCCCCAAAGGGACTCTGGCTGGGCTCAATCCAGCCCTTATCACGCAGGTTAGCGAGTTGCTTTCGCATCTCCTCAGTCTCCTTCGGACTAAGCCTATAGATTGGCCTCCAAGGAGGTTTCTGTTCTGGCTCAAGGGGTATAGTATGCCCCACCCCTCTGGCTGGAGGCAGACCCCTGTTAGTGTACATAGTTAGTTTAGATTAGCATGTTTGTGTTGGCGCTTAGTTCCTAGGGGTGTGCTTCTAGGTGTGACATGTATGGGGACGGACTTACTTCAGCGCGTCTTGTGGCCCGGCGGGAACCCGACAGCGCAACACGTACCACTGAGATTAGTATGAACCCGTTACGGGCCGATACCCGGTCGATGCCGGACGATGCGGCGGGGAGTCCGACATTTTGAGGTACGGCCGAGGAATGGTCCTGGCGTGCGGAATCGTGGACTGATCGCGGCGGCAAAGGCGGCAAAGTCGGTGGAGTCGTGGGCCTACTGCGTCACGGAAGATAGTCACTTGTGGGTGTGGCCCGGGGAAGTTCAGCTTCGGCGGTAGAGTACATGGCCATCTGGGTTAGAAGCGGTGGTGTTGAGAATGCACGTTGCCAGGCTGGGTGTACTATGCATAGCAAGACGCGAAGTAGTTTGTTAGGTTGTTTGAATAAGGTTGTTGCATGCATGGTCGGCGCGTGTGACGTGACATGGTCACGTCACGGCCCCATACTATATAGTGAGTGGGTGTGTGTAAGTTAGAAACGCCTTCTTGATATGCATTGCAAGGCTATGGCGGTTTGAAGGCATGGCTTTGGCAAATGTGAGGGGTGGGACTCTGTGAGGAGTCTCCGTGGTGTGGAGAGTCACCACGCGGAAGGTGAAGTGATCATGTGGTGAAAGCTTGACTAGGGCTTATGGGGGGTTTGAGCTGGAAAAGCTTGTCATCATAAAGGAGTTTTAGGTCGGAGCTTCTCCTACGTTTTTCTATTCCTACTGTGTTGTGTATGCACGGAGTGAAAAATGAGTGAGAGTGTCATGGGCACCGTGGAGGAAGTTTCCATGGACAAGGAAGAGGGAGAAAGGGTGGAAGGTGAATTTGCTTCTCATCCCTCTGCCCCTCTCACAAGTGGTATCAGAGCTCATGGTGAAGAGGAAACCGGGGCTAGTGTGAAGTTTAATGTCCCTGCATTTGATGGGACAGACTACAAGGGATGGAAGTGGCGGCTGACTCCCATACTTGAAGGGAAGGGACTTCTTGGTCATGTGACTGGGAAGGTGAAGGCGCCGCCGGCTACATCCGTGGAGGAGCTTGCAAAGTGGAAGGCCCGTGACAACAAGGCCATCACTCAGATTGCAATGAGTGTGAAGGGGACGCCTTCACACATGCTCTATCTACTCAAGACGCTACACGAGATGCGGAAGTGTTTTGGAGGACATGTAATGAGCGGCGACAGCGCCACGCTGGTGCACCCAGACACGGAGCTCTGGAAGATGAAGATGAGCTGGATGAGTAGTCGACCGACTACATGGGGCGCTTTGACAGCCCTCATGCGCCGCTTCGTGGTGATGTGGCAAGTGGGTTCCTGAGTCGCATCATAAGATCAGCCGGGCTTGGTTATTTTGCTGGTGTCGTGCTTTGACTACATTACGCAAATACTCTTCGGTCGCTTCTACCACTTCTTCTTGACCTTGGAGAGTGTGAAGAAGCTGATTCAGAAGAGGACGCCATGACGATCCGAAAGCAGTGAGAGCGCGGTTGGCTTATGAAGGGGAAGCTCTTCCTTTGGGAAAGCAGCATAAAGGAGGAGGTGGTATGAGATCGCCCCAAGGGGACATGCTTCACTTGTGGGAAGCCAGGTCACTACTCAACGAAAGTCGCTCCTGCTAAGCGCCCAAGTAAGGGAGGGGACGCCAAGACGAAGTCGAGCAAGAAGGAGTTCACAGGCGTTTGCTTCAAGTGCAAGAAGAAGGGTCACAAGAGCATTGATTGCAGAAGTGCTGCTACTGATACAAACTTGAATTTAGCTGAGAAGGAGCATGTGTAGTTTGTGGGGAGAATGTGAAGGACCCGGTAGCCGCGGCTCATTGATTCGGGGGCCATCACATTACAAAAGTGCACTGGGGTTGTTCCCACGAGATGAGATCGCCTGTGCCCCTCATGTTCAGCTCACAAATAATCGGGTGAGGAAGTGAAGGTGACTGCAATGAGGCTTAATGGAGGATCGCCTTAGGAGAGGGAGGAGAGAGTGAAGGCGTGCCTACCATGATTGGTAATGTGCTTTATACTCGTCAGCAAAGACAACTTTGTGTCTCTGTGGGACAAGTGTGCCATGTGGGTTACTCACCACTTTTGATAAGCAGAATTAAGGCTAGACATAAGAAAACCGGAATGTCTTACTTCGTGGGCACCGAGAGAGGGCCCGTATATTTGGCTAAAGGGAGTAAGCTCTCAAGAAGAAGGAGAGTCAGCTTTTGCTTATGACCCAAGATGAGGGGTGCGTAAGTGGCATGAGGCTTGGGCATGTGAGCTGGTGCCATGCGGGAGTTAGCTCAAGGGGTTGGTCCGAGGTTTGGACTTGAGGGTGCGGTTGATCCACGTGAGGATTTGCTAAGATCAAAGATAAAGGGAAGATCCATCGGGCCATTCGTATAAGAGGAGACGGAGGGGCGCCGCCAAGGAAAGCCGTTGGCGCAGTGCAATACGCATTCTGTGTGGCCCCATCACCCCAAACAGCTTGGGAGTGAAGTCGATATTTCATCACTTTCCTTGATGACTACTACCAAAAGATGATTTGGGTGGTGCTCTTGACACGTAAGTTCTGACGCTATCCGTACCCTTCTCGTGAGTTTGGAAGATGCGGCAGAGCGGAGAGGCGTGCTATCTACTGCTAGAACCTCCGTTCGTATTAATGGAGGAGAATTCAAGAACAAGGTGTTCAGTGAGTATTTGAGAGGCTTGGGAATCAAGCAGGAGTTCTCTGCTCCATATTCACCGCAGAGTAATGGAGCTGCTGAGAGAGTGAACAGGACTCTTGAGACATGGCAAGGACGCATAAGCTGCATGACTCACCATTTCCTCGTGATATTTTTGGGGAGAAGCAAAGGATGACCGCTTTTATGTGAGGAATGGTGTGTCCACATCGGTCTTGGAGGATCGAAAGTGATCGATGAGGTGGAGTGGGACGGCCCACCTGGGACAATTTGGAAAGCATTTGGATCAGTGCTGGTGGCGCGAGCAATCGTAAGGTCGCTGGAGGGAAGTTTTTCCAAGGGCGTAAGGAGGGCTTCTTTCTTGATACGCCAAAGGATTGCGTGGCTTACGTGGTGTATAGCCTTGGAGCACTAAGAAGGTAGAGATCACAGGGACGTGAGGGTGGATGAGGATGCTGCACACGTCCCCTTTACCCACTCATGGAGGCGTGCTGATGAGTCGTGTCCACTCGGATTCACCTATGAAGGTGAAGTGATCGTGAGTCACCCTGAGCAGGAGAAGGTGCCAGTGGCCACCCAAGCTCCGACGGAGGAGAGTGCCACGCCCATTCATTCACGACGGCCTCAGAGTCGAGAGCATGATGAGACAAACCGTGACCTTTACTCCCTTGCTCTACATTGGGGAGACATGCGTGAGTCCGTGGGACCAATCGGTTGAGGCATCGGCCACGGGGTCTCGTGAAGAGACCTCAGCCACGAGAGGAGGTGTCAGCATGCCGCATAAGCTGGTGGCTTCGTAACCACGCCGCCGAATGAAGAGTTGCCGGAGGAGATGGTCATGAGCCAGGAGAAGTGCTGTCACCCAATGCGAGTTGTGGAGCAGCCCTCAAGAGCATCCTCTCGCGGATGGAGAAGACAAGTGGGAGGACTAGGCGGCCTCCAAATCGCTTCGGGCCCCACAGGTTTACGGCGAGCGCGAAGAAAGCACGAAGAATGCCCGTGATTCCGTGATCATTTCAAAGTGACATGGACATGATCGCTCATTGTTACATGGCCTTACTGCTGAGCCTCGTGACTTACGGGGAAGTTGTCAGGGCGACGATCAAGTGTAAGGTAGGAGGCCATCGATAAGGAGGTGGGAATACCGACAGAATCGACTTGGCGCTTTCTGGAGAAGTCTCCCACCTCAGAGGCGCTACTCCACCGCAAATGGTCTCAAGGTTAAGAGGAAGGCGGATCAAGCAAAGATCGGGCAGGCTGGGCGGCGCGTAATTTCGCGTGCTGGGTGGCTAAGCATGGGTGAGTGGATCGGATTGCAGACCTGCCCTCGTGAAAGTTCAACTCTCCGGCCCTCATTTCTATTGTACCGCTAGGGATGCATGTCCACCGGCTTGACATCAAGACTGCTTTCTCAGATGGAGATCTCATTTAAGAGATATACATGGAGCAACGGAGGGGAAGTGCGAGAAGGAAAGGGAGAACCTTGTGTGCGCACTGTACAAGAGAGTTTGTACTGGTCGGGCAGCCCTCACAAGTGGTGTATGAGTAGAAGATCGATGAACTCTACAGGCTATGGGTTTGATCGCTTTGAGACTCCGACATAATTTGTGTGTACTCGCTGGCTTAAGATGATGATAAGCTGTTTGTTGGGGTCTATGTGGGATGACTCCGATCATGACGTTAAAGTCTTTCGCAAAGATTGCAGAGTTGAAGGAGCTCTGCGTGAGAATTTCCGTGATGATCGACCTTGAGAGTGCGCCCAATATCTCTTGGGATCCAAACAAGAGGGGCCGATATGGTTCGCTATTCCTTCGTCAAAGGAAGTACGCAGAAGATGCGCTATGAAGCTCAACATGGGAGTGCGCACTACGCACAAGTCCCATGGAGGTCGGAGTTCGCCTACACGGCGAGATGTCCCCGCCTACAGAGGAGGAGGCAAAGGCAACGGCAGAGTGCCATATCGACCAAGGATCGGGATTCTTACGTATTTGATGACGTGCACGGTGCCCGACGGCGAAGCCGCGGAGTACCTAAAGCGATTCATGGAGAACCCCGGAGGAGCATCGGGAAGAGTCAAGCTTTATATTTCGTTTCTCAAGGGAATCGTGGATTATGGCCTCAAGTTTGGAGAGGGGGACCGCAAATGAAGTCTATGGCTATACGTGACGCCGACCGAGGGGATTTGATTCATCCCGCCCACATCCGATACGCTTTGAATGCAGGTGTGGGGCCATCACATGGAATTCCACTCTTCGTAGTCTTCGGCTCTCTCCAAAGACCGGCAGTAGTATATGGTGTTTCTGCCATGCAGCCGAGA
The DNA here is from genome assembly GCA_037447605.1 of Zygnema circumcarinatum. Classification (NCBI taxonomy): domain Eukaryota; kingdom Viridiplantae; phylum Streptophyta; class Zygnematophyceae; order Zygnematales; family Zygnemataceae; genus Zygnema; species Zygnema circumcarinatum. The sequence goes on from CM074816.1 coordinate 2,723,503, forward strand.
GTGTGTGTGGTCAAGGAACTTCTTTGGGAGTGGAGCCGCCCTCAGCCCCTTGCCTCACTCTTCACGACAATCAGTCCTCTATTGCTCTCATGGAGAATCCGGTGTTCCACAAGAGGAGCAAGCATTTCCGGATCCAGTACCATTACGTGAGACACGAGGTGAGGGAAGGACTTGTTGACATCAAGTTCATTGGAACCAGGGAGCAAGCAGCCGACATGCTGACGAAGGAGGTCAGTGGTGAGACCTTGAGGATTAATTCAGATCTCATTGGGCTGGGGCCCTTTAGGAACTAAAGTGCCAAAGAGGGGGGAATGTTAGTGTACATAGCTAGTTTAGATTAGCATGTTTGTGTTGGCGCTTTAGTTCCTAGGGGTGTGCTTCAGTGTGACATGTAATGGGATCTTATTCTACTTTCATGATACAAGGCGGTGAGACCGACCGCCGCTAAATCGCACGGATAGGTATGGACCGCATGCACCGTACGGCCGGTACGACAGTACCTACCGAGCGACATTTGCATCACACAGGAATCGGTCCCCGGCGCACGGAATCGCGGGACCGAGCGCGGGCGCAAAAGGCGCGGTCGGGTGGAGTCGGGCGGAGCCACTTAAGGCATCTTTAAGATAGTCCTTGTGGGTGACGCTGAAGTTCAGCTCAAGCAGAGAGTACATGGCCATCCTGCTAGGAGCGGGTGGTGTTGGTACGCTGCCGTGCCGGGGTGTACTATGCATACCAGTTATCAATGGGCAGTTTATTTAGTTGTTTGAATAGTTGTTGCATGATGGTCTCGGTGCGTGTGACGTGACATGGTCACGCCACGTTTCCATACTATATAGTGAGAGGTGTAAGTTAGAAACCTTCTTGATATGCATTGCGTTGCTATGGCGCTTGGAAGGCATGGCTTTGGCAACAGATAGGGACCTTGTGAGGAGTCTCCGTAAAGGAGAGTCAGCTTCAATGCGGAAGGTGAAGTGATCATGTGGTGAAAGCTTGACTAGGCTTATGGGGGCTTGAGTTGGAAAGCTTGTCATCATAAAGGAGTTTTAGGCTGGGAGCTTTCTGTTGGTGGAGGGACTCCTCCACTGCTACCGTCCGTTCCTCCATTCGGGTCACCCTCCATCGGAGTTCGCGTTCCAATCGACGATGACATCTTCAAATCCCTCACATTCACTCATAGCCCATTTTACTCTCACAGAGTGAATCACAAGAAATAATGCAATGAATGTAGAGAAATGAATAGAGAAAGCTCCGGCTCTTAAAACTCCTTAATAGTGAATTCACTCATACATTGAGAGACCCCTTCAAATCAGCCAAGAATCTCATACCACTACCTCACAAAGACGAGTAAGTGTAGTGTCGCAACACTTGTTTAACAAAGATAACGTAGACTACAATGTACCGAATGAATTGTTTGCCTACAACAAAACAATCCTAAATACTATGTCACTACACACGGACAACAACATACTTAAGCTTCACACAACACTCCACTAGCTGCCCCAAGTAGAAGGGCCTTATCCTCATCCTAATCCTGCTACCGCCGATCCCTCGTGACTCACACGATCCAAAGATTTTGCTTCCGTCGATCCAACTCAGCCTTCCGCTCAATCCACGCCTTGGCGCCAGGGATCTGACCTTGCCTCTCCAAGATAGATGACGGGTTAACTCAAGGCCGCCACACGCCAATCGCATACAATTCGACGCAGCCCGCATACCCTGAATCGCCACAACCCGACGCCACTTCACGCCAAGTCCAAATCAGCCAATCCAAAGGCTGGACGCCGCCAGCTGCTGGCCGGGCTTCGACTGGCAAGGCAGTTTCAGCTGCCGCCACATCTTCGATTCGGGCTCAAGGCCTGGCCCCGGGCGCTTAATATTTCGAATCGCCGCTGGCCGGCTCGCCTCACCACAAGGCCGCCTCCAATTCCACCAAAGCCCAGACCGCCCGTCGGTCTAGGCGCACATCGCCGCCAAGGGCCACACACACAACACATGCACACAAAACTAATGTCCCAACAACAACTTGTCTAGTGACTAACTACTATACACTAACAATCCCCCTCTTTGGGACTTTAGTTTTGCATGGGCCCCAGCCCAACCAACCTGCCATTCACCAGCAGGGTTTCTCCGCTAACTCCTTTCGTCAGCATATCGGCGGCTTGCTCCTTCGTACCTACGAACTTCACATCGACAAACCCTCTCACCAACTCCCCGCATATAATGGTATCGCACTCGATAAAGCTTGGTCCGCTTGTGAAACACCGGGTTTCCCACCAGGGAAATCGATGATTGATTATCGGTGAACAAGGTAATCGGGCGTTGTTCTCTCTTGCATTCATCAAAGAACCGCCAAAACCATTGACGCCTCCTTTGCAAAGATGACAAGCACCCATGTATTCTCGCCCTCTCAGACTCGTTAACGCCAATTTGTCCCGCAATCCTGGAGCCCACGAATCGCCTCCACCTCCATACGTGCAAATGAAACCCAAGTCGGACATGTATCTACATCACCGCCTAACTGAAATCAGATAGCCAATCACTCCGTTGGCCCCTCTCATACCCGGATCCCATAATCAAGCCGCCAGCCCCTCTACATATTCAATATCCTTTCACGCCTCCCAATGCTCTGAGGCCCTCGATTCTCCATGAACGCACGGCCGAAGCTTCATCGCTTTGCCGTGATCCCGACCGCTCCAATCATCAGTACACGACCTCCCAATTGCAGACTGTGAAGGGGCACACCCCAACATCTTCTCGTGTCCGCCGCACTGGCGGTGATTCCCGCGAAGCTCCGCCTAATATCTCCATCGGGCCGAGCAACGCTCAGAATCTTCCATGTGGAACCCGCAAGAACATCCGGGATGCATACTTCTTCCGGCCACGTGCTAATAAGCCGCCATCTTGCCCTCACCAAGATTCCGCGCATATCATACCACCCAAATCCTATCTGGAAATTTTGCTTGAAGCAACTCTTCTGGGCGAACCGGATTCTTCTGCCGAGGCTCACCATTATGAGATCATCAACGTGATCCCTAATTTAACATGATGTCCGCCCTCTCTCACTCGGGTATACTTAATTTATCCTCGCTTCGACCTGGCCGAAACCATTCCCTCCTCGTGTAATATCATCTATCTTCGCATCACACCGGCGCCGCTTCAAACCATATAAAGCTCTTCACTAGCCGCATGACTAGGGTGTTCCCCGACCACCTCCTCGCTGCTCCATATAGATCTCTTCCGCTAGATCTCCTCGCGACAGTGAATGCCGTCAGTTTTGATGTCCACCATGGATATGCATTCCTTCACCACGCGATGGAAATCGGCGTTCTTAAGGAGTTGAACTTTACCACGGAGCGAAAGTCTCCACGTAGTCAACTCCATACTGGCGTATCCCTTTCTCGCCTACTAGCCGCGCTTTGTATCTCTGGCCAAGCTCCACGCTTCGCCTCCGCTTCCTTCTGACTTCTGAAGACCCATTTGTGCTTCAATAGCTCGCCCCTTGAGGCGCAGCCTTCCTCCAACCTCCACGCGTCGCTTCTATCAAGCCGCTCCCACTGCTATCGACGCCACCGCCATTTATGCCGCCACGCACTGGCCGCGGTGCTTCTCAAAGGTCCTGCGGGTTCCGTGATCATAAAAGCAATGGGCAACTCCCACGAGGTCAGCTGAATCTGAAGGCACTCTTTCTTGGATGAGGTTGTTCTCAGGCGAGTACCGATCTGGTCGCCTCCTGTCCCGACTGCTCTTCCGAATCTCCTTCGCGCTTCGTCCTCTCGGATAGAAGTAGAGTCCGGGTACAAAACCTGGAGGCATGTTAGCTAACATAGCCTCTCTCTCGGCCGCTTCAAGGTCCTCTGACTCTTGCGTGTGCAGCGGCACCGTCTCCACGGAGTTCTCCTCTTCCTCACTCAATCGAGTGCGACCGGAATCGCCTCGTCAATTTCAGCGGCTCCTCCCGCGATGCCCTCTCATGCACTTCCAACATCGCTGATTCAGGCCGCCGGCTCGCTCCTTCACTGCAGGATGTGGCCGGCATCCTCGCACAAAGGACACTGCACGCCTCCACTGCCTCCCTCCTCATACATACGAGAGCCTCAAATCCGCTGGGCCGGGAGACCCAGGAGTTCGCGAACACGCCAACAAAGACTTCCCTCATCAATCGAAGGCCCTCGTGCTCGTGACTTCCTCGCAAATGAGGGTTCCATTACTCTATAATGCGCGGGCCGCTGTGTTATAGCCGAGAACATACCCCTCCACCGCCGGGGTCAAACTTTTCTTCTCACGCTGCAGCCCAAAGACGCGCCGCCAAAGGCCCCTTCTCGTGTGGGAAATCGCGGGCTTCCTCCACTCCACATCCGCCTTCGTGACTCGTCTTTCGTAATCTTAAGACTGACATCTCTGTGCTTTCAATGTACGCCAGCAGTAGAAACCGCTTCTCCCCAAAAGGAAGCTGGAAAGGGGGAATCAATCAACATGGTCCGAGCCATGTCCCCCAATGTCCTGTTCACTCGCTCAGCTGCTCCATTACTCTGAGGGGAATAGGGGGCAGAGAATTAATGCCTTATACCGCGGTTCTTCAGGAACCCTGCGAACTCCTTGGATTTGAATTCGCCGCCATTGTCTGAGCGCAAAGCCTTCAGCTTCTGTCCTGATTCTGTCTCCGCCTGGTTCTGGTTTAGCCAATCTCGAAAGGCTCCGAAAGCCTCTGACTTGTTCTTGAGGAGCGTAATCCAAATCTTCCTCGAGTAATCGTCGAGGAACGTGACGAAGTACCGTGCTCCGCCGTTGGTTGCCGGTGTAACTGGGCCACACAAGTCAGAATGTACCAATTCCAACTTCTCTCGCGCTCGATAGGACTCGTCTCCACTCCTCACGAATGGTCTCCTGTGCGCCTTGCTCTCCACACACTCCTGCCACAACCCAAGCTCCTTCTCCACTACACCGCCCAGCCTTACCTTACTAACCCTTCGCAGCCAATCACGGTGATCTCTATGGTGTAAGTGACTAAAGTCTTCTATGCCATACATCTACTTAATATTTCCCTTTCCTGTGATTGCATTGGCATGCTTCATAATTCTCCTCTTATAATCAAGATAATACGTTCTCCTCTATGCTAACCCCTAAACAGTTTGTCTCCTGCCAGATGGATGGCCGCCTTACATCTCCTCAAACAACAAGATCGTGATTCTTTCTACAATAATTTGGCCAATGCATTACTTTTAGGCCTCGGCGAAGCTCGGGTGTGAAGAACGCCACCAATTGACAACTTCGTATGTCTTTCTTCATTGATGACCGAGCCGCTCGAAGTATCATCCTCACGCCCACCTTCAATACGCGGACTCCTTCACCGGGTTATTTAACGGATCGGAAGCTGTCTTCCAAGTCGCCGAGCTTGAGAACATCGCATGTGTTCTCGCGACATATGCTTAGAAGCGTCGGACCAATCACCACGGCCGCTTCGATCCTCTTCTACCCATCCTTCCCACAAACGCATTCTCGCGATTCTCCGCCAAAGATGAGGTTGTTCTCAACCGCTACCTTGCGCCCGGAACCGCGGGCTCCTCTTCTTGCATGAAGTAAGTGCTAATTTTAACGCTTCTTTTCCTTCGCTGGATGAAGCCGCTGCTTCCTCCCTTCTTCGGTCAGCTCGCTCTTGAAGCACCGCCGAGTAGTGGCCGATCTTGCCACATGTATAACACGTAATCGCCGAGCGTTCTCCTCGGGCTGACTTCGGGGCGCCTCCTCTTCGATTTGGTCGAGTGTGCAACGCAAGCACTTTCTCCTCAGGGCTGCCGACATCCTGAATGGAGTCCTCCTCCTTTATCCTACGCTTGACTTGCTCAAGAGTCATCGCGGGTATTATTAGTCAGGACTGCCCCCCTCAAAGCCGCCTAACGCCACATCAATTCCATCGTCAAACCCCTAAATCGCTTATCTTTATGGTCCGCCTTCTAATGGTTTCCCAAGCGGCTATGAACCTTCCATCGTGAGCATCAAACTCCGACCATATAAGCTTCTGGGCTTTCTCATCTGAAGTCATCATCTTCATCTTGCCTGGCCAAGTGTAAAGACTCACGCATCGCCACATCGGGTTTTACATCATATACTTCCTCTGTGCATTCCACATGGCATGAGAGGCTCGCATCATGTGCCATAGAGGACGACTTCCCACGCCATTGGCACCAAGGCCGTACCTTGTTGTCCTTGGTTTAACGCGAAGCGCCACGCCGCTCCTGACCGCCGCCTCGCCGAGGCTCCAACCTAACTCCTCGCGCCTTGATGCCGCCAACAACATACCCAAGCAACCCCTTGCTCATGCCAGTGAAACTCAACCTCATCTCCACGTAATCCTGCCCATCAAAGGCCGAATGCCAATCCTGGACGCGGGTCCTCCGAAGTTTCCATGGTTCCCATACTTCACTGCTGCGGAGGGACTCCTCCACCGCTACCGCCCGCTCTCCATCTCTGCCACCTCCACGAGTTCGCTCCAATCGACGCATGACATTCAAACTCTCACATTCACTCATAGCCCATTTTACCAGCCGTAGGCGAATCAAAGAAATAATGCACAAAGCTGAATAACAGAGAAATGAATAGAGAAAGCTCTCGCTCTAAAAACTCTTAATAGTGAATCTACCTATACATTGAGAGACCTCAAATCGCCGCCACATCTCTGGCCGTACTACTACCACAAAGACGGTAGTAAGTGTAGTGTCGCAACACGCAGCGTAACAAAGATAACAGACTACAATGTTTAATGAATTGTTTGCCTACAACAAAAACAATCTCTAAATACTGCGTCACTACACACGCGGGATAACAACATGCTACTTAAGCTTCTCACTAACATCTAATTAGCGCCCCGGCGAAGGGCCTTATCCCGACCCAATCTCGGCTACCGCCGATCCTCGTAGACTCACACGGATCCAGCATTTTGCTTCCGCCGGATCCAACTCTCCGCTCAATCCACGCCTTGGCGCCGCAGGATCCGACCTGCTCCAAAGATAGATGACGCGTTTAATCCTCGCTGGCCGCCTCACGCCAATCACACCGGACGCAGCCTCGCGCATACTCCTGAATCACACGACAACCCTCGCCGACGCCACTTCACGCTCAAGTCCAAATCAGCCAATCAGGCACGGGACACGCTGGCCGCTGGCCGCTGAGCTCTGAAGGCTACAGCTAAGGCTGCCGGGCCGTCATTGAGCCCGATTCACCGTCACGTCCGCCGCCACGCCTTCGGTCGCCGCCACGCTACCGTTACCTCCCCGACTTCCGCCAGCGCCCACGACCAATAAAGTCCAGACCGCCCGCCGTCTAGCAAGACATCGGCCAAGGCCACACACACAACATATGTACGCTTCAAAAACTAATGTCCTACTGTAACAACTTGTCTAGTGACTAACTACTATACACTAACACTTTCTCCCACGCTTTTCTATTCCGCCTCGCGTGCTGTGGCGCACGCGAGTGAAAATGACAGAGTGCCGCTGCACCGTGAGGGGAAGTTTCCATGGACAGTGAAGAGGGAGAAAGGGTGGAAGGTGAATTTGCTTCTCATCCCTCTGCCCCACTCACAACCCCTTGGCAGATCGTCTGGGAATACATCCTCAAACGCTTTCAACAAGGGTTGAAACACAGTTGGGACAGTTGGCATTGTTTCACCCGCAGTGGGTTGCCACTCCTGGTCCCCGTCATGAGCGTCCTCGGTTGCCGTCATGACTTGTGTTGAGATTGAGGGGTCAAAAACTGAGCCCCCTCTGGTCGTGTCTTCTCCCGTGTTGTTCTCGGCCATGATGACTTTCACCGCGGAGCCAAGCAAGAATCCCAGAGACAAGCAGGTAAGAGAAAAGCTTCACCGCCTAAAAACCTCTTTCTTATATAATGAAAGATACAAATAGCGCTAGTGCAAACTACTCTCGCTCTCGCTCTATCATCTTACGCTTTCTTACTAAGCGTTGTTTATGCTGCCCTCGACTACCACACTTTCCTCGACAAATTTACCTACATTTTGGGAAAGATCGCTTCCCAAAGGTGAGGCAAGTAGGCATGAGCCTCCCCATAAAGGCTCGGGTGATTTTGGATGTATTTTGAGCCTTCCTCAAGGAGCGGCTTATGTAGTCACGGGTGCT
>CM074817.1:2165-18566 GCA_037447605.1 Zygnema circumcarinatum
CCGGCCTTGTACCCACCATTAGGTACATCAAGCTACCTATGGCTGACCTGTAAGGTACGTCCTTCATGGCTCTCTCCTCCTCCTCTGACTGCGGCTCCATCTCCTTCGAAAGGTGAACTCCAGCCTCCATCGGGCTAGAGATGGGCCGGCAATTGAACATCCCAAACCTGTCCAAAACATCCGTGGCATATTTCCTCTGGGAGAGGAAAAAACTGCCGTCTCTTGCCTTCTTGAGCTGAATCTCAAGAAGGTACTCGGCCTCTCCAAGGTCCGTCATCTGGAAGTTCCTCTGCATTAGATCTTTCAAGCTCTGAATGCTGAGAGCCGAGGAACTGACTATGATGAGGTCATCTACATATATCCCCACATAGACTAGCTCCTTCCCTTCCCCTTTGCTATAAACTGAATGATCGGTTTTGAACCTTTTGAAGCCATTCTCCCTCAGCAAATCATCGACCTTCTCGTACCAAACACGTGGTGCTTGCTTCAGGCCATACAAGCTTTTCACAAGCTTGCAAACGAGCTCCTCCTTCCCGGCTTCCACCTTCCCCTCTGGCTGCTCCATGTAGATTTCCTCTGCAAGGTCTCCATACAAGAACGCCGTTTTGATGTCCAGCTGATGGACCATCATCTCCGCTGAAGCAGCAATTGATATTAGTGCTCTCAAAGAATTAAATTTCACAACAGGGGTGAAAGTTTCAGAGTAGTCAATGCCCTCCTTTTGACTGTAGCCCTTTGCTACCAGCCGTGCTTTGTAGCGGTCCACGCTCCCATCGGACTTCCTCTTGATCTTGAAGATCCACTTACATCCTATCGCCTTCCTCCCCTTGGGCAGCTCCTCCAACCGCCAAGTGCGGTGGTTCTCGAAAACTGTCGGCTCAGCATCTATAAGCGGCGGCCTTCCAAAGAGTGCAGATCAGCCCCTTCCGGCCGGATGGGGTGTGATGGTCGGGGAACTACGTGCCATGTAGCGATGGGCAATCTTTGGCGGAATCCCTTGAGTCAGGGTACACGATCTGGGCATGCTTCCGGAGCTAAAATTTCGCAGGCGGAGATCTACAAAACACTGCATCGAGGATCAAAGCAGTAGAGTGCCTTCACGGGACGTCCACTCCTCGTTGTTGGCTGGGGTTGAGGCTTAGGAGAGGTGCGGTACACTCTTGGTCGCCTTGGTGGAGTCACATCTGCATATGGGTCAAATCCCACAGGCACAGTTGATGTCGACGACATCGGCTGAGGTGAATCGCTGGTCTCAAGCCAATCCTCTGGCTCCTCCTGCATGTCGGCAGGTCCTCCCCCATTCTGAGTCGAGCCTTCCGACTCCTCGGGCTCACCGGGCGCATCTTTTGCAAAAGGATGTCTCGGGGAGCCATCTGCCCCCTCTGGCTGAGGAATCCCTCCAACACCTGCATCCTCCCAAATGAACTCAACCATGTTCCCATCCGAAGGGAACTCCGGGACGTCGGGCAGCTTGCCGAACTCCCAACTTGTCAGTTCGTCAACCTCCAGGTCTCGGCTGCTCTGAATCTTCATCATTACAGGGTTCCAAACCCGGTAAGTGTGACTATCAGAGTTGTAGCCAAGTAAGAAGCCATCTTCGGAGCGGGAGTCGAACTTCCCCTTCTGCTTCTGCTTAGGAACAGCCATCCAACACCGTGAGCCAAAAGCTCGCAAGTGCTCCACGGTTGGCTTCTTCCCACTCCAAACCTCTTCAGGAACTCTATCCTTGAGGACTCTAGATGGACATCTATTTCTGATGTAAGCGGCTGTGTTCACAGCCTCTGCCCAAAACGTGGTAGGAAATGGAGAGTCACTCAGCATGGACCGAGCCATTTCTCCTAAGGTCCTATTGACTCTCTCAGCAGCGCCATTACTCTGAGGAGAGTACGGAGCAGAGAATTCGTGTTTAACACCAAGAGACTTCAGGTACTCACTGAATTTCGTCGATTTGAACTCACCTCCGTTGTCCGAACGGAGGGCCTTCAGCTTCTTGCCGGTCTCTCTCTCAACTTGCAGCTGCCAGTCTCTGAAGGCTTCGAAAGCCTCTGACTTTTGCTTGAGAAACTTCACCCAGATCTTCCTTGAGCAGTCATCAAGGAAGGTAATGAAGTAATGTCCCCCACCTATGCTGGTAGGAGTCACAGGGCCACACAAGTCAGTGTGCACCAAGGCCAGCAGCTCCTTGGCGTGGTCCATGACAACTCCACTCCTCACGAATGGCTGCCTATGAATCTTCCCTGCCATGGACGCATCACACACATGTTGTGCATCCACCTTCTCTGAATCAAGGGTAAGTCCTCTAACCATCCCCTTAGCAAGGTCCTTCAGGCTGCGAAAGCCCAAGTGTCCAAGTCTTCTGTGCCACCGGTCCAACTCCAAGGGGGACAGTTTGCACACCCTCCCTTCTGGCTTCCAATTTAGAAAATAAAGACCATCTCTTTCGTACCCCTCGAAGAGAGTCCTTCCTGTCTGCATGTACGTAGCTATACACGCCTTTTCAAGGAAAACGACTTTTTAGCCTTTCTTGCACACTTGACTCACAGACACAAAGTTTGTCTGGAGCCCAGGGGTGTGAAGCACATTACCGATGGTGGTAGGTGCTGCACCTTGACTGTCCCCTATGCAGATTCTGACTTCTCCTCCTTGGGTCACGACAATGCCGTCCCCTGTCGCTGACTGAATCGAGCGAGTGGACTGGAGGGTCGACAACTCCTGAAACATCGACTCATTCGCACACATGTGTGCTGAAGCTCCGGAGTCGATCAGCCACGGCCTCACGAGCTCTCCTGCTTGCACCTGGCCCAAAAACTCTGCATGCTTACGGTCAGCAAACATCAGACTTGTTTCAACAGCCTCCTCCTTGCAGTCCACACTCTTGTGGCCCTTCTTCTTGCATTTGTAGCAGGTTCCAAAGAACTCCTTCTTCGACTTGTCGAGCTTCTTGTTCTTCGAATCGCCTCCTCTGTCTTGAGGGGCCTTGCTCCGGCAGTCGGGAGAGTAATGGCCGATCTTGCCACAGTTGTAACACGTTGGCGGAGGGCGATCTCCTCCACGGGGGTTCTTCTCCTTGCCTTTCAGCTTGGTCTTAGCTCGCATAGCCAAGACGCTCTCGCTGCCGCTCGACTCATCCTGCAAAGAGTCTTCTTCACGAATCCTCTTCTTGACCTGCTCAAACGTCATCTTAGAGTTCACAAGCACGGTCCTGAGTGCAGTAGTCGTGGCCTCGAATCTACTGGGCAGGCCCCCCAAGAATTGGCTGACCTTATGATCTGACTCTAAGCCTTTCCCCATGACTACGAATCTGGTCATCAGACTGTCAAACCTGGTCATGTAATCTACCAGCTTCTCATCAGAGGACATCTTCATTTTTCCTAACTCTGTGTACAAATGAACGATGGTGACACTGTCCCTAGTGTCATACATCTCCTCTAGACACTTCCAAACCTCATGAGAGCTGGTCAAGTCGTAGAGCATGCTGGTCGGACTCCCCTTCACACTCATAGCAATCTGCGTGAGTGCCTTGTTGTCCTTCACCAACCACCGGGCGTGGTCCTCCGGGTTTGTCTGCGCATTCGGCATCTTTATGCTGCCAGTCACGTGGCCGAACAGACCTTTCCCTTGGAGCAAGTAAGTCATACGCCACTTCCACCCCTTATAGTCAGTACCATCAAATGCTGGAATGCTGAACTTGACAGAGGAAGAATCCTCTTCTCCATGGGCTCTGATACCACTTGTTGGTGCAGAGGTGTTCCTCACAGACTCCTCTACACTCTTTCTTTCGCCTGAACTGTCTCCCTCACCCTCAGTGGTCGCAGACATTTTCTCTCAACTCTCTTTGCCAAGATAATACAATAGCGAATCCTCAAAGCAAAACAGAATGCGGAACGAGAGAAAAGTAAGGAGAAAGCTCAAGGCCCTAAAACTCCTTAATAAAACAGAGAAGATTACAACTCAGGCTCCCATAAGCCTGACTGCCCACTTCCTCTATTCCCTCTACCAAGCTCACTCTCGGCTGCCACTTCCCACACTACCTCCTTCTTCAAGGCAGCCTCTTCAACGCATGAAGAGTTCGGAAGCAGCTCCCTCCTCGGCAGTCACTCAGCAACGCCAGCAGTGCCTTGCCGTCCAAAGAGAAGGGGTTTTAATATCCTTCTATCCTACACACTATATAATACAGGATGTGACGTGACAATGTCACGTCACGGCCGCACTTGCGGGGCCTTGCAACAAGCACTCACAAAACATGAGTCACAATGACAATGCTCCACCTCCCTTATTTTGTGGTCCTTACTTAGAAGTGGTCCTACTTGTGGGCCTACTTGTGGTCCTACTTGTGGTCCCATTTTATGCAGCCAGTTACACAAAAGGCTAGATCCGAAGTCGCGTCCTCAAAGGCGCAGCCGCAATGCCTAGCCCCGAAAACCTACGTGGGACGGGTCCTTTCGACGCCGCGCGCCGTCACACCTATCCGGTCCTTATCGTCCGTACGATCCTGATTTCGGAGCCGGACCACAACGGTCCTGTCCGTGCACCGCGCCGCTCCGCGCGCCTGATTCGTACGCCGACCGACAAACAGCCCCCTTCTACTAAACTAAACTAGGCCAGCCCTTAGGAACTCTAGCGCTAACACGAACGTGGAACATGCTAACTATGTTACACCAACATATTTTTGTGGTTTCAGCAAGCTGTAGCTAACCGTGCTGGCTGCAGCGCTTCAAACAGCGTCACGGCATCACCAGTTATGTGCGCCACGGGGAGTCTGGAGACGCAGATGAGGGTGGGGTGTAACAAGCTCTGTCTGAACTGCCAGGTATACTCCTGCAAAATTATTCACCCGAGGACGTCTTCAACTTTGACGAAGCTGGGTTGTACTATAGAGCAACACCAAGTCGGACCCTGGCATTGAGCAAGCCAAGAGGCTGGAAGAAGCAGAAGGACAGGGTCACAATTGGGCTGTGTGTGAACGTCACTGGCACTGAGAAGCTGAAGACAAGACAAGCCATCCTACCCTGCTGAAATGCAGCTTTGGATCCCAAAGATTCAGGGTGAAATTGGTAAAACCACAGCTGCAAACCTGTCCCGTGTCAGGCAAACCACCATCCAGCAATACTTTGTGGCAAACGCCAACACCGATTTTTATTAACAGAGCTTATGTCTCAAGTGTGTTAAGATATTACATGAGCACTTGAAAGTGTTCTCGTCATGTTTACTTTGTCGGTTTTGCACTGTTGAAGAGCTTTGTATTAGTTTGTGTACATGGGTGTGCTGGTCTACAGTGGAAGCGAAGCATCTGTAATAACATTGACATTATATGTATAATGACAAACGGGTCATTATTGATATAGTGACACGAATGTGTGGGGGCCGACACAGTCACTATAACGTGAGTAGACTGTACTGATTGCCACGTGGTCTGCTCCCTCTCCCAAAACGACAATTTTCAAGTACTTTTTTGTCGTTTTGTGATGATTCCTCCGCGTTGTAAAAGTGCATCTGAGCGCCTTGCGGTCGAAGGAAGGACCCACAAAACTTCGTCTTTTTTTTTTCCCCGTTGGCTGGTCAACCGAACACACCTGCTTTGGAGAAAATTTGCGTTCTGAAGTTTTTGTCTGTGCGCTTGGCAAAGCCGTACCGAAATGCGTACCTAGCCAATGCTTAATTCGCCCGACAAGCTTGCTAAAATGATTTGGCCATGGTCAATGTCTGACCCCCCATAATAGGGGGGGTCAGACCTTCACCATCGCTTACGAAATTCAAAGATTCCCTATGCAGAAAGGTATTGATTTCGTTTCCAGGTTTCGGGTCGGAAACCGCGGCTCCCCCGAACCTGTCATGTCCCGTCCGTACTTCGAAATAGCTTACAAAAATGAGATACAGGCTCGGCACCCGAGCCTGTCGAACGGCCACTTTTTGCGAAAAAGGCCTGCCGTACACGGCGGAATAGGCCCAACGGGCTTACGAAATTGGTTTGGCGATGGTCAAGGTCTGACCCCCCCTAATGCAGGGGTTCAGGGCAGCTTTTTGTTTGCTTGAAAATGCGCCATGCGGTAGACCGTTTCGGGTTGGTCCAGTCCATGTTCGCGCTCATTTGGTTTTGGTGTTTCTGTCCGAAGTTGCGAACCCAAACTCCACTCAGCTCTTCAACAAGTTCGGAGCTGTTGACAATTTGAGCCAGCTTCCCCTCACTACCCTCACTAATTGACATGCTTGCAGAACTGAAACAAAACACTTTTCAATGCACACACTGAGAAGCAAAAGATTCAATTCAGATGCACATACAAAAGTGTAAGGTAAGGAGAAAGCCCACGGCCTCAAAACTCCATAATTAAGTATGGAAGAGAAACAAGCGTTTGGACAAGCTCACTGGCTTTCACTACAGCTCTGACTAACTCTCCAACCTCCTACTGCCCATACAGTTAGGCAGTTGCACTCCAGCTACACAAGCTAAGTTACAACTGAATCAAGATATAAAACCTATACAAATCCTACTTAAATACTAAGCAACGATAATCTCCACGTTCCACCGCAAGCCGCCGCGCGCCACTGCACTGCACTGCACGCCAATGCACTGCGCGCCACCACACCGCACTGCACGCCACCGCACCGCGCACCTCCACGATCAAGGCAACGCTCCACGTCGCCTTGAGCTCCCTTCCACTGAGCTCCCTTCCACTGAGCTCCCACTGAGCTCCCTTCCACCGCAAAAGGGGGGGGGCTCCGCCTGAAAGGCCGCCATCACCAAAGGAGGAATGTCCGTACAGTCTCCTCGATCCCTCGACCCTTCGAACCTTCGAGACCGTTCGGGAGTACGCATGCGCTTCTTCGATGTCCACGTGTCAACATCCGCTCACCTCAAGACACGTAAAGGGATGATATATTGAACTCACGATGGCAAGGCCATCAAACGTACATGAAGAAAATCAACATCGGGAACCAAAGGTAGCGGTCACAATGGACTAAAGGACGAAGAAAAAGCTTTTGAACGAATGTCTACTCCTAGGCTCAACAACACGGCACTAGAAGTAGCCGCGAAGGTCGCCAAGATGTGGCGCAGCACGCGTAGGAAGAGGGGGGAGACCACCGGGACAAGCACCAACAACCGCCGCACGCCGAAGGATGGTGGAAGCAAGGCAACGCTGCAAAGCGATAGAAATGCGCTGTCGATAAAAAGCCGCGAGGATCGCTGGGGGAGGGCTTCCGGGGCCGTGCATCTCAAAGGAGCGATGGGCGCAGTGGCGAAGGAAGACATCCAACCGAGCATCGAGGCAGCCAAAAATCTCGACCGCCAACGGAACAAACTCATCGGCCGAGTCACGGTGAGCATATGCGCGCTCCTTACGGAGGGCCGCGTCTCGAGCAGCAACGCCCTCGTGGTGTGCAGAACGGGATAATAGGGCATGGCAAGTCGGATCAGCCAATACAACGTCCCCAAAAATACGCCGCGCGCCATCTAAAAGAGCAAGGTCGGGACGCACGCCGCGCTCGCCTGTCGTAGTTTGCCGAGGTGGGATAACATGGGACGGCTCGCGCTGCACAAGGTAACCTGCCTCCTGAGCCACGGCGGCAATAGCATCACGAACCACATTGTGGGCCAAGATACGCTCGCCACCTCGTACACAACGAAGAAGGTGCATACCCTGCGCATCAATCGAACGACCACAACCACAACGGGGAGAGCCCTGCAAAGGGGGGTGGGGGAGCCCAAGACGAAGACGCGCAGCAAGCTGAAACTGGCTTGGAGAGAGTCAAAGGGTGGAAAAAATCGGGGTAGCGGCCAGCCACGCCCCTGCACCAGGACCAACACAAGAGCGCAACCGAGCGCACGCAACATCGGAAGGGAGAGCCGCAATAAGGGAAGAAAAATCAGCAGCAACAACCTCCTCTGTCACAGCGGGCTTAACACGCGAAACTGATTCAACAACTAAGGAAGCAAAAGGGGGGACACGAGCCTGAGCACTAGAAGGGAGCAAACCATGAGCAGCACGCAAAGCAACCTGGAACGGAAGAGGACCATCATCAACATGAGCAACAACAGACTGAAGCAACGGACGATCAGCCACAAGGAAACGCGAAGCTAGAACTGGAGCAACAAGAGCCCAGCTACCCAAAAGGGCAGGGGATGCAACACGCGCAGTGGGGACAAGCCCCAAACCACCTGCAGAAATAGGAAGGGAGGCCTGTAGACGAGCAAGCGGACCTTCGGGCCGGTCAAAAATACCAGGACCCAAAAGACGATGACACACAGAGAAAAGACGCTCATCAAAAGTATGCAAGGACGCAAGAAAAGCGAGGGTAGGAGGTAGGGTCCGTAAAAGATAGGAGGGACGTAAGGCAAAACAACGAGTAAGCAGGGAAAAGGCCACCTGAGGATCAGAAAGATGAGGCAACTCATCAACCTGAGACAAATCTTCAAGAATGCGAATCGTCGTCAGTACAATAAGGCAACTCCGCAACCAACCGCTGCGGGGCACGTGGAATAACTAAACTAATTCATTCTGAAATATCTCCCAAGTGGTCGCGGCCTATCGCTGCTCGCCACGTGTCCAAACTTGACTCCTCGTGTTCAGACCACCCGAACAGGACCTAGTGCCCTGTTCCCATTATGACTAGATCTCTTAAGGACGACCGACACGAGCTAAGGACCGTACGGTGTACTTTCTAGGCCTATACCCTTATTGTACACTACATTCCCCCTCTCGATCCTAGTCGTAAAAAAGTCCTACGCCAAATAGGATACTATTTCCCTAGACGGTCTCCCCATTCGTACCTTTCGTCAACATGTCAGCCGCCTGATCTTTCGTCCCCACAAATCCGACGGCCACAAGTCCATCTCTAACCTGCTGTCGTACATAATGATACTGTAGACGAATATGCTTAGATCTTTTGTGGAAAACTGGATTCTGGACCAACGCAATCGACGATTGGTTGTCAGTAAGAATCTTTACCGGGATTTGGGGTCGCTGGCACTCAGCGAAGAAGTTTTGGAGCCAGATCGCCTCCTTGCACGCGTGACCGGCAGCGATGTACTCGGCCTCCGTACTAGACAGCGCAACCGTTGCCTGCAAACTGGAACTCCATGTGACAGCTCCTCTTGCGTTGACGAAAGCGTATCCCGATGTTGACTTTGACGAATCGATATCGCCTCCCCAATCCGAATCGGTATATCCGTACACTCGCGTCTCAACGCCATTGGCAAAATTAATGCCGAACTTTGTCGTTCCCTTCACATAACGGAAAATCTGCTTCACAGCTTCCCAATGTTTCGTACTTGGATTCTGCATGTACCTTGAAACCGTACTGACCGCTTTAGCCAAGTCTGGTCGAGTTCCAACCTGAAGGTACATCAAACTACCAATGGCTGACTTGTACGGAACTCTCTCCATCTTCTTCTTCTCTTCCTCCGTCTGAGGTGACATGTCATGGGAAAGGTGAATGGACGGGTCCATGGGACTGGTAACCGGGTGACAGTCCTGCATGCTGAATTTGAGAAGCACGTCCTTGGCATATTTTTCTTGGCAAAGAAACAAGTTGCCTTCATGCCCCCTCTTCAGCTGAATACCCAGTAAGTACTCTGCCTCTCCCAAATCACTCATCTGAAAGTTAGTTTTCAACAGCTCCTTGAGGCTCTGAATGCTCCTCAAAGAGGGACTGACGATTATAAGGTCATCGACATAGATCCCTACATACATCAGTTCTACCCCTTCACCTTTCCTGTAAACTGAGGCGTTAGTTTCAAACCGAGTGAAGCCATTCTCTGTTAGAAGAGTATCGATCTTCTCATACCAGATTCGGGGAGCCTGTTTCAGCCCATACAGACTTTTCACAAGTTTGCAGACTAAGTGCTCTTGACCCTCCTTTACAGTTCTTTCCGGCTGGTCCATGAAAATTTCCTCATCCAATTTACCATATAAGAATGCTGTCTTTATATCTAATTGGTGCACATGCATTTTCTCAGCTGCTGCAATGGATATCAGGGATCTGAGGGAGCTGAACTTGACTACTGGAGCAAAGGTTTCAGTATAGTCTAACCCATACTTTTGACTGAATCCCTTTGCTACCAATCTAGCCTTGTACCTATCAATGCTCCCATCTGACTTCCTGTTCACTTTAAAGATCCACTTGCAGCCTATCGGTTTCCTCCCCTTTGGCAACTCCTCTAGCCGCCAAGTCTGGTTTTCCTCAAGACTTCCTAGCTCACTTTTAATAGCTACTTCCCATTTTCCAGCATCTGCCCCCTCTAAAGCTTCTAAGAGGGTTTGAGGTTCATCGATACATGCCATCAGTTCTTGAGCGACTCCTGTGAAATCGGCCGAGTCATTCGGCATCCTCCTCCGTGGTCTTGATCTGCTCACGTCATACTCTGAGGCATCATATCGAGTGGATGGCCGCCGCTCACGCACTGGTCGCTGCACAGCCACTAGGGTTAGGGGCACATTGGAAGTTACAAATTCAGAAGGTATAGGATCAGCTGCCAATGGTTGGCCCTGTGGTTCAGCAATGTCACATGGTGACCGATTGCGTTGTGCCTCCAACTCTTCTCCCATGCTGAATCTTGGAAAAACAATTTATGTCATGACGTCAACAATTGCATCTTCTATGACATCTTTTCTGATTGGATCAGACAGTGCTGATGACGTGGCATCCTCAAGCACATCTCCATCATTCACCTCATAGCTTATATCAAATTTGGCCCTTTGGCCAATTTCAGATCCGAAATCCTTTGCACTCTTCTCTGAAGAATTTACAGAATTCTCGTCCACGGTCAGGTCCTTGCTCCTCTCTACTTGTCTTGTCCGTGGGTTCCACACACGATAAGTTGGGCTGTCCTCATTGTAGCCCAATAGGTGTAGCCCAATAGGTAGCCAAGGGTAGATCTGCTCGCAAACTTTGATCTTTGCTTGTGCTTCAAGACACTCATAAAACAGCGTGAGCCCCAAACTTTGAAGTATGCAACCGAGGGCTTTTTACCACTCCAAACTTCCTTTGGCACTTTCTCTTTAAGTACACTCGATGGGCACCTATTTCTGATGTAAGCAGCAGTCATTACTGCCTCTCCCCAGAAGGAAAGTGGATATGGGGACTCACTCAACATGCTTCTCGCCGTGTCCCCAAGGGTACGGTTTACCCTTTCAGCCGCTCCATTGCTTTGGGGGGAGTAAGGGGAAACAAACTGATGTTTGATGCCGTACTCCTCGAAGTGAGACTTGAACACATTCGAAATGTATTCTCCTCCGTTGTCAGATCGTAACGTCTTCAGCTTCAGGCCGGATTCACGCTCCACCTCTGCTTGCCATTTCAGGAAAACATCAAACGTCTCATCTTTGCTATCAAGCACTCTAACCCAAATTTTTCTGGAATAATCATCTAGAAAGGTAATAAAATACTTTGCCCTTCCTCTGCTTGTGGGAGTGATGGGTCCACACAAATCGGTGTGAACCAATTCGAGCCTCTCCTTGGCTTGACTCTCTTCTGAACTCCGATGGCTGAAAGGCTGTCGGTGAGCCTTTCCAGCAAGGCACTCTTCACACACTTCAGGTTCTCCTTCCTTCATCGTGATGTTGACACCTCGTACAAGCCGCTTGCTCACAAGTTTCCTCAGATTTTGAAGGCCGAGATGTCCCATCCGGCAATGCCATAGTCTGGTATTCTGGTTTTCAACAATCATGTTCGCACGGAAATTCTGAATTCTGCCTCCATTCAGGAAGTATAGACCATTCCTTTCTGTACCCTTCAGAACGACTTTCCCGGTTAATATTTCAACTACCTTACATCTCTTTCCATCGAACCAAGAAACAAACCCCTTCTTCCCAAGCTGGCTTACTGAAACAAAGTTACTTTGAAGTCCGGGAGTGTGAAGGACATCTCCCATGGTGACAATCAACTTCTTTCCTCCTTCGTGGGTTTTGAATTTGACCGATCCTCCTTGGCTGACTTGCACCCCTTCTCCGGTTGCTGCATAAACAGTTCTTGAAGCCTCCAAAGGTTTCAGCTTTGCAAAGGAAGATTTGTTAGAGCACATGTGCTTGGATGCACCTGAGTCAATCAGCCATGGAAGTTCAGACATCATGTCTTGAACTCCTCCCACGAATTCTCGCTTCTCATTTTTGCCGTGCAGCTCTGAACTCATCATCAGATTCGTCTCGTTGCCTCCATCACGGCATGCAGACGATTTGTGTCCTTTCTTGCCGCACTTGTAGCATGATCCGGTGAAGGCGATCTTTGCCTTGATCGGATCTCCACTTGAGGATTCTACTTTTTTCTCGGGTCGCCCCTTGTTCTGATAGCAGTCCGTTGAGAGGTGCCCAGGCTTGCCGCACGTGAAGCACGTTGGTGTAGGTCGACCTCCTCGATCGTTCTTCCCCTTGTTCTTCCCTAATTGCTTAGCCTGAAACAAAAGCACGTTTTCTGCAGATCCCTTCTTGCCTTCTAACAATAGATCTGCCTCTCTAATTCTGCCCTTCACATGTTCCATAGACATGGGCAAACTAGTGAGGTGAGTCCTTAAAGACTCCGCTGCCCTCTCATACTTGCTAGGCAATCCTATCAAAAACTGATGAATTTTACTAGGCAAGGGAATAGGCTGTTTGGCCACTATACACTTCTGCATAAGACTATCAAACTTAATCATATACTGTGTTAGTGTCTCCCCTTTCTCCATTTTGCACGCTCCTAGTTCAGCATACAAATTCACTAGTAATCCACTCTCTGCAACTTCATAGACTGCCTGTAAACTCTGCCACATTTCAGCAGCACATTTAATGTCTAGAAGCATAGTGGAAGGACCATTCCCTACAATCATGGCGATGTACCCCGCCGTTTTCTTGTTTCTCTCGTGCCACAAGTTGTAGGCTGTCACAACCGCCGTCCCCTCTGAGCCGGTCGGAAGAGGTGGTTTTGGAGTGCTCCCATCAACGTATTGGAAGAGTCCCTTGCTCTCCAACATGTAGGACATCCTCCACCTCCACTGTTTATATTCTGTCCCATCGAAAATCGGGACCTTATACCTGGGTTCCTCATCTGAGGTTGCTCTGATACCACTGTTGAAAATTTGAGCCAGCTTCCCCTCACTACCCTCACTAATTGACATGCTTGCAGAACTGAAACAAAACACTTTTCAATGCACACACTGAGAAGCAGAAGATTCAATTCAGATGCACATACAAAAGTGTAAGGTAAGGAGAAAGCCCACGGCCTCAAAACTCCTTAATTAAGTATGGAAGTGAAACAAGCGTTTGGACAAGCTCACCGGCTTTCACTACAGCTCTGACTAACTCTCCAACCTCCTACTGCCCATACAGTTAGGCAGTTGCACTCCAGCTACACAAGCTAAGTTACAACTGAATCAAGATACTAAAACCTATACAAATCCTACTTAAATACTAAGCAACGATAATCTCCACGTTCCACCGCAAGCCGCCGCGCGCCACTGCACTGCACGCCAATGCACTGCGCGCCACCACACCGCACTGCACGCCACCGCACCGCGCACCTCCACGATCAAGGCAACGCTCCACGTCGCCTTGAGCTCCCTTCCACTGAGCTCCCACTGAGCTCCCTTCCACCGGAGAAGGGGGGGGGCTCTGCCTGAAAGGCCGCCATCACCAAAGGAGGAACGTCCGTACAGTCTCCTCGATCCCTCGACCCTTCGAACCTTCGAGACCGTTCGGGAGTACGCATGCGCTTCTTCGATGTCCACGTGTCAACATCCGCTCACCTCAAGAATGCGAATCGTCGTCAGTACAATAAGGCAACTCCGCAGCCAACCGCTGCGGACCACGTGGAATAACTAAACTAATTCATTCTGAAATATCTCCCAAGTGGTCACGGCCTATCGCTGCTCGCCACGTGTCCAAATTGACTCCTCGTGTTCAGACCAACCGAACAGGACCTGGTGCCCTGTTCCCATTATGACTAGATCTCTTAAGGACGACCGACACGAGCTAAGTACCGTACGTTGTACTTTCTAGGCCTATACCCCTATTGTACACTACAGGAGCCTCTGTGTGGCCAGCGACAAACGGAGCTGTCCAATGAGAACACACCACTTGGCTGGTGTGTCCCGCCTTTCGCGCTGCTGGTGCCACGTGGACACCTCACAGCCTTGCTTTTATGGCAAACAATCCAACCAAGAGCGACGAGCAGCTGACGTGGCAAAAAAAACCAACCAGGAGCCACCGAGCACGTGACCACATGTTCAGGCGGTATCTTTTGTCCTTTTGAGAATGAAAGCGCGGCGGGATGACGGACGAGAGCCGGCGGCCCCGCGGCGTTGGTGTATGAAATGTTACAGAGCAGTAACCATAGGATCAAGCATTGGATCAATCATTGCGTGGGGTTGCGCCTTAAGGCCTTGCAGGCACATACCATGTATCTTCGCTACTTTATTTTCCGACTTGCGGTCATGGTTTGAGCACATTGTCGAGGCTCCCGTCGAATTCGAGACGTGAGTTTGACGCTGCTCGTCGGCATACGAATCGTCGTGCTCTCTAGATAAATTGTTCCAACCATTGGTTGCCAGCCATAGGAATCTTCCATTGGTTGTTTCCCATGGTTGCAAACCATTGGCGTAGGACCGCATCAACCATTGCCACTGTTGACAGCCATTCGCTGCCAACCGTTCCCACCGGTTGGCAGGGTCCATTGGTCTGCCCACCATAACCGTCCGACGGTTGGCATCCCATCACTTGATCCCGTCATCCGTACATGTAGGTACATTACTGTAGCAGGGCCGTGCAGGGTCGTACATGTACGTACAGAGCCGCACAGGGCCGCACAAGGCTATAGCTCCGTATTATACAGTTTGAGGTTCGATACAGTGTATAATACAGTATTAATACTGTATTATACACTGTATCTCATACCTTAACGCAACTGTTAACAGCCGTACAATCGGAACATAGATCCGTACGGAAATTATGTACGGATGAGGTGTACGAACATGTACAGACCAAGTCACACGTGTTGAGTGTTTGGCAAGTGACGTGACTTGGCAAGTGCTGGAATTTCAATATTATAATCAATCTTTGTTCAACTAAGCACGAAAATAAAAAAAATACGTTAAATACATTAAAAATACACTGTATTTTAAAAAGTTGTATAATACGCATGTATTATACAGTGTATTAATACACGCGTTTGATACATACGGAGCTATACACAAGGCCTCACAGGGCCGCATATGGCCGTACAGTCTCCAGTGTCAAGGAGGTAGCGGCGCCCCTGAAAGGTTTAGTCTCTTTCTCTCCTCGGCGCGAGGCGAGACGACAAAACCCTCCGAGCCTCTCCTGCTGACACGTGTCCAGGTGATCATGCCACGTGGCGCCATGCTGCTCGTCCTCGTGGCGCTCTGCTGCGCACTGTACGGACCGCCACGAGTTGCGGGTTCGGTGCTCATGAACGACGACGACCGTAAGGCATTCTCCATGGCGCTGTTCGCTGGCACGCTCGCCGCTGGACGGAACTAGCCCCGCACAGAACCCCGTGCTCCCTGTGCGGTGCCTGCAAGCGAGCGGCGGTGTTCGCTCTCACGACCGCTGCGCGTTTTTTGTTTCAATTTTTCTGCGCAGGGAACGCTCTCAATTTTATAACGTCCACCCTGGGCGCTGGTGTGGGTTTTGACTCTAATACGCGGTGTGTAAACGACCCGAACTTTATAGAATGTAACGAAGACGGGCGCATCACTAAACTGTAAGGACCGGGCAGCCATGGCGCCACACAGGCAGGGGCGGACGCACGCAGACAGTCGGCGGGGGCTTATCCCCCTGTCAGATTTTGAAAATTCAACCCTTTTTTTTATTTTCATTATATTTTATATGTGTAGTTTATGTATTTTCTGCAGAGGGAAGGTTGTGCTCCCCCTCAAAATAAATGCTCGATCTGCCATATGTTCATATGAGCAGAAGGCATACGCCTTTGTAGTTCACATGCTCTGACCAAAAGGATGAGGAGGAAAAGTTCAGTTTTGTAGTCAACACGGGTGCAATGAATGCAAAAAAAACATTAGGAATTGGGAACTATTCTGCCTTACCCCAAGCACTCTCATATACATGAAAACTAGGAATGAATGATCTCTCGAGAGCATGCTTGCTCGCATCGCCAGGTGCAAAAAGGACTGCATTTTTTCGAAGTTGAGAATGATTCACAGTTATTTGTTTCTTGATTTCTAGACGTCAACTTAACGACGCGATGCATTCAACCATGTGTTAGTGTATAGTAGTTAGTCACTAGACAAGTTGTTGTTGGGACATTAGTTTTGTGTGCGTGTGTTGTGTGTGTGGCCCTTGGCGGCGATGTGCGCCTAGACCGACGGGCGGCGGTACGGACTTTGGTCGGTGGAGAGGCGCGGCGCGGCGGAGTCAGAATTGACGAGGCGCGACGTGACGATTCGAAATGTGACGTGGC
>CM074817.1:19356-31034 GCA_037447605.1 Zygnema circumcarinatum
CTGACGCGGCGCGGCGTCAGCCTTTGGATTGGCTGATTTGGACTTGGCGCGAAGTGGCGTCAGATTGTCGGCGCGCGATTCAGAATTGTACGGAGCTGCGTCGAATTGTCGGTGGCGTGAGACGACGCGAGGATTGACGCGTCATCTATCTTGGAGGCAAGGTCAGATCCTACGGCGCAAGACGTGGATTGAACGGAAGGCTGAGTCGGATCCGACGGAAGCAAAATGCTGGATCCGTGTGAGTCTACGAGGATCCGACGGCGCAGGATTAGGATCGGGATAAGGCCCTTGCAGGCCGCTAGTCGATGTTGTGAAGCTTCGTAGCATGTTGTTGTCACGTGTGTAGTGACATAGTATTTAAGGATTGTTTTTGTTGTAGGCAAACAATTCATTCAGGCTGTTGTAGTCTCTGTTATGCTGTTCGCTCGTGTTGCGACACTACACTTACTCGTGCTGTGAGGTAGTGAGCTGTGAGATTGCTGAGCGGTCGATTTGAGAGGGGGTCTCTCAATGTATGAGTGAATTCACTATTAAGGAGTTTTAGAGCCAGGAGCTTTCTCCTATTCATTTCTCTCTGTTATTCCGCTGTGCATTATTTGCTGTGATTCACTCTGTGAGTAAAATGGGCTATGAGTGAATGTGAGAGATTTGAAGATGTCATCGTCGATTGGAACGCGAACTCCGATGGAGGGTGACCCGAATGGAGGAACGGACGGTAGCAGTGGAGGAGTCCCTCCACCAACACCATGACCATGCTTACGTGCAATGGCCTGCTCCATGTGCAGATATTTTTCAGCACGTAGTTCTGGTGGAACAATCCCTCCGCAGATAGGGAACCTTCGAAGCCTTCAATATCTGTAAGACGTCGACTCTTCTCGACGGCTGCATCCGGTCGTACCGTACATGTTTCTTGCTACTAATTATTTCGCAACAAACCCTTATATGCCCTCAAAAGTCCATTCATGGACTCTAAGGAACGAAAAAATTCTTGAGAGCACGAGGCGCCTTGTTAAATCCGTTACATCAGTTAGTGATCTCGTTTGTAAACTTAACGATTTCCTTTTTACTGATGGATTTATTTTCATACTTCAGGACTACTCCTTGTAGACAAATTTCATGATATCTTGTAAAGTTCTTGTTTCTTACTAAGTAATTTCCTGTTCTCACCTTTCTAATTGCACATCACCATTTGACATGTGGATTGGCTTTCTTCATTCAGGTGATTCGTAACTCGCTCTATTGCTGTGCTTATTGGTGCCCTGCTCATGTCAATGGGAGCAGGGACTTGTCTTCCAACGCTCTGACTGGCACCTTGCCAGCACAAATCGGAGCATTACGCAACCTCAATACCTTGTAAGGACAGTGCAGAACCTGCACTTCACCGCGTCAAACAAACAACTGAATTGAACAATTCCTGCGCTCATCCTTCACAGTCAAACTCTCAATTTGTCATTCGCTAAATTATTAGGTGTCACACAAAAGCTTCTCAAAGTTTGCAAAGGTTCCTTCATGTGCTGATCGTGTCAAATCTGAGACAGTCTCCTCACGGGGCTTGAGGTCGGAAGAAGCTTTTTCATTATATTTCCCATTATCTCTTGTCCTTAATTGCTTTCGATGGCAGAAATATCTGGATCAGGCCAGTAAAACCTTTTACTTTGACCCTGATCTTGTTGCAGAACGGGTTTTAAAAAGCTGTCAAATTGGTGATTATTTCATACTTCAAGATTACTTTCTCCTTCTAGGCAAATTCCATTATGTATTTTATTGTTCTCGTTTCTTTCGAATTAATTTCCTGTTCTCACCTTTCTAATTGCACACATCACCATTTGAAATGAGGACTGGCTTTCTTCATTCAGGTGATTCGTAACTCGCTCTATTGCTATGCTGATTGGTGCCCTGCTCATGTCAATGGGAGCAGGGACTTGTCTTCCAACGCTCTGACTGGCACCTTGCCAACAGAAGTCACAAACTTACGCAACCTCACGTACTTGTAAGGACAGTGCAGGACAAGCACTTCAGCACGTCAAACAGACAGCTCGACAGCACACTCTCTGCGCTATGCTTGACACTCCAACACTCAACTTGTCATTCGCTGAATCATTAGGTGTCACATGAAAGGTTCTCGACGTTTCCAAAGATTTCTTCATTTGTGTCGATTGTGTCTCATCTGAGAATGTCTCCCCACAGGGCCCCATGTCAGACTTTGCACATCACCATTTGAAATATGGACTGAATTTCTTCATTCAGGTCGTTTTGAGCTTGCTCTATTGCTGTGCTGATTGGTGCCCTGCTCATGTCAATGGGAGCAGGGACTTATCTGACAACGCTCTGACTGGCACCTTGCCAGCACAAATCGGAGCATTACGCAACCTCACTACCTTGTACGGACAGTGCAGAACCTGCACTTCACCGCGTCAAACAAACAACTGAATTGAACACTTCCTGCGCTCATGCTTCACAGTCAAACTCTCAATTTGTCATTCGCTAAATTATTAGGTGTCACACAAAAGCTTCTCAAAGTTTGCAAAGGTTCCTTCATGTGCTGATTGTGTCAAATCTGAGACAGTCTCCTCACGGGACTTGAGGTCGGAAGAAGCTTTTTCATTATATTTCCCATTATCTCTCGTCCTTAATTGCTTCCGATGGCAGAAATATCTGGATCAGGCCAGTACAACCTTTTACTTTGACCCTGATCTTGTTGAAGAACGGGTTTTAAAAAGCTGTCGAATTGGTGATTATTTCTTTCTTCAAGATTACTTTCTCCTTCTAGGCAAATTCCATTATATCTTTTATTTTTCTCGTTTCTTACGAATTAATTTCCTGTTCTCACCTTTCTAATTGCACACATCACCATTTGAAATGTGGACTGGCTTTCTTCATTCAGGTGATTCGTAACTCGCTCTAATTGCTGTGCTTATTGGTGCTCCGCTCATGCCAATGGGAGCAGGGACTTGTCTAACAACACTCTGACTGGCATTTTGCCATCACTACTCGGAGCATTACGCAACCTCACTACCTTGTAAGGCTAGAGCAGACCCTTCACTTTACCGCGTCAAACAGACAACTGAATTGAACACTTCCTGAGCTCATGCTTCACAGTCAAACTCTCAATTTGTCATTTGCTAAATCATTAGGTGTCACATGAAAGGTTCTCAAATTTTGCAAAGGTTCCTTCATGTGCTGATTGTCTAATCTGAGACAGTCTCCTCACGGGGCTTGAGGTCGAAAGAAGCTTTTTCATTATATTTCCCATTACCTCTTGTCCTTAATTGCTTCCGATGGCAGGAATATCTGGATCAGGCCAGTACAACCTTTTACTTTGTTGGTCTTCAAGCATCCCTAGCTCGAAATGCTGATGATGGCTTCACTTGCTCCGTGTAGGAAACTCAATAACAACCGATTCTCTGGCAAGTTGCCTCCTGCATTTGGCAGTCTAACGAGCCTCACATACCTGTAAGCGAAAGAGAGTGTGGCGGCTTTGGTGTTGTGGATGTTATCAAGAAAACGAAATGTTGGCACTGTCGTGTTTCAAAAAGGACACTCTCCGGGGAATGACCCTGATCTTGTTGAAGGGCGGGTCATAAAACTTTGTCAAAGCACACTCTCTGTGCTATGCTAACGAATGACCCTAATCTTGTTGAAGACCGGGTTTGAAAAAGTTGTTACAGAATGTTCCGTGGGTGTCCAAGAACTTTCCTTTCTATTTTAATAGGG
Organism: Zygnema circumcarinatum; assembly: GCA_037447605.1. NCBI lineage: Eukaryota > Viridiplantae > Streptophyta > Zygnematophyceae > Zygnematales > Zygnemataceae > Zygnema > Zygnema circumcarinatum. Next base: position 23,071 of record CM074817.1, read on the forward strand.
CTTGCGGTGCGCTTGTGAAAGATTAATTTACTATTGGCATGGCTCCTGGTTGTACATGCAACGCTAAAAGCATCCATTTCTTTTTGAGTACAGAAATGTTGCCAACAACAGCCTATCGGGGACCATCCTTGACACAGTTGGGAACATGACAAGTCTCGTCACTCTGTGAGTCCCGAAGTCGACCTTGATGTACTTCAATGGCTGGAATTCAATCACGCGCCGCTTGGTAGTATGTTTCTGATATTTTACTGCACACGAAAGAGATTTTCCTTGTTTTCGATTAAAGGCTTCCCGTCTCCTGTACTGCTTGAACCATCCCACTTAAGGAGTCTAAGTGTGTTCTTTTCCTGGATCATGCAGTCCATTATGAAAGACTTCTTTTTAGGCGCTTTCCAGATGCATGTATTTGTTACTGAGAGCTTCAAAGCCTGAGCGATTTCTGATTCTTTTTGAGCGCAGTGATGTTTCCCATAACAGTTTCACCGGCAAGATACCTGCGAGCATCGGTAACTGCACAAAGCTTGCGAATCTGTATGTTCGTCTGATCCGGGAACATCCTTCAGAACTTGAATAGCCTCATAGTATAAGTGCCGCAGGTGTCCTCATTTCGACATGCAAGAGATTGAAGACAGGGTTTTTAGGGTGGTCGTATGGTCTGAATTCTCATTTTTTCCTGTCTGTTTATTGTGAAGGGACTTATCCTATAACCAATTCGGCGGCCTCATACCTTCTACCATCGGGAGCATCCGAAGCCTTGTCCAATTGTGAGTAAATAGATCACAACATTTCATAATTTTCCAAAGGATGCTTCATCTTTTGCCTGTGAAAATCCTGGAGTGAAGGTGAGACTTGTGTTATGTTGTAGAATGCCTCTTACAGAACAGGCTTCAACCATTACAGCTATTTCGTATCCTCCAAGGAAAAATGTGTATTTCTCCACCTCTGGAACTTCGCAATTGTCACATTTCTGACACATCAACTGCAGGTCTGAACAGCACGTACGAGTTTCCTTCGTTTGACATGAGATGTATAGAAGTGACTAAGAAAAGCGGGTATGGGATACAGGAACGTCAACAACAATCTTTTTACGGGTTCTGAAACCATAAATTTTCTTGGAGACTTCATACCGTCTGTTGACTTCAGTTACAACTTCATGGCAAAACCACTGACTCTCTACTTTCAAGGATATGATATCTGCCCGGTTGTGATTTCCAACTGTTTGGATGAGTCTTCAAGTGACACCTGTCTCTGGAGTGGACAAAAGGACGTATCTGAGTGCACAGCATTTTGCAACGCCCTTCAGTCCGGCGGTGCATGCGGCGGCTTCGGACTCTGCTCAAACACTACGGGTCGCCCAACATGCGTCTGCGATTCAGGCTATGCCACAACATCCAGTAAATTTACTTGTGCCAAAGGTAAACTTCTTTCAGAATCAAACTTCTATGTTAGTTCCGCTCCACAGAATGCATTCGAGGACATGAGATCTTGTTCCTTGAAATGGAAATTATGGATCAAATGACGACCGTTCATCTATCAGAGGTAACCTCATTGGCCTGCCGTTGAAGGCTATCCGGCACATGATGCCAATGGGAATCGCTCACGCGGGTACAATTAAGAATCCCGAACATATTGGAAGCTCGTTGAATTGCCTTACATATGTGGGCGTCTTGCGGATGTTTGATCTTGCGATTGGTGTATGTGCAGGATCAAATCGACCTCCCCCTAGACCTCCTCGCAGTCTGCCTCCCCCCAGTCGGCCTCCTCCCTGTGGGCCTCCTCCCAGTGCTCGCCCTCCCATTCTTCTCCCTCCATCTTCTCCCAATCCTCCTCCCCCAGTTTCTCTGTCTCCTCCATCACCACCCCTCCCTCCCGTTCGTCCACCACCTCCAGGTACAAGAAGCCCTGAATTGTTTTGAAGTAGCCTAGGAGTGAAAGACCAACATGTACATATGCGTGCAACAGTGAAGGGGAAAAAGGGAACAGGACATAGTACTCAAGGTAATGGGGATTTGAACCCATGATACTATAGTGTAAAGTATGCGTCAGACTCAAATTTGAAGTTGAAATCGATTGGACTGTTAGCTAACCATAGGATCCAATTCAAATCAGCAACTAAGACCGACCAGTCATTCAACTGAATATGATTGCGAGAAGGTTCTCTCTCTCTCTTCCTCCATCGCCGTATCTCTCTCTCGCTGTTCCCCTCCCTCAAGCTCGTCTTCGTTTTTCATGCAGCAAGTGCCGCAGCGAGCGCCCTCCTGCAGTTCAAGAGCGGCATCACTTCGGACCCCTCCGGCGCACTGGACTCGTGGATGGCCATAATGCCCAACTTCTGCCAATGGCGCGGAGTTGACTGCGACGGACGGCGCAATGTGGTGGCCATGTACGGCGTCGGTGTCCCCTTCATCCTTGAACGGGTCATGTCATAACCATGACATCTTGCAACATTTCACTACTCCAAGTCTCCTTCAACTAAAGATTTTGCTGCACTACTGGGAGTGGGCAGAAACTTGAAGCAAACTTCGCTTCTAGGCGTCATCTCTTCGTCAATCACCAGCATCACAACTCTTCAGCGATTGTGAGTGTTCGACATTATATAGTTGCTTTTGTTTAGTTGTAGCAAATTCGCCTCCAGCAGGGTTTAATCTGAAGACCTTTCAGTACCCACACGGCCCAGCCGTGTGCTTTAACCCTTAAAAGGCAACCGCACATGTACTAGGCCATAAACTCCTTATATACCGTTCCGTTACAGTTCAGTTGTCTTTCATGCAGCCTAGACCATCAAAATATATGACAAGACAGTCGAGGGAGCTGTGATGAAGCCGCAAAACAAGACAAGACAAGAGTCATCCCAAGATTGACCATAAATACAATATGATGAAATATGTGGATTCAATAATCTTCTATAAATAGTCGAGAACCATTTGTAGCTATTTATGGTGATTTGAATCTGGGTTTTTGCCATTTTGTTTGCAGGGATTTATCAGACAACTTCTTGAGCTCTGTTATCCCCCCAGACATAGATCGACTCGTGAACCTGAGAAGCCTGTAAGGCTTTCCAAATGTTTTCTCTTGTTTTGTAATAGTCTTTTCGATACTTTGTATACTTGCTAAGGTGTGAAACTGAAATCAAATTGCTTCATAGCATTTTCAGAAATAAAACGATGCATTGGCTCTGTCAAGAATCCTGCCATCTTACATATCAGAGCCTCGCTGCTTCTCCAGGGACCTGTCCGGTAATGATCTGTTTGGGGAGATCCCAATGTCAATCGGAAATCTTACCAACTTGACCAATCTGTAAGTATCAAACATCAGCTAGGAACATGCAGCCTCAGCTTTACAGTTTATCTGAGTCTTTTTCCTTTTGCTGGCTTCCTGTGAAGTATATCGTCCTCCAGACTTACTGGCCTTCATATCAAAACTCTTAACCCTAAACCCTAAACACTCCTCTCTAAACCCTCAACTCTTAACCGTAGACCCTAAACTTTAAACCCTAGAGTAGGCGAAAGAGTAACCAACTGGTCTATTGGTGCATGTGGGCCCCACAGCCGGCTCTGCCGCAACCAGCTGAGCGGCAACATTCCGGCTGCAATCGGAAACCTCGTCAGCCTGGAGTACATGTCGGCATATAACCCCTTCACTCTTTTGGGATTTTAGGGCTGAATGGGTTTTTTGTGCCTGAATCTTGAAGGTTGTGCATGGAATGCAATTCTGCTCTGAGAAAATGCGCCGTATGGCATGGGACTATGGGCAGGGACCTCTCCTATAATCGTCTCAACGGAGCCATTCCTACGTCAATGGGTTCTCTCACGAATTCCCTGCGCATGTGAGTCCCTTATTTGTGTTTGCAGGTCTGAAATGTTGCTGTACCCAATTGAATGTTGGAGCGTGTGATTGGATAGTGCTTGTTTATAGCATTGCCAGCATTGGCAGAGCACAAGAGTGTTAAAAAATGAAGCTTTATCGAGAGCTGAGCCCACAAAATTTTGCTGTGCAGTTTTCTCCGCAGCAACTTATTGACCGGCCGACTGCAGATCCCCTTCAAAGCCTTCGCAGACGTCTACATCGACGTTCGAGGAAATTACCTTTCGGATACTCCAAAAGTCGGTTTCAACAACGTTGACTTCTGCAGAGTGGCTGTAGCCGGCAACTGCTTCACACTTCCGGCAGCCTCCGCCGCGTGCTACAGCGGAGCGCAGCGGCCCGCCCAGGAGTGCGCCAACTTCTGCGGCGCAAATCAGCCGACCGGAGTCTGCAACGGCAACGGATTCTGCTCGTTCCAAAATGTCCCTGCATGCACCTGCAACGCTGGCTTTAGCAATGGGGGAAACTCGACTACATGTGTTTGTGAGTATTTGCTGCCTCTCCCCGGGCGATGAAGATGAAAATGAAGAATAAACGAAGAGAAAAGAGAGGGGCAGGGGGTGGGGGGGGGAAGAGGTTACCTGGATGTTACAGGAAGGTAAAAGAAGTGACAGAGGTGGGAAGAGGCGTAGGGAAGAGGTAGAGGAAGGAGACGGGTTAAGGAGGGAGAAAACATGTCATGTGAGGGATGAGTTTTGTTTTTTTAGTCACAAGCTGTGTCAGATAATTGCGTGGAGATATGTCGGGGGCTCATATTGGTGGCATGACCTGTGAATGCAGAGGTTGGATGGCGGGCCAATCACAATGCACATCTTCAAGAAGAGAGTGGGACCTTTCTTCAGTACTGATTGCGAAGAATTTGAGCTATCGTCTAAGTTATGAGTTGGAGACTCGAGGCACGCGTGCGGCAGAACGCACATGGCGCAGCACTCTGCTTAAACCCTAAAAGGCTCTACATGCATTCAGTTACAGTTTTTGTGTGCTTTTGATGAGAGGGCCAAAAGGCATCCGAGAAAGACAGACTCGCCGTCCGCCCTGCGGTCGAAGGACCCTCAAAACGTCGTTTTTTTTTGGTTTGGATATTAGGTTTGGTGTGTTGACTGGTCAGCCGAACTCAGCTCCTTTTGAGAAAATTTGGGTTCTGCAGTTTCTGTTGTTCGTGCGCTTGGAAAGTGATGTTTTTTGTGGATATATGAAAGTGGAGAATGCGCGAGTTGAGGACAAGTTTTTAGTTTATCTTGAAATTGTGCAATGTGCTTGATAATTTTTGGTTGGTGCGGTCCATATTTGTGCTCATTTGTTTTTCGTGTTCCCTTTCTGAAGTTGCAAACCCAAACCACACTCAGCACTTCAACAGGAGTTGGCGCCGTCTGCGTGTCCGGCGACAAACAGAGCTGTCCAATGAGAACACGCCAGGCGGCAGCTGTTGTCGCCTTTAGCACTGTTGAGGCCCATGTGGGCGCCGCGCAACCTTGCTTTTAGGGTTGCAGGTTTTTAAAGGCTTCTAGGGGTTTAGGGTTCGAGGGTTTTACGGACCCTAAATCCTGACAGAGATTTTGTTTATGTCCTCGAAATTACGAAAGCGCTGAGTAAAGCCTGACATTGGACTATGCATAGTATGCCTCCTCTGCTCTAAGAAAATCCACGTTATGGCATGGCAAGGACCTCTCCTCTAATCGTCTCAGCGGAGCCATTCCTACTTCAATCGGTTCCCTCACAAATTCCGCACGCATGTGAGGCTTTCGGCTTCATCCTCACTACTCAACATCTTGCCTTCCATGAAAGGATGATCTAATGTGTGAGCTGGACATGGTATTGTGAGAGCACGACCATTGGGAGCACTGGCGGAACTTTCGGGAAAACATCTCCAAATCTGCGTCAAGTTGATGCTCAATCAGCTGCCGAACATGTGCTGTGCAGACTCCTCCGCAACAACTTATTGACAGGCCAACTGCAGATCCGCTTCAAAGCCTTTGCAGATGTCTACATCGACGTAACCGGAAATTACCTTTCGGAGACTCCGAAGGTCGGTTTCAACAACGATGACTTCTGCAAACATGTCATGTGAGGTATAATTTTTCTTTTGTCGATTCACAAGATGTGTCAGATAATTGCGAGGAGATATGATGGGGGCTCATATTGGAGGCATGACCTGTGAATGCAGAGGATGGATTCGGCCATCGCGGGCCAATCACAATGCACATCTTCAAGAGGAAAGTGGGATCTTTCGTCAGTACTGATCGCGAAGGATTTGAGCGATCGTCTAGTTATGAGTTGAAGATGCGAGGCACACGTGCGGCAGAATGCACGTGACGCTGCCCTGTACAGAAACCCTAAAAGGCTTTCCATGCTTTCAGTTACAGTTTTTGTGTGCGTTTGATGAGTGGTCCAAAAAGGCATCCGAGCGCCTTGCGGTCGAAGGAAGGACCCACGAAACTTCGTCTTTTTTTCCGTTGACCGGTCAACCGAACACACCTGCTTTGGAGAAAATTTGGCTTTCAAAAGTTTGTGTTGTCTGTGCGCTTGGAAAAGTGGATTTGTTTGGGAGTGGAAGCAGGACCGTGGAGAATGCAGGGCAGGGCAGCTTCTTTGTTTGTCTTGAAAATGCGCCATGTGCATGCGTCATGTGCATGTGCCATGTGCTTGACAATTCTGGGTTGGTCCGGTCCATATTTGTGCTCATCTAGTTTTGATTTTTGTCCGAAGTTGCGAACCCAACCCCCACTCAGCTCAACAATGGTTGGAGCCGTCTGCGTGGCCAGCGACTAGCGGAGCTGTCCAATGAGGACACGCCACTTGGCTGCTGTGTGCCGCCTGTTGCGCTGCTGATGCCACGTGGACACCTCACAGCCTTGCTTTTAGGTTTGCAGCATCCCACAGGTCAGACCATTGGATCAACCATTGGAATGGTTGCGAACCATTGTTTCACATCCTAGCCAACCATTACCAATGGTCCGAACCAACCATTGGATGCCAATGGTTGCGACCATTGGTATTGGCAATGTCGGCGCCAACTGGTTCCGAACCATTCGTATTTCGGTCGCCACGTGGCTTCCGCTAATTGGCTGCGCCCTCGAGCGGTGGTCACGTCACGGAGGGCCGTTGCCTGCCGGAACAGCGCCGTCAGCGTGGCACCGAACTGGATCCTCACTAGCCACGTGGCGACGAGCGATTGGTAGACGCCATCGTGGCAGCCACGTGGTTGTCGCCACGTCGGCAAACTGCGCCCTGGTGGGAACCCTGAAGAGCGTCGCACAAGACGCTAAACTGCGCCACGGAACGGCCTCCTAAACCCTTTCTCCGTACCAAGATGCGGTTGTACCACCAAAGCGATCAAAGGCAGTTCATTGAAATCTGGGAAACATCCATCCGTACCTGTACTGCTTCCACAGCTCAAAGTAAAAAAAAACGTATCCACGCTCTAAGGTAGCACTAGTTGTAAGGATGTAGTTGACCAAATTACATTAACATCTGATGATTTCCTTCCGCTTCCTCACATACATACTTTACACCTCTGCCTCCTCAGACTGCTCCGGTCAGCTCCATTCCCACTCCCTTTCCTTTGTCCTCGCCTTCTTCAGTTTCCGTAGTTTCTAGGTCTGTTTCCGTTTGAAGTTATTTCCCGATCGGACATTCGTAGAAGCAGAAACAAAAAAAAAAAAAGAGCACAAAAATTCATTTTTTTTTTAACCTCTACGTCCCAAAAGCCACTTTCTATGCAAGCACTTCATGTACACATTCTACAATCCAAGGGTCAGTTTGTATGTTCTTCCGTATCCCACGTTCCACGTGTTCACCTTTGCCTGCAACCACATAGATTTAGTCAGTCAGTCAGTCAGTCAGTCAGTCAGTCAGTCAGTCAGTCAGTCAGTCAGTCAGTCGGTCAGTCAGACAGACAGACAGACAGTCTGACAGTCTGACAGTCAGTCAGTCTGCCCAAACGGATACATGGACCTCATAATGCATCCGTGAATGAGGGGAACAGCCTAGAAAAATTTACAAACAGAAAGGAAGTAGAGTGACGAAAGCTAGTTTCCATTGTTTGTGGGGAAAAAAGACACGAGTCAAATTTGAGAGGAAAGTAGCATGTGATGTGTTCA
>CM074817.1:54611-81687 GCA_037447605.1 Zygnema circumcarinatum
CTCTCTCTCTCTCTCTCTCTCTCTCTCTCTCTCTCTCTCTCTCTCTCTTGTTGCTTAATTAGATGCGTCCTCTAACTGTAGTTACTGGTTCACTCGACCTATCTTTGTCAGTTCCATGACCGAGCAATTATGAAGGAGGTCATCCTCATAACGCATGCAAGCGGTTTCTTTCGTTGAAAGCATGACAATTTACGCACCTAAAGGGTCAAAGGCCAGCGATGACGCCTTCAAATCAAGTTTTTCAACACTCAACAATGCCCAAATGGAGCAAAGCCAACTGTTTGAACCCCAACCATTGGCACGCCACAAACGAACCAGACCAAAACCAAACCTTGAGCCGTTCTCTCCCCAACAACTTCGCCTCTTTTCTCCATGCGCGTGCTGCTCGGCCATTGGCTGAGACGCGAAACAATGGTTGGCAACAAACCAGCCATTTCCAACGGTTGATCCAACCAATGGCTCGCCCCGCGCAACATGGTCCCCTTTGTTGCTCACATAAAGCGCCCAACGCCGTACAATTACAGTTTCGTACGGATGGAGCAGAGCTCGCCACGTGGCGGTCTTGATACGGACCACGCCTCCCACAGATTCGTATCTGTACGAACGGTGACACTTAGTTTGTACGGACTGGCCTTTTCGCGCAGGCCGCGAGCTGCGAGTCGGTGAAGCCAATGGGGGAACGCCACGTGACAGAAAAAGAGAGGAGCCACGTCTGAGCGATGCTGAACAACACGGAAAGCACCGACCACGCATGGATCGGCGGCGGCGGCGAAGACCGACCGACCAGCAGCGGCCCCGCGGGTGGCCGCGGAAGGGGAGGGAGAGAGAGAGAGGGAGAAAGAAAGAGAGAGGGAGAGAGAGAGAGGGAGAAAGAAAGAGAGAGGGAGAGAAGGGAGAGAGAGAGGTAGGGAGGGAGGGAGGAAGAGGAGAGGGGGAGATGGAGGGGAATGTGGAGACGGAGAGAGTGAGAGAGAGAGGGAGAGAGGTAGGGCGGAGTGGGAGGGGAGGGAGGAGAGGGAGAGCAGGGGGAGAGGAACGAAATTAAGGATATAGATAAAGGGAGGAGAGGATGGAGAAAGGAAAAGGATGATGGAGGGAGAGCGAGATGGTGAGAGGGGAGAGGAGAGTGCAGTGAAAGAGAGGGCGAGCTGTGAGGGAGGGAGACTAAAGAGATGACGAGAATTGGAAGGAAGAGAGAAGATGGGGACAGTGAATTATCCGGAATAGCAAATGGAATGTGAGTGAATAGATAGGGCGAGACGTGAGGTGGAGGGAGAGAGAGGAATGGTGGAAAGAGGGAGACGAGGAGGAGAGAGGCAGCGCTCAAATACTCGCACCACCGTTAGCAGCGCGTTTTCTTTTATATAATTTGGGGCTCAGATAATGTAAGCTTCAATGCCTTTGCGGATCTCCTTCATTAAATCACTAAGAGAGGAAAAACCCACTTTCTCAATTCAGTGCAAGCAGTAATTTAAGGCTGCTCATTCACTTGTGCAAGACAGTGTTGCCCCACATCGACATCTCTCTGCATTTTGCTGCATTGCATTTCCTTTGATATTCTGCCTCTTGTTTTATCTGCGGGAATGGAAAGAAGTAAGGGAAAAATGAAAGACAGGAAATGTGCTCAAATGAAGGCTAAGACAGAACGGAGGGGAGACAGATGCCAAATAGGCGCTGCCGCCATAATACGAGAAGGAGAGAGGGAGTGAGAGAGGGAGTGAGAGAGGGAGCGAGAGAGGGAGTCAGAGAGGGAGTGAGAGAGAGGGAGCGAGAGAGGTAGTGAGAGAGGGAGTGAGAGAGGGAGTGAGAGAGGGAGAGAGAGAGGGAGTGAGAGAGCGAGAGAGGCAGTGAGAGAGGCAGTAAGAGAGGGAGTGAGAGAGGGAGTGAGAGAGTGAGTGAGAGAGGGAGTGAGCGAGGGAGTGAGAGCGGGAGTGAGAGAGGGAGTGAGAGAGGGAGAGAGAGAGGGAGTTAGAGAGGGAGTGAGAGAGGGAGTTAGAGAGGGAGGGAGAGAGGGAAAGAATGGGAGAGGAGATGGGCTGAACAGTGGAAGTGGCTGTTTGAGAATGTGTCCTGCCTGGCTCATCTGACTAACCAATTGAATTGACTAACCATCAACCTTAAGTGTGCGTCCGTTTCTGTGCGCAGAGTCGCCCCTTCCCTGTCGCTCGCCTTACTCAGTTAGTCAATCAGTCAGTCAGCCGTCTTAGCCATGGCTGGAGACTTAACCGAAGTGCTCCTTAAGGGCGGCGAATTTTCCTCCCCTTCGCCCGCTGGGGAAGAAGCGGTCGCAAGCAGCCGGAGATGGAGCTCGCGGGTCTCTCTGCTCTCGCTGCTGAGAGTTTCTAGGCGGAGTATGAAGAAGCCCGGCCCTCAGATTGGGGAAAAAAGAAAGGACAACAAGGATAGGGAGGATGTAAACATGAAGCTGAAGGAGAAGGTTAGAGGCACCGACACTCTTCAAGATGGTGTCCCAAGGGATGTGAACCCCTCTCAACACCCCACATTCAATAAGAGCTTCGTCAATCCAAGCAGCGGTAGCAACGGAGTTGCAATGGACGAGCAGCCCTCACCGTTGATAGGGTGGAAGTGTTTGGAGGGAAGTCAAGAGACTGTATTGCAGAAGTCAGGACCTGTGGTAGCCATGAGGCCGAAAGAAGAGATTAAAGCACCTAGAAAGAAGCCACGCCGGAAAATTACAGTGAAGTGGGAAGAGCTGGCGGCAATAGAACCGTCAGAGGCTTACTCCCATGCCCTTACAAGGGCTATTGTGGGAGGGACGGAGGGGATTTCTGAGGGTGGTAGGAGCCCGCCCCGCAAGAGCCATAGTAAGGGATCTCTCGCCTCTCTGATGTTGGGCGATGCTCTTCGCCAGCCCTTTAGATGGGAGCTCGTTCAAGAAACCACTTTTTCCGGCCATGAAAGCTCCCATAGTTCGTATCACAGTCCCTCTATGACTTCGTCTATGGCTTCCGGCCAAACATCGGAGTCGTCGACACCCACTTCCTCGTCATCACCTTCGGAATCATCTCCTTTTCCTCTCCACCCTCCAGGGACTCGCAATCGCTGGTCCTTTACTTCTGTGGAAGATGGGGGCGGAGTTTTGGACGAAAATAAGCTTCTAAGAAATGGGGAGGCTCCAAAGGGTTTGCGTTTCCGTCTTAGGGAGCCATTGGGGCGGCTTCCTTCTTTCTCGATCTTAAGTAAGCCCGGAGCCGCATATGACTTAGGAGAAGGGGATGTTGGCGGCATTCCTCCATTGACATTCTGGAGGCAAGTTGGGCTCTGTTTTTGGTCGTTTTTCGTCGCATCGGCAGTGGTGGCCACGGCTGTATTCATCGGAGGAATGGCTTCGCGGAGTCGGGGAGACTTTAGGTGAGTCACTTTGAGCAGGTTTTGGGATGTCCTTTTGCCCTTCCTAATGCGGTCCAGGAAAACTAGTTTTTATTTTTGGGTTTGATGTCTGTTTCAATGGCCATAGGAAACCAGTGCTTCCGAATCTGGATGGATCAGTAGGTTCCCTTTGTGTTAAGAGTGTCTCATGTGTGGGATGACAAGGTACCATGTGCTCCATGTCATGCCTGCTACATGCATGTACCCAATGTGCCCCCTCTTGCATGCACATGGAAAATTCACGTTCCTATAATGTCTCCCCATGCACATGCCACATGTTACATGCATGTGTACCCACATGTGGCCCCATGCACATGCCACATGTTACATGCGTGTACCCACATGTGGCCCCATGCACATGCCCCATGTTACATGCATGTGTACCCACATGTGGACCCATCCCATGGTGCAGATATGGCGCGCATGTCTCCATCGCGTGGGCGGGCACTGCCTTCGCGGTGGCGGTGGTCTCGAGCTGTTTGGGAGCGCTTTGGCAGCTAGCGCTCGCCATGGAGGCGCGGGCGGCAAGCCTTGTCCGCCAGCTGGAGGGCGGCGGGCGGGCGGGGGGGGAGAGAGATGCCAAGGCGCAGTTCTTGGGGAGTCTCTCGCATGAAGTGAGGACCCCCCTCAATGGGATGATTGGTGGGTTTTCCCTCCTCCTTGCAGACATTGTTCTGGAGATAGAACTGTTGGTAGATGTAGCACAATGTGTGTTCTAGAGGTTTGTTCAACATGGTTTGATTCCATGTTCAGGGCCTGTAAGCGACCTCGCATGGCTGACCAATTCAGGCTGACGGATTTGTGGGGCTGTGTGCAGGCATGTTGGGCAGTCTGCAGGATTCAGAGGGCCTCCCAGAAGAGCAGCAAACCCGAGTAGAGAAAGCCCTTGTTGAAAGCTGGTCTTTAACGGACTGGTTGGCAGAGTTTGTTCTAACGGAACTTGGCCTCCCAAGAGCCTCCGCTTCAAGAAGGGCCTCTCTTGCGAGGCCCCGCCGAGGGCGTCTTTCTATTGAGGCTCCGCCGCGGTCGGTCCGTTTACCGAACGCGGCAGAACTAGGCGCACACCCGACGGTAGCTGCACAACGGAGCGAGCAAAAGGAGGCCGCCAGGGGTGTGCCTGGAAGGGTTGGGGATCGGACAGGGGAGGGAGGGGTAGACCGTCGTGAAGGAGAGGGCGGGGAGGGAGGGAGGGGGAGAGGGAGACGGGGAGGGGGAGGGGGAGGGGGAGGAGAAGAGGGAGGAGAGGGAGAGGGACGGGGAGGGAGAGGGAGAGGTAGAGGGAGTGAGGGAGAAGGAGGGGGAGAGGGAGGAGGGGGAGAGAGAGGGAGAGGGGGGAGGCAGTTGCCTTCTGCCAATTGGAAGGAGGCTGGTGAGAGGACAGAGTGTAGTGTGGAGGAAGGAGGTATTGCAGCAGCAAAGGGAGGAGGCTCAAAGGAGGCAGCTCAAGGGAAGAAAAGTGCTGAATCTGGTCATGGGTTGGACTTAGAGAAAGAGGAGAATGGCCGTTCTGTTGATCGAGCTGCAAACAGGCGGATAAGTAAAAGGGCCACAAATGAAGAATGTGACCGAGCAAATTTAGGAGATCGGGAAGTGAAAGATAGGTGTTCTGATGTACACGATGGAATTGCCAACTCGGTTGAACCCGAAGAGGTGGATCTCGTGGGTGGAATTCTCTCTTCGATGAGATCAAGGCGAGAGAAATTTAATGAGGGAGGTGATTGTTGCATAAAATTGGCTCACTGCAGATGCAAGGAGAGCGTTGAACCGCTGGAAAACTCCAAAAGTCGAAATACGGAAAATAAGCAGCAGAGCACAAGGGAAGCTAGGGAAAGTCTGCTGCCATCTTCGCCCCAAATTCTGCCTCTCTCTCAGAAAAAAGAGGAGCTTAATAGCCTCTTGCAGCCCTCAAGCATTTCGAATTTGAAGACTGAGTCAAAGGCTGTGAATGGAGAGATGAGTCCTGCAGAGGGCCGCCTTCAAAGGGCTGTTCCAAAGGAGCCCCCCCCTGAGAAGGAGGTGCTTCCGGAAGGAAACTCCTTAGATTTTCTGAAAGGCAAAAGAGTGCTGGTACGAGTCTCCATTCATTATCCATCCATTCTCAATTTTTATGATCTGACGATGATTTTTGAAAAGGGTCCGATGTCTTGCAGCTCTGTCTTGGAAAGTATGCTCATGATTCAATTCTCTGAGCAAGTGCAGGTGGTTGACGACAACGTGGTTAACCGAAAGGTGATCGCGGCCAAACTGAAGCCGTTTGGCTGTGTGGTGTCGGAAGCGGTCAACGGAAGAGAGGCGGTCGAGAAGCTGACGCCCATCGACAGCCATGGCTTCGTCTGCGTCTTCATGGACCTCCAGGTGCGTTGCGAGGCAGGGCGGCAGAGTCAGGCTGAGTGCAGGGTCCCCTGCTTCTCGTTGTTTGCGAGAGCGAGAGAGCCAGAGAGAGAGGGAGAGAGAGAGAGAGAGTGGGAGAGTCCGAGAGGGTTAGGGAGAGAAGGGGAGGGGGAGGGGCAAGGAGAGAGGAATGAGGAAGGGGAGGGGAATGTAGGAGAAGGGAAGGGGAGCAGAAGGAACAGGGAGAGGGAGAGGGAGGGGAAGAGGTAGGGGGAAGGGGAGAGGGAGGGGGAGGGAGGCGGAGGGCGGAGAAGGGAGGGGGGCCAGAAGGAAGAGGGAGAGAGAGGGGGAGCGGGAGCGGGAGGGAAAGTGGAGGGAGGGGGAAGGGGAGGGCGAGGGGGAGCGGGAGGGAGGAGAAGGGTGGGGGAGCAGAAGGAAGAGGGAGAGAGCGGGATGGGGGAGGGAAAGTGGAGGGAGGAGGGGGAAGGGGAGGGGGAGCGGGAGGGAGGAGAAGGGAGGGGGAGCAGAAGGAAGAGGGAGGGGGAGGGGGAGGGGGAGGGAGGGAGCGGGAATGGGGGCCGCCAGTTGGACCGGGAGGGGCGGAGGGCGGAGAGGAGGGATAATGATCGTGACGTGACGCCCGTCACAGCGCTCAGCTCACCGTTGGATGCTGCATGCATGCTTGCATGTCAGATGCCGGTGATGGACGGCTACGATGCGACCCGTGAGATCCGACGGCTGGAGGCCCTCGCCGGGCGGCCCTGTCCCCGGGTGGCCGTGGTGGCCGTGACGGCGGACGTGGTCTCCGGCGCGCGGGAGCGCTGCGAGGCGGCGGGGATGGACGGCTTTTTGACCAAGCCGCTGGCTAACGGCCGGCTAAGGGCGGCGCTGGGGCTGCTGGAAGCGAGGTTGACCGACTGACCAGGAATGACCAAAGGACGGGCAACTGGGTGGCGGTCAACTAGTTGACCAAGGCTGATCAAGGGGGGGAGGGGGGGGGGTGTTGACTGATGGGGTTAATTGGCTGACTAAGGATGACCAAGGGGGAAGGTGATTGGGACAAGCAGGGGACGAAGTCTCGAGGCTGGTCTGGAGGAGATGGTGGTTTATTTTGGCTTATTTCATTTTTTTTTATTATTGTAAAAAAAGGAGAGTGGTGCGGAGCTGCCATTGTTCGTTTTTGCGTTAGCACGAACGAGCCGGAAGGGGAAAGGATGGCTGAGGAGGTGGGTCGTGGTGGGAGGCACGAGCTGCTTCCTCATCCATCTTCTTTTCCTTTTTTCCCTTCTAAGAAAGTGAGTAGTTGCATCTATGTGCGTGCTGGATCGGGGGTGATCAGTTTGTAGATTCCAATTTTTTAATCATCTATTTGGGAAAGGAATGAAACACGGGGACCGGTTTTTCAGCAATGTTATCTTTACTGGATTCATCCAGAGTGATGTAATTGAATTCGCGGTTCATCGAGTATTCACAACATTGTATGTGATGAGGTCGTATGCATGACACATGAATGCATGTGTTCAACAAAATCTGAACATGACACATGTATGTGTGTACACATCAATCCTTGCATCATATCAATTCCGTATGAGCAGAAAAATCTCACTCATAGCACACCGTGACATATGTCTACCCGTGCATGGCCCACGCATGTGTGATCGGCACCCATACATGACAAGACACATCCATAAAGACGTCGTAACGTATGCATTGCTGGTCCGTACTGGTCCTTAGCAACACAAAGAAAGAAAGAAAGAAAGAAAGGACCCATGAAGGTATCGCCTTCATTCATGGCTTCTCAGCCTCCGCCTTCTTCCTCCTCCAGGTCATCCTCTAAGGGAATCTCATCCGGATCTGCCAACGGTTCACTTTTGGCGCGTTCCATCTCGTCCACATCGTCAAGTACCGAGTCGTCCTCTGATTGGCCGGACTCCCTCATTGGCGGCTTCCATCCAGCCTCTGCTAAGCACACAAATGGAGGAAAAGAAAAAAAACAGATAGTCAGTTTTCTGAGCAAAAAGGGGGAACATTCGTTTTTTGGGGGTGTAGGGGAAGGACAGCAGAAGGTTCAACAAATGAGGTTTACCAGATCCACTCGGTGGACTCGTGTCAAGTGTGAACGGCAGCTCGAGCAGGTTCAAAAAAGCTTCTGTCTGCGGGTTCTTAACGCCACCTGGCAGAAAATTCAACAACATACGTCGATTTCAAAAGAAAAAAAACAGATAACCTTTGACTAAAAGTCGGCAAACCACTCTTGAATAAAGTACAAGTGTGTAGGATTGGAACGAACTTGGCTTACTGAATGCTGCAGGAAATCCTCCTCTTCCTCCTGTTCTCCGTTGCGGATCGTACAACGGAACTGTAACACAGAAATTGTTGGGAACAACGGCGCTCCGTTGTGACAGCTGGCACTTTACCCACTCCCTATGACTCTCCACATCAATCGGAACCTTCCTGGAAACACCCCAATTTCCTTCCACTAAAAATTCAGTATACCCCATAAGATATGGAGAAAGCAAGATAATGTCTTGTACATTGGCTGTCAGAAACAGAGACGGAGCAAAGGAAAAAGGGTCCAATTCAGAAAGATTTTTTTCGGGCAGGAAAAAGAAGTTTTTCATCTTACGGATATTGGGCAGGAGCCCTGGAAAGAGGCATGAATGGATGGTATGCTCGAGTGATTGCCAGCCATTCCTCGTCATATGAAAATTCTAACGGACCGTCGACATTAGGAAAATCAACGACCTATCCAGAAAGAGCAAAACCCAAATTTTAAAAAAAGTTCGAAAAAAAAAGTTTGGGTCTAGTTAAGAATGTATACTTGCCTTTTGGTGGCAATGATTAAACAGAGAGATAAAACTGAAGTTGAAAATTTTCATGGAAAAGTGAAGGAAGAGGAAAAGGGGACGAGGGGCGTACTTGCAAAAAATGTTTTCTGGGCAGGCATTTGTCGAGGGCTAGAAATTTTGTGGTCTGCCCGCTGCTATGTTGAACAAGGGCTGCAAATTTGACATGGAGATGGGCCGCGAACCAATAGGAGGGCTGCAGACTGGTCAGCAGCTTCATGCTAGGAGCACTTCCCAGAATGTTTTTTTGCACCTGCCCGACGCCACGGCTCATTTCAGAAAAAAATTTCTTACCTTTCAAAACTGACATAAAATAATGACGAGAGCAAGTGGAGATGCGATTCCTCGCTCTCTCTCTCCCTCTCTCGCCCTCTTTCTTTCTCTCTCCTTCTCGCCCCCTCTCTCTCTCTCTCTCGCCCTCTTTCTCTCTCTCTCTCGCCCTCTTTCTCTCTCTCTCGCTCGCCCTCTTTCTCTCTCTCTCTCTCTCCCTCTTTCTCTCTCCCTCTCTCGCCCTCTTTCTCTCTCTCTCTCCCCCCCCCTCTCTTCGTTCAGGCCTCCAGCTTACTTCGTCTCGAAAAAATGGTTTCCTCTGTAGTAGCTCCCGCTGGTTGCCGTGTGCCGTTACCCCTCTCGGCCAATCGTGTGACAGCATCACATCCAACGGTTCTCGCACTTCTAGAAGCTTCCGAACCTCGTACTCGCGAATGTGATAAACGGATCTCATGTCGGAATTGTTGTACGGAGGCCGTTCAAAATGACCTGTTCCATGTAAAGAGATTCCCGTTAGGCACTTTAGTCAACCAGTGACCAAAGGTTCTCAAAGGTTGTTGTTGCACCAAAGAGAGTCTTTAGAAGCTGAAATTTGGCAAGTTTGGGCAATGTAATCTCCTTCCTTTAGCAGTTTCAAGAGGGAAACTTCAGATGTTTAAGAGATTAGATGGAAACAAAGGATTTTGCCCGAAAAATAACGGGGAAAAAAGGATAAAAAGAAAGGTTTGAATTGTTCGTACCTGCATGATAGTCATGGGGTTTGTAAATGCCGGAGAGCCCCCCTATTCTCAGACCCCCAAACCGTACAACTCCCGCAAAGCCGAGAAAGAAAATGTTTGGGGCTGCCCAGCCTCCATAGAACCTGCCCTGGCCATTCAAAACCCAATTAAACAAAAGAGAAAAATGTTAATTACTTTTCAAGAACAACAAAATGGAATTTTAAGCCGATGCTCTTACTTTTTCGAGCCAAAAAAGTCACCACACTCTCTCCGTCTGTCTAGCCCTCTCTCCCTCTCTCTCTCTCTCTCTCACTCACATGCGACTTGACATCTGAGCGGAGGACTTTTTGAGAAGCTAAAGCTTACAATTCCCAGAGATAGTTGGATGCTTCGTGGTTTCCTCCTACAAAAAGGGTGGGGTAGGGAGCCTTCTCTATTCCCGCGTAGTATTTCCAAAAAGTGTTCATCGCTCGAAACTTTACAGGACATGCCAGAGACTCCAAATCGGCTTCATTACGGACAGCCTGGAAAAGCAATAGAGACCCAATAGCAAAAACGAGAGACAGAGAGTGAGGGAGAGAGTGAGAAAGCATACAGTTTTTTTGGGGGGGTGGGGGGGGGGCGGGAGCGGATGGAGGGGGAGAGAGAGGGACGGACAAATAAGGAGAGAGGGAGTGAGCGAGGTAGGCTAAGGAAGGGTGAGAGAACGAAAAAAAGTAAGGAAACGAAAACTACAGAGAGCCGGCGAAGTCTACCCTTCCTTCTTGGCGAGGCAAGGATAAATTTGAAAGCTGGCAAGAAAGCACATTTGTGAAGTAGAAAGCGTGCATATGTGTGTGTGTTTGTGAGAGAGAGAGAGAGCGGCCAAAAGAGAGGTACAAGGAGAAGTGGAGAAGAGGGAGAACGAGAAAGCGAGAGGGAGAGAAAGATATAGAGAGTGGTAGAAAGTGAGAGAGAAAGACCTGGAAATCGCCACAGCAAATAAGAAGGTCGGTTTTGATGCCTTCGTGAGCCTCTGCATGCTGCAGCGTTGCGTAGATGTTCTCCAGCTCGCCATGCGCGCAGCCCTGCACTGCGATCTGCCGCCCGCCACCATTCTAATGTATTGAATGAAGTCTATAATACTGAGAAGACTGAAATTTACAGAGTTTCAATAGTACCTAAGTATAGAAAAAGTGTCTTGAAGAAGGGCTCCGATGGGAGGTAAAGGAATCTCTCGCAGAGATCCCCAGGAATCTCTCTCTCTCTCTCTCTCTCTGTCTCTCTCCTCCTCTCCCCCCCTCCACCCCTCCCTCCTCTCTCCTCCCGTCCGTCCGTCCGTCTCCCCTTCTCCCTCTCATTCACTCTCCCTCTCTCTCTCTCTCGCTCTCTCACGCTCTTGGCCTGGGAATCCTTAACAGTTTAAGTGGTTTTTAGGGTTTCCAGGGCCTGCATAGCGCTTCAGGCTTCTTGAATTATCCAGGAGCCGATGACAGTTGGCACTGCGGAAATGTGCAGAAAAAGAAACCTAAAAGTGGGAGACGGACACTTCTGCGCTTCACTTTTACCTTCATGTGAAGAGACGATTTCTCTCCTTCTTCTTATGCAGGTCCAACTGCATTCACCAACCAACGCAAACTTTGCTGCAGGTTTACGAAAGAGTCGATGTTTCAGTTTAGGGTTAACGAGTACGAAAACTTATGCAGGTACTCGTTTAGCCCTCTTTTTCTTCACTCAAAAAAGAGATAATTGCAATTGCGGCATTCAGTATTGTAGGATTTATTATTCTGAGAGATGCAGAGGAGCTGCAGGATTAGGGTTAGGGTTCGAATTAGGGTTAGGGCTAGTCCCTAGTCTGCCCTCTTCCTCTAAATATTCAGCGAACCCTAACTGCCATAGAGACGGTACCGTACGGATGTCATACCGTACGCAAACATGTGGACAAGTTTTGTAATTGTTTTCATCAAAAATGTGGGTAGTGATATTTCCATCCCTTTTTTGGATCCAAACACCCCTTCCCGGCCGGGCAGATTTCAAAAAGGATTAAAAACGGAAAAGGCCTTTTTCACACCTTTTTGGAATCGATACCCACCCTCCATCGGCAGATCATATTTTTGCGAAACAAGGAAAATGACAACCCGTCACCCCATTTTGAATATCCCGCCTATCTAAATTTTTTTTCACGCGTGCGGTCAATCGCAGCCGTCGATTCCCTCGCAGATCGCAACACGGCAGATCAATATTCGATCTGCAGCCGGGCTCGGTCACAGCGAATGGCACTTTCCCACGTATCCCGCCAAACTCGTCTCAAAAGTTTGTCCGTACAAATTGCGTACGGTCGCAACTCTGAGGAACCCAAAATTTCATACATTGAGAGCTTGAACCAATCAAAAATTTTCCACGTCGATATGTAACACGTGGCAAATGTTGAATGGCTAGAAGCTGGCAATGACGAGATCTCGGGCCGAGGGACGCGCGCACTCGCCCGTGCGATCCGGCTTTGACGGGACTCGTGGGCGCTTTCCATTCGCTGAGATCGAGCCCGGCTGCAGATCGAACGGTGATCTGCCGTGGTGCGATCTGCGAGGGAATCGACACCTGCGATTGACACACACGTGTGAAGGACGGACAACCGCGAACGATCTCATGGCGGACGGATCTTCCGCCCCGAGCGGATTCGGGCAGGCAGATATTTCTTTCCCTCTAAAAAAAAATTCAGGGAGGCGGGATACAGTATTCAAAATGCAGTGACGGGGTATCATTTTCCTTAGTTAGCAAAAATAAAATCAGCCGACGGAAGGTGGGTATCGATTCCAAAAAGGTGTGAAAAAAGCATTTTCCGTTTTTAATCCTTTTTGAAAGCTGCCCGGCGGAAAGGGGTGTTTGGATCCAAAAAAGGGGTGGAAATATCACTACCCCAAAAATGTCACCGCAATTTTTCTTAGAGTGGATACGGTACGGATAGCGGTCACGCGGAATTTGTCGTGACGTGGGGAAGATCGGACGGCATCGCAGCCGTCTGCCTGATTTGGAAAGGATCTGACGTGACGTACTCCCATTGGTTGGGGCTGAACCCAACACTTGCTGAATTCTAATGATTGTCTACGTGGCATGCTATGATTGGTTGTAATTGGCCGGAAATTCGGATACGTGGCGTTCTCCCATTGGTGGAGCTGTTCCCAACACTCGCCGAACTCTCATTGATTATTGGGTAGCGAAAATAAGAGGGGCGAAAATATTGGGGGTCTACTGTAGCAGAGACAAGTGCAGAAATCTCATTTGTGGCTACGTGGTACGCTGCTGTTGGTCTGTTTGTCTCCACACACGTGCAGACAAGTCACTGATTTACCACGTGTCGAGCTCTAATTGCTATGTTCTGTACCGGCGCGTGCGAGCCTCTCGTCGATCATCACGCTATCGTCTGTTTGGCGGCGCCGCCATTTGCAGATTTTGAATTTTTTAAAGTGCACAAAATATTGACAATTTTGTCTCACGAATGTGATCGAATGGACGGGGGGAGACATGGCTTTGCATGCCCCAATGGCTCCATACAACTCGTTTGGCGTTTTGTGGGCATTGGCTATGACTTTATCGTGTATGGCATGAGTACAACATGTTCAGCACCATTCATGGCATGAACATTGCTTCCAACATGTTTCCATGTGACCAACATCATGTCATGGCATTGACATGATCATCAACATGGCATCCATGTCAACATCAACCATGGCTCCATGTCCTCATCGCATTCCATGATGACAGCATTTGGGAACATGGGCATGACATTGCCATTGCAATCTGCCCAAGTGAAGATCAAACCCTTGAATTCTCTTGGACAAGGAGAATAGAAGCAGCCTTTGGAATAAACCACCATACAGAAAGTGCAACTATGATCCTGCGCACCATCTTATAACGTCTTACCATCTTATCTCTGCCTGTATCTCCTAACCCTAATTCCAACCAACCCTAATGTCCTCGTGGTTTCAAGCCCCACTCCAGCTCTCCTTTTTGCTCCTGTCTAACCCTAACCCTAACCCTAACCCTAACCCTA
Organism: Zygnema circumcarinatum; assembly: GCA_037447605.1. Classification (NCBI taxonomy): domain Eukaryota; kingdom Viridiplantae; phylum Streptophyta; class Zygnematophyceae; order Zygnematales; family Zygnemataceae; genus Zygnema; species Zygnema circumcarinatum. The sequence continues at coordinate 68,198 of CM074817.1, forward strand.
ACCCTAGTTCTACTGTATACGGAACCACAGAATCTCGAAGAATGATAATTACATAAGCAGATCCATTTCCCTACTCAGAAAGTCTCCCACATTAACGAACAACAGGGATGTGAAACAGCACACAGATTGCCACATTCATGTCTTCAGAGCATCTGAAAAGGTTCAGAAAGAAAATTTATGTTGAAAACCCCACAGTACAAAAAGGGGCTGATAATAAAGCCACCGAAATGGACATTGAAAAGAAAAAAAAAGAAAAAGAAAGGGGGAACTGAAAAGAGGAAATTGATTCCTCCAACTAAGCCTGAAATCTCTGAATCTCTACTGACTTTATCAAAAGCTTTTTTGTTTCGGCATCATCTCTCACAATGGAAGTTTTCAACTTCCCACTCCAGCAGTGCTGGTGGAAGGAGAGGGAAAGGAGGCAGAGAAAATCCTGCACAGCTAAACCCTCTCCTCCTGCTCTAAACTATTGTGATCCAGGCAGCTAGAATTGGAGCTGCTTACAGTCTAAAGGCCACCATCCCAATAAAGAAAAATGAAAGTAAACCAATGGTCTTGATAAACTCCGAGCTCGAGTTATAATAAAAAAAAAAGTCGCAGTCCACCAGAAAAGTAAACAAAAGGTGAGCCGAATTTCGGTCTTCCCTTGACATGTGCAGTTAGTTGATCGGTGGCTTATTGCGAAAGTTGAACCGGCGAGAGACCAGAAGTGGCTTAAATCTGTCATTTCCTCGACAATATGTACAGGTGAGAGAAGAAAAATCTTCTATTCTTCTCCATCTCCTCGTCTTCTTTCTTCGTCTTCTTCCCTTTGTCGATTGAAGCAACGAATGTGAAATGAATAAAGAAATTGTGGGAGCTGCAGCAAAGCGAGTGCGGTACCCAATGTAGAACCCCTCTCTGTACATCAAAATAAACTTCTGACTATTTCTTCACTCTCCATGAAACAGGTGTGAGGTGGGGTTTATCTCCCCCTCCACTGCAATTCTTGCCCTGTCTTTTTGAATAGAGAATCCGCCAATCTAACCCCTTCTATTCTTCTTCATCACCTCCCCCTTTAGCCGGCTCAACTCTGGCTTCCGGTTCCGACCCCATCTTTGGGACCGTTATTAGGAGATTACAAAATCCTTTGGATTCTTCTATTAGCATGGAGCCTTTGAATACTGTTGTCGCCTACTACTACTCTCCTTCTCCTCCTCAGTAGCCACAAACAGAGAATCTATCCCCCTTATCTCTCTCCCCTTTCCACTTCTCCCTTTCTCCCATCCTTTACCGACAGTCATTCATACTCATCTGACCCTTCAGAAAACTTCAAAACCACTCCCTGCACCCCCCCCCCTCCCTCTCCCCCTAGACTCTCTCTCTCTCCCCCTCACTCACTTCTCCAGTAAAATGGGAGACCCTGGCGACTGCCGGCTCTCCAAGGGTCCCCTTGGGGACTTAGTGCGTCTTCGCCCCTCCCCCCATCCACACAAATACGTTTCTTTCTCTCCCTCTACTCCACTCAGTGACTCCCCTCCACTCCTTTTCCTCACATCCCCTTCCCACTCACTCTCCTCCTCATTCGCTCTCTCTGTTCGACAAGCAGCCTTTCGCTTCCGATACTGCGGAACCCGGAAGGAAGCCTCTCCCTTCCCCCCTTTCCCTCCTTTCTTCTCCACAGACATTGTGGAGCATATGTCGACAAAGTCTCTTTCAGAGGTTTTCTGTGTGACTTGCACTCTCCTTCCCCAAGCTATCTGCTCCGCCATAGGCACCTCCTCCCTCCTTTCTCTCCCTGCAGCCTGAACTCCTCCCTCTCCTCCACTCTTCACTCTCTTCACCACTCCCTCCACCTCCCTCTCTCCACTCCTCTCCATCTCTCTCAAAAACGTCACCTCCATACCCTCCACTTCCTTCTTCTCCTCCTCTGCCTCTTCTCCCACTACCACCACCACCTCTTCTTCCTGCTCCATGACTACTTCCTCTCCCTCCCCCTCTCCCACTCCTAATCCCTCTCCCTCCCTCTCCCTCCCGCAGAACATAGAAAACCACTCATCTTTCAGCACCTCCTCCGCGGTGGGTCTGACCTCCTCCATCGACAGCATTCTCCGAATGAGCTTTTTTGCAGCCTCCGAAACCTCCCCCCATGGATGCTCAGAAAAATCTACCACCCCCTTCTTTATAGCCTCAAAAATCAACTTCTCACTGGGGCCCCAGAATGGGGGCACCCCACACAATAATATATACAAAACTACCCCCAAAGACCAAACATCTGCCTTCTTCCCATAGGACTCTCCACACACCACCTCCGGGGCCATATAAAATGGCGACCCAGCCATCCCCTTCACCTCCTCCTCCCCCTCCAAAAACAAAGCGAGCCCAAAATCCGCCACCTTCACTGTCGTCGTAATTTTGGTCAAATTCGCGGTTCCCACCTCCCATTTCTCCTTAATTAAGAGATTCTCCGGCTTCAAATCGCGATGAATCACATTGTTCCTGTGCATGTGAGCCACTACACCGCAAATTCCTCCAAACATTTGCGCCGCCTTCGCTTCCGAGTAATGCTTCACGGCCAATATCTGATCATACAGCTCCCCTCCTTCACATATCTCCATCACCAAATGTACGGCCTCTCTGTCTTCTAGCGCCTCCTTCATCTGCACCACATTGGGGTGCCCCGAAAGCGCCGACAAAATCTCTATCTCTCTCCGCACATCCTCTCTCTCCCCCTCCGACTTCATCGCGCTCTTCTCCAACGTTTTACATGCGAACCTCTCGCCAGTTTTCAGTTCCGTGCAGGCCCGCACCACCCCATAGTGGCCCCTCCCCAGCTCCTCCTTCAGCTCGAAGGAGCTTCGCACGTGTGGGGTCTGCGAGCGCAGGACAGCTGTCGACTGCTCATTGGTCCGCCAGATCGTTCTTCGCACCTTGCGGTTACTCCAGCAGGGGAGGGGGAGGGAGGTGGGAGAGGGGGAGGGAGAGGGGGAGGGAGAGGGGGAGAAGCTGCTACTCTCTCTCTCGGCCTCTCTCGCTGGGTAGGAGGGGACCACATCTCTCCTCCTCACTCTCAAACTCCGCCTTTGTTTCTTCATGGGCTGCTCCACTACCACGTTCTCCTCCATCCTGCGAGACTCCTCCCTCCTCCTCTTCTGTAACTCCATCATCTCCCTCTCACTGTATCCCCCTCTCACTCTTTCTTCCTCTCTCTCTCTCTCTGGGCGTCAGCTCTACCTCTCTTCGTGGGTGCTCCCTTTCTCTCTCTCTCTCTCTCTGTCCGCTGTGCCTCTCTGTCTCCGTGTCTCTCACTCTCTCTCCCCCTCCACCTGTGGTAGCCTCTGCCTGCAAGATCCCTCCGCCCTCTTAAAGGAGGCCAGCGAGAGGCGGTGGTGCCCACTCCGCTTTCGGAAGAGACTGCCACGTGCGGCGGGCGGCCGCCAAAACGTTTTTGGGCTGCCCGCGGGGCCGAAGGGGCGGGCGCGCGCCGCACGGCGAGGGGGGGACCAGCGCGGCGGGAAAAGTGGGAGGGAGGGAGGGACGGAGGGAGGGAGGGGCCCAAAGCGGCGGCGGAAGGGGGGGGGCCTATTGCGGGCAGGGGGCGGGCAGGGGGAACGTTTCTGGGGCAGGGGAAAGGTTTTTACGGGCAGAGCGTGGCGGGTTTTGGGCCATGTGAAAAGTTTGGGATTGGACGGTAGAGATTTGAGACGGGGGAAGAGGGGAAAAAGGGACGGTAGAGATTGGATTTTGGGGAGGAAAGCGACAGGAGGTGACAAAACGACAAATTATTGGGATCGGACAGGGGCGGATCTTCGAGAGGATTTTGGGGACGATTTTTGGGAAGAAAAGATTTAAAGAATTTTTTGGGAGGAGGGTTTTGTCGCGACGCGGGAAAGCTCGTTTGGTTTTGGGCGCGCCTTTATTGCGGGTTGGGCAATAATTCGGTTTATGGGGGAGGAAAAAAAATGATTTATTGGGTTCTGATTTATTGAGTTTGGCGCGCGCGCGGCTGCCGGGGTATGTAGAGACACGTGGCGAGTGGTGAATGGTAAATGGAGATTTGAGATCTGGAAAGATCGAACTTATAAGAGCTCGGAGCCAATCAGAGAGCGGAAAAAGATTTGGCGCGCGGCTGGCGCAGGTCGCACGTGCGAATAAGTGGGCTTATAATGCAAGGATTTTCAGAAAGATTTTCTCGAATTTCTTACTTGTCGATTTTCTTGAGTTTTTGATTTTTCGATTTTTCTCAGCCGCAAGGGACTCCGAAGTGTCTGGACAAAGGCGGAGGAGATGCCGCCCCAAAACCAAAAAAAAGAAGAAAAAACAAAAATTCCCAGTGGGGGGTTGGTTTGTTGGTCGGGTGGTTGGCGATTTGCGGCGGTTGGCAAATTCCGTTATTTCCTTAATGGCATTTTTCTTTTCTGACCGCCGGCGGTTTGGGGCGCCACGCGGGCAGGAGTTGGGTACTCGACACGTGGTGGGGCCGCTTGTCCTTTGCAGGGGAAAGCGGTGGATCGGGCAGCGAAACTTTTCAAAAAGGTTGCCCAAAAGAGGACCCTGAGAACGTCTCACCTGCCCGAGCCTCCGGGCAGCCCCTGAAAAGGCGACCCTCAGAACTACGACCAGTCGTTTGACACGCGCGCCAGGGAGTCAAACCTTTTGTCGTCTTGCGCCACATCAGCCTCCGTAATTGGCGCCGCCGGCCTCCGGCCCTGACCGAACGCGTCCGCGGGACGCGGGTCACGCTAGACGACAAAAAATCGTAGGGGCCGGCGGCAGATCCTCCACCGAATCTGGGCCCTCCTCCACACGTGCGCAAAAACGTGGCACTTTCCTAGTAGCCGCACGCCAAATCGCCGTAATAATGGGCTGCCGCCGTCTCGCACACGTGGCGCCTCCAGCCGCCGCTTACGCCAAAAGCGTACAGACTCGGAACGTTTTAAGCCGTCGATTAGGACTGCCTACGGATCGGACGGCTGGAAAAGTCGTTTGTCCGCATGGCGCCCCCAACACGACAAAAAGCGCGTTGACCGGCCGGCCGCGGAAACGTGCGACGGACAAAACGCCGTCGGATTCGCTGCGCGATGTTTGGACCGTCCGATCGCAGCAAGCGAACCGGAGGGGCCGAATTGGCGGCAGGCAGGACCGTACTTTTTCCCTTCTGCTGCCCGCGCCGCCGTTTCCTCCTGCCGAAACGACCGAAATCGTTCCTCCCCCGCCCCATCCTGCCGCCCGCCGTCTACACGAGGGACCCACAAACCAATCATCGGCTCTCTTAACACCTGTGAGGCCCTTCAGACCAGTCCCCGGCCTCATTCGCACGTGCAGACCGTTCTCCTCCCCTCCGGGCCCCAAACGTCGCCCGCACGCACGCCTCGATCCGTACCAGAACCTGCCGACCAATCACAAGTGCTCAAAAGTCTCGCCGACCAATCAGAAGCGCCCAAAAGTCCCGCCGACCAATGGGAGCCCTCCGTCGGGAAGCGGGCCGCCGGCCGCTGACAGTTTGTCCGCCGCGCGCCCAAAATGCGGGCGGAACGCGCGAGGTCGTGACAGGTGTCACGGTCAGCGGCGCCGCCCAGGCCTCCGCCGGGCGGCAGCCGGCGGCGGGATCGGTCACGACAAGATGGGACACGTGACCGCTTCAGGACCGTCTGACGTGGCGCACATGCAAATGAGGAGATTTGGCAGACCCTCTGTTGGCCACGTCATTTTGTTGCCAGCGAGGATTGTATTTTGTCGGCATTGGAGCTTAGCGGCGGATGATTGGGCCACGTGGGTCAAACATCGCCACGCGCTGCCACGTCGGCAGGTGAAGCACGAGGGCTGGCGTACACGTGTCTTGTACGGACACACGCGGTGTAATGTACGGACACACGTAGAAAGTAACTTTTGTCCATGCAGCAAAGCTTCAACTGCGGATCTGTGTGAAATTTGGAAAATATTTTTACTGAACGGGAATGTCGGCGGCATGGAACAAGGTCTCACAGTTTCCGAGAACAACATTGAGCATGAGACGCGCATGTTGGACACGTTTGGCGACTCCACAACTTTTTTCAAGTTTTTTGTTGTGTTCCGCATGGCCCTTGGGAGCTGGCCAACCGCAACTACAATGGTGGCCGTTCTGAACTCTTTGCCGCGCAACCAATGAAAGCCATGGGCCCAAATTCTACTCTTTTAGGGTTTGCACATTGCTTTTTGTGCCGTTCAATGTTGAAAAGTTTGAGATTGAATCTCCTCCATCATGCGCATGTAAACCCACAAAAAAACCATTAAAAAAAAACCCGGTTAAGAGTAGAGCAGAATCCCAAAAAACCCGACACAAAATTGTAAGAATTTTTTTTTTTTTGGAACCAAAAATGCTTACCTGCTTATCTACTGAGATCGCACTACCCACCCCCCAAAAAAAAAAAAATCCCCAAATGCCATCCCTCCCTATGCAAATTATGAACAAATATCTACGCTCCCTTCTTACAATCCGCCCCCCCCTGTCCCTCTCCCTCCCCTCTACCCTCCCTCCCCTCACTCTCCCCTACCTCTCTTTCCCCTCCCCCTCCCCGTCCCCTCTCACTCCCCTCTCTCCCCTTTCCCCTCCCCCCCCCCGCCCTTCCCCTTCCGAAAAAAAAAAATTTGAAAACAAATTACGAAAAGGGGCCGTCACATGAAGTCCTCCTCGAGCTCTTGGAGGGACTTCCCCTTGGAGGCAATGTCCTTGTTGGAGGTCATCTTCTCCGCCACCATGAGCCCTTTGTAGCTCTTCAGCTCCGCCACGCGCTCCCTCTCCGCCCTCTCCTCCGCCGCTCGCCGGTTCTGCACAGCTTTTAGGGTTCTGGTTTTAGGGTTCTGGTTTAGGGTTCTGGGTTTAGGGTTCTGGTTTAGGGTTCTGGGTTTAGGGTTCTGGTTTAGGGTTCTGGTTTTAGGGTTCTGGTTTTAGGGTTCTGGCTTAGGGTTCTGGTTTAGGGTTCTGGTTTTAGGGTTCTGGTTTAGGGTTCTGGTTTTAGGGCTCTGGGTTTAGGGCTCTGGGTTTAGGGCTCTGGGTTTAGGGCTCTGGGTTTAGGGCTCTGGGTTTAGGGCTCTGGGTTTAGGGCTCTGGGTTTAGGGCTCTGGATTTAGGGCTCTGCTTTTAGGGCTTTTAGGTTTTCTAGGGATTTCAGGGTCTTTAGGGTTTTCTTTCTCACAAATGTGTAAAGGAGCCATGCTTTAAGAGGATGGAAAGGGAGAGAAAGAGAGGGACGGAACGACCTTTGCTACCAGAGGGAGAGCAGACAAGCAAGATTGACTTTTTATTTCTATTCTTTTTATTTGAGATATAAAGGCCTCACCTTCTCGCGCATGAAGACCTTCCTTTCCGCTCTCTCAGCAGAGTCTCGGGCCTCCCGTTCGGCTGTCATTGCATGAAAGGAGAGAAGTCAAGTCTCTCTCTCTCTATCTCTCTCTCTCTCTCTTTCTCTCCCTCCCTCCCCCTTCGCACTCTCTCTAGCCTTCATTCGCTTTCGCATCCTCTCATCCCTCCCCTCTGCTCCTCCCCCCTCTCTCACTCGCTTCTCTCCCTCCTTCCCTCCCTCCACCCATGTATTATAGAAGGACTTTTTGAGTCAAAAACTACCTTTAAGATCGGGCTTCAGCTCCACCTTCGTCTTGTTGAGGCGATTCACCACTTCATTCAGTCTTTTCTCAACTTTCACCGTTCGCACCTGGATGAATCCCAACCCGTAATCATCTCCAACAAGGCTTTCTGAATACAAAGCTCCACTTCCAGTGTTTGCAGAGCAACGTGGGAAAGTTTGAATTCAAGCGAAGAAATAGGGCCAATAAAGAGGTAAACCTCTAATCAAGAGTTGACCCACACACTTGCATGAGGGCGGGTTGTGCAAAGGTTGAGGCGCTCACCAATTTAGGGTTGTGGAAACTGACTTGACCAACGTCCATAGCTGCGGTCTTCTTAAGGTTGAACCAGGGAGTGTATACAACATCTAAATTATTAAGCTTGTTTCCTGAAACAACCCATCAAACACACACACACACACATGAGACATAGAGAGAGAGAGAGAGAGAGAAAGAGAGCGAGAGAGAGAGAGAGAGAGAGAGAGAGAGAGAGAGAGAGAGAAAAAAACGCAAAAGACGCATGCTTTACCTTGAATAGAGTTCGCCTTCACTAACTGAGCGCAGTCCTCTAGCATTTCTGGGGTAACGTCCTCAATTCCCTGCCCCTTCTTAAGGCGCAGGTACACATGAGCTGATGATAATTTGTCCACGTGGAACCTGACAGAGATGACATAGTTATAATCATTATTAAAACAAGCAGAGAAACATAAACAGGCGGAGGACAATATCTGCGCGGTTTTCGAGGTATAGAGCGAACAGCACTATGGGATTGCATCCTTTTTAGGATTCTGAATGCTGAAACTCGGCGATTAGGGTTCAGCTCGATACCGTTCTATTAAGACATAACTTACAGGATTGAAAGGGAATGGCTTGAATCGATGTCTGGAAGTACTCATCTTTAGACATATTTCAAGAGTAAGCACATTCCCAACGCTTGGTCTCCCCTCCCCCTCCACTCCCTCCCTCCTTCTCCTCTCCTCCCCCCTCTTTCCCTCTCTCTCTCCTCTTCCTCTCCCTCTCCACTCCCTCCCTGTCCCTCTCCTCTCCCTCTCCCTTCCCTCTCCTCTCCTCTCCCTTCCCTCTCCCCTCTCCCCCCTCTCTCTCCCCTACCTCTCTCCCTCCCCTCTCCCTCCCCACTCCCTCCCCTCTACCTCTCCCTCGCTCTCCCTCCCCTCTCGCCCTCCCCTCTCCCTCCGCTCCCTCCCCTCCCTCCACTCTCCCCCTCCCTTCTCCCTCCCCTCTCTCCCCTTTCCCCCTCCCCTCTCCCTCCCCTCCATCCCCTCTCCCCCTCCCTCCCTCTCCCTCCCCTCCCCCTCCTCCTCCCCCTCCCCCTCCTTCCCCACCCACCAGATATCCTCCGGCAGGCCGTATTTAATGAGGTCCTCGTTCTCGAACTTATCCAGGCCCATGTACAGCGTCAGGTCCCCCGCCTCGGGCCGCACCTTGAAATAGAAAACCATTTTCCTTCCTGCCCCAAAATTAACCCTAAAGAAAACTGACTTTCTGCCTCTTCTGCTTTGATTTCAGAGGCTTTGAAATGGACTTTCGTGGCAGTGACCCGCCTATATTAACAAGTGTATAGTACGGAACAAAAAGGGGATAAAAAAATGGCGTGATTTATGGTATGCGTGAAGCAGAGATTTTTGCTGTGAGGAAGGAGCCACCCTCAGCAGAGGAGGCGAGCCATGGCGGCCGGTCAAATTTTAGGGTTTCCTTTAAGGGGGCGTTTGCTTTGACCACGCGGCGATACTGCGTTGACAGGCGCGTTGTATTTGATAAAATCGCATCGCGATATATCATAAATAGCGTATCGCGACACATACTCAGAAAATTATATTCCGATATAGCGATATAAATCGTATCAATAACTTCATTAAATAATATCGCGATACATATGAAAATATCGTATCGTGGTGTATTTCGCCCTCCCCTTCTTCCCCTCCCTCCCTCCCCTTCTTCCCCTCCCTCCCTCCCCTTCTACTCTCCCTCTCCCTCTCTACCTTGCTCCTCCCTCCCCCGCTCCCTCTCCACTCACTTCTGAGAGGCCACTTTTCTGACCCCCCCTATTTTTGTTTCCCTATCTCAAGCCCTTATGCTTAGTCTTCCAACCCTGATATTTCACCCTCACTGTGCCAACCCTAACCCTAATTCTCCACATTCTCCACATTCATGGAGGCAGCCACGCAGACGCCATATCTGCGAGGGCGCAAGCTCCGCCCCCTCTTGGAGGCACTCTTGCAGGACCCTCTCCTGCAGGACCTCCCCAAGCAGCCGTCCCTGAGGGAGGTCGAAGCTTTGCTCGCGATGGAGAAGGGCAGCGCTCTCCGCTTCGCTGTCAAAAAGATGGATGGAAGCAGCTTCGGTATGCAACCCTAGTTGCTGCTTCTCTTCATCAGTCGGTTGGTGGGTCTCTTCTTTGATAAGGAAGTTTGGGAGGATTAGGGTTGTTTATTAGGTCGTGAGTGGTGGTGGAATGGGAATGTCTGAGGGTGGTTTTTTGTTTGTTTTTTGGTTTTGTTTGGAAGATGTGACGGTGCTGCAGTCGGCCACGCTTGGAGATTTGAAGAGGGCGGTGGAAAGGGCGGTCAATGATAAGGAGCAAGAGTCGATGGGCAATCGACGCATCTCTTGGTATGTACACGAGCAGTTTTGATTGCGGGGACACGAGATAATAATAAGCAAAAGGACGGACTGAGTGTATATATATGTGTATACATTTCAACAGGGAGGGAGAAAAGAGGGGAAGAGAAAAGAGAGAAAGAAAAAAGAGAGGGAAAGAGAGAGGGAGAGGTACAAGCAGAGAGAAGAATGAAGAGAGCGAGAGAGCAGGGGAGGGCATGTAACTGAAGTCGGTACGACACAAGGGAAAAAGTTGTGGAGGGGGGGGGTGGCAGAAACGAAGGGATGGTGCAGAGAGAGGTGAGAAGTGGGAAGTGGAAAGGAAGAGACGAGGTCTGGCGAGGAGAGATTGGAGTGAGGTAATGCGAAAGGAGTAACTGAGGGGTAGCTTTGAAAGTAAAGGTAGAAAGGGTAGGTGGGGAGGAGTCGTAGAAAGAAGAATTACGGGATTAGTAGAATAATCACTGCAGGCCGCTGTATATGTATAGGCATTATTATGAGGAGAAGATGTTTTTGAAAGGTTGTTTCTTTGCTCTAAGCCTTCCCATCAATGGCAGGAAGGACATTCATTTCAAAGTTGTTAACTTGTGATGCGGTACTCTGAGAGGGCTGGTGTGGTGGAGTGTAGGAAACAAGTTTGGACAAATTTTTGTTTATCGTATGAGGGAGTGCGATTGAGTGGAGACAAGAACCTCCTCAGCAATTGGGACATTCGAAGTGGCGATACTGTAAGTATATAACTGTTTCCGTTTTATTATCAAGGTCTCACGATTAACAGGATTAATTAAGCCTGCAAGGATGGGACAGTGCCTTGAAGCCATCCGTGGAGTTGTCAACTATAAAAGCCAAAGGACAGCTTCCAAGAAAAAATGCAATTCGGAGAACTTCTCTGTTTCTGCGAACATGTGAATTGTTTCAATCTTGTTCTTTTGTGTTGCTTTTTTATTCCTGGCTCTTCTGTATACTGCCTCAATGGAGTTTTTTTTGTTCTTTGACAGATTGCTTTCGACTATTTACCTCATACCCCGGAAAATAATCCAAATGGGAAGAGGCATAGACGGGCCAAGCGGCGACGACTGTTTCTTCGAGCGCAGTGATTTCAACCATGAGAGAATGGTGAAGATGTGTACATTTTAGTTTGGTCCGTACATTGATGAAAGCTGGCCTGCATCATCCCCCTGACAGCATGGTAAGAAGTCGCCCCCATGACTCATCTGGGAGCAAAAGTGGTTGAATGGGATGATAATGGTTTTGAGGCAGCTTCGGTCTTTTAGAAGTAACTGAAGTCATCTGTTTGGCTTTGTTGCTGAATTCAGGTATTCAAGAAAAGCAACTCCCGCGGGTTTTGAACTCTGGTGGACTATCCCTTGATCCAAGTGGATCCAGTTTTTGTCTCGCTACCAGGTGGATCAAGAATCATGGTTCTCAGGAACTTTTGTTTTCCCATTCCTTTTCATCTGTCACTGAAAGAGGGCTCTGGGCTATGAATGAGAAGCGTGGATGAATGTAAGGATGTGTATAGAAGAAGGAGCCAAGCTTTGTTAGAGGCATAGGAATGGAATGGCCTCACTGAAGGCCCGTTGGCTATGGAAGCGGAGTTTGAGGAACTTGCGAGACACAAAAAACAATGTTGGTGATTACATGTTTGGTTACATGAACTATGACGCCATCAACGATGATGATGGCGTCATATTCCATGTTAGTTTTGGAAGTCTGTCTCATGTGGTTGTTTTGTGTCCCAAAAGAGTTTTTTAGGGTTTTTTTTCGACTAGAACATGAAGAACTAAGTTATGTTTAACATGGCATACAAAAAGTATGAGGCTTCATGACCGGACCGATTTCTATACAACTCATTTTGGCTACATTCAATTCAACACACCAAAATTCGCGTTGCCATGTTTTTGTTGATGGATTCGTCAGTCCATAGGGCTGTTAAAAACAAAAACCCAAGGACCAGAACCAGTGAGCAGAAGGTAATTTGTGGAAACTTTGGAAATAGTCGTGAGCGGAGAACATTTCCTTGCTCAAGTTTGTCTCAAGAACCTCCAAAACCACTCGCGAAGCACGAGCTAAAAAAACCGAACCTCCGAACAAACCTCGATCCAATAGGAGATACGAAAGTCACCCCTTCAACCGACCCCCAGTTCTACGCCAACAAGGGTTCAAGACTGAATAGAGTGTTCACTATCTTGCAAGGGTTCAGCGTACCATTCTCTCTTTCTCTTTCACACTCTCACTCTCTTCTATCTCTCTCTTTCTCTAGCTCTCTCTCTCTCTCTCTCTCTCTCTCCCTCTTTCTCTCACATATCAGCGCTTTGCATCGTCCTGTTTCTCTCGGTTCCTCTTCCCAATTAGCCGTTCTAACACTCTCCTCGCCTCGCATTGCGGAAAGTTTGTCATATCGTAATAGTGAGGAGCCACATCAATCAGCCTGCAACCGACTCCAAGAAAAGGGGAAAAAAAAATATTAGCAGCTCTTCCAATCCAGTCAGCATCTCCCACACTGTTCTCTTATTTTGCTCAACATATTCAACAGAACATACCATTCGCCCTTAATGTCGGTGACGATACGGATAAAGTTCCGACTTGTAAGCACAAACTCGTTGTATAAAACCCACTCCGGCTTGTGATCGAGACATGTTGAGGGGTGAAGATGGACCATCTGTACCCACCATCCAAGCCTTACAAGCAGACAGGTCAATACAATGGTATGAACAGACACTACTCCACCTCAACGCCACCTTAAAAAAAAACCCCACCCCACTTTCAGGTTGATAAAAATCAACATATTTTCTCCATTCTTTGTTAAATTTGAGTGAACAGCACTTGCCTGATTGTCCTTCACAGTGAGGTAGTGTCCCGTACGTTCCAAATGCGCGACCTGCATGAAGTATCCTGCAAGCATGGCTTTCCGAATGTTGACATAGTACTCGCGGCTGCTGAAATCCGGACTGCACATTCGCATTCCGTAGCGCGACATGATGCGGACGAGTTGATTCCGAACATTGTCTGCGGATTTGAGGGCGCGCGTATTTACAAAGTTGTCATAGCACCATTGGGGGTCCTCTCCTGCACCATGGAACGAGGGGACAAATCAATATACGCCTTCACTTTGTGGGGACGGAGGAGGAGAGGGGGAGGAGAGGAGAGGATAGGAGAGAAGAGGAGAGAAGAGGGGAGGAGAGGAGAGGGGGGAAAGAGGAGAGCGGGAGGAGAGGACAGGGGAGGAGAGAAGAGGAGAGGAGAGGAGAGGGAGAGGAGAGGAGAGGGGGGGGGGATGACCAGAGAGC
>CM074817.1:81697-86697 GCA_037447605.1 Zygnema circumcarinatum
GGAGAGGAGAGGAGAGGGGGGGGGGATGACCAGAGAGCAGAGGAGAGGGGGAGGAGAGGGGAGGAGAGGGGGAGAAGAGGAGACGGGGAGGAGAGGAGAGGGGGGAGAGATGACAGGAGAGGAGAGAAGAGGGGGAGGAGAGGACAGGAGAGGAGAGAAGAGGAGAGGAGAGGGAAGGAGAGGGGAGGAGAGGAGAGGGGGGGGGGGATGACAGAAGAGGAGAGGAGAGGGGGAGGAGAGGGGAGGGGAGGAGAGGGGAGGAGAGGAGACGGGGAGGAGAGGAGGGGGGGAGATGACAGAAGAGGAGAGGAGAGGGGGAGGAGAGGGGAGGAGAGGGGGAGGAGACGAGAGGAGGGGGAGATGATAGGAGAGGAGAGACGAGGGGGATGAGAGGAGAGAGAGAGAGACAACGGACCGTGCTGCTTGAAGGCGTGGTAGACATTTAGCAGTGTGAGGTGGTCCCCGTCGATGTGCGCGAACCTCGCCTTGGCCTCATCCGCCGCCTTTTGCGCCTCGCGGGGCCGCAGGAAGCAGTTGGGCACTGAGGGCGGCAGGCGGGCGGCGGGAGGTCACGTCACGTCACGTGGCAGTCCGTTCCGTTCCGTAGCACAGAGAACGGAACGGAAGGGAACGGAACGGAGAGGGGTTGGGAGGGGCAGCACCACAGTGGTCAGCAGATGAAGGAGCGCACCAACGGAGGGCCGGGCAGCAGCGCCCTGCGCTGGCCACTGCAGGAGCGCCACGTCAGCCCTAAACACGTGCTGGGAAGCCTACCTGGACTCTACCTACTACGAGGTATGTATGACTCTCTTATGAAGGTATATCTCTATGGTTCAGTATAACGCTATACACTATGATGCTACAATACGGTAAAGAGGGCCATGGAGTAGGAGTTTCAAGACTAACCCAAGTAGCATCACTTTCTCTATATGCTTATGCTTATCTTATGTATACATAGACCAGCACATGGTAGTTAGACATCTAGACATTTCCTTTCGTGGGTTTTCTAACTCAGATCGTTTGATTATGTAAAGAAAGACCTTTTAGGGCTTCTGCATGCATGGAGATACATGCAAGGGAGTAGGTGGGCGAAGATACCGGACAGCATGGCAGTAATTGAGAGAATTTCGTTGCTGCAGTTGAAGTCTTGGCTCACAACGAGCATTTTCGCCATTTGGGGGTCTAAAGGAAACTCGCTCATAAGCTCTCCAAGCTTCGTCAAATTGCCATCATCGTCCAATGCTCCGAGGTAATTCAATAACTCCAAAGCCCTCATTAGGGTTTCGGGAGCAGGAGGGTCCATAAAGTCAAAGTGAACTAAGTCATCGATTCCGAGCTTCTTCAATGTCAGAACTGTGTTTGCGAGATTTGAACGTAAAATTTCTGGGTATGTCTGCTCCTGCAAGTCCTTCTGAAAGCTCCGTTCTGTATATAATCGGAAACATTTTCCGGGTTGTGTACGACCGGCTCGACCAGCTCTCTGATGAGCACTCGCTTTTGAAATAGGAGAAACGAGCAAAGATTCCACTCTAATACGAGGATTATAAACTTTCTGTTTTGCAAATCCTGGGTCGATAACGTATACGATTCCGTCGATAGTAAGGGAAGTTTCTGCAATGTTGGTCGAAACGACTATCTTTCTCCCTGCAGGCCCTCCATCTCGAGAAGGAGGAGGGGCAGCTTCGAAAATTTTCTGTTGCATTGCTGGAGGAAGAGTGGAGTAAAGGGGAACTGCTTTCACAGGCCCCACCTGATCGCCCAAATTCTGAACTTCCCGAGCTATTTTCTTACACGCATCTTCAATCTCCTCCTCTCCTGTCAAAAAAACCAAAATATCTCCCGGAGGTTCGCAGATGTGAATCTGTACAACTGTACGGATTGCAGCCTCCAAGTAGTCTCTCTCAGGCTCCTGCATTGCAAATCCGCAAACTACCAAGGGATTCAGAATCAACATGGGTATGAAGTAGACATAAAACTGACCATTGCAAGCATACACAGCCCGTAATACATGAAGATTAACATAAAAATGATAGTAAAATGGACCTGTGTATAGAAAATTTCGACCGGGTGTAGTCGGCCCGGAACCTTCATCAGCGGAGCTCCACTGAAGTAATCTTGAAACTTTTCCGCTTCCAGAGTAGCACTCATCACCACAAGCTTCAAGTCCGGCCTGTTTCTCAGAACTTCTTTCAGAAGCCCAAAAAGCACATCAGTTGCAAGTGTCCTTTCGTGGGCTTCGTCCAAAATGATCGCCTTATATCGCTCCAATAATGGGTCAGTCATCGCCTCCCTTAGAAGCATTCCGTCGGTTAAATACCTAAAACCCATCGACCGCAGCTATTCCCAACAAATTACAAAAGTAGGTCACATCACAAACCCTAAAAGCTGACAAACCCCATAAAGACCCACAAAACATTGTCTTGCAGAACACCATAGACCCTAAAAATAGCGTAGAAAAACCCTCAACACAACACACCAAAAGACTCTCCCATAATAAAGTTAAGCTCCGACATAACATACTTGAGAATGGTTTTGGGCCCACTGTTATCTTCAAACCGAATGCTGTATCCGACCTCCTCCCCTATAGTCACATCCATTTCTTCCGCCACACGCCTCGACACCGACATGGCTGCCACCCTCCTCGGCTGCGTGCACGCCACTTGTCGCTTCCCTGACGCAGCTAACGCCTCCACCACAAATTGCGGAATCTGCCCAAACAAAAAATACAAAAAAAAAAAAGAACCCAAGTAAGACAACAACAGCAGCAGCAGCCTGAACCCTCCTCCGAACACCCCACAAAAAAAAATAAACCTAAAGTGTGTGGATGGAGGCACACCTGCGTGGTTTTCCCACTCCCCGTCTCCCCCACCAACACGATGGTCTGATGCTTGCTCAGCATGTCCAGAAAGTCCTGCTTCTGCAGCCACACCGGCAGCGTTCTCCGCTTCTCAAATATCTCATAGTATCGCACAGAGTATGGCCGCCCCGTGTACGGATTGATGAGAGGAATGTCGCCATCGGGCCCCGTCTTAGCGCGGCTTCCGTCCCGACTGGCCTCCTCGCCCACCACGTCGAAGAGACTCAGCTTCCGCTTCCTCTCCGTCGCCATGGCTCCGCTCCGCGGCCTGCAGGCACTCCGATAGGCTTCTCTTTCCTTCTACCGCTGCTCCCCCAACGAGGGCGGGGGAGAGAGAGAGGGAGAGGGCGAGGGGGAGGGCGAGGGAGAGAGCGGAGAGAGTGGACGAGAGAGGGAGGGAGGAGATCTCCCCCTCTGAGAGAGAGAGAGAAGACGGGTCATTCCTAACCCTAAACACGGGGGGCTTTCGCCATTCAGTCGAAAATGAGCCAATGATGACTCGCCGCGTGTGTGGCTTGCTTACGTGGCATGGCGTGATTGGAGGAATGTTCCAGTAATAAAAAAAAAAGGACGAAAGGGAGTGCTATCATATATATCGAGATATATCCCAATATATATCGAATTGCACTAAACAGTGACGAATGGTATTCCGATACGATACGAATTTGGTATATCGAGATATCGTCATTGCGCCGAGCGAGGATCGAACTCGGCGCTGAAGGGCGGGCGGGCGGGAGGGCACATGCTACAGTTGCGGGGTTGGCCCGAACGGGCTGACGCGGCGAGCATGCAACGGCGATAATTGGACGGCCGCTGATGGTCACAAGTGTAAAGGCGACGGCGCAGATTGGCTACTTGTCAGACAGAGACCAGCGGACGGCTGCGATGCGTCACACATGTAATCGACGGTGTGCAGTCCCACGACGGCTGCAGGGATGGCGTCGACCCCTGGCGGGACGCGGCGACTTCGCGTGACAGGGGCGGCTATGACGACTCGCACGCTCCACCCCCTATATATGTCTCGCGCACTCCCTCTCCGTTGTCCCTCTCTCGCGCTCTCTCTTCCCACTCTCTCTCTCGCTCTCTCTCTCGCTCTCGCCTTCTTCTCTCCTGCTCAGTCATGGCCGTGCAGGGTATTGCCAAGGCAGCAGCCGCTTTCTGCCCCTAAAATCCAGCGTCCATGTTGTTGTTGAACAACATGCTTCACATTGTGCGCATATGTATCCAACACATTGTACCAAACTTCCCACAACCCTAATTCTCCTTCCTAGCCTCTCCTTCTCTACCCCTAAGACCCTCCTACCCCAAAACCCCTAGAACCCCAAAACCCTAACCCCTAAAACCCTACACTCTAAAACCCTAAACCCTAAACCCTAAACCCTAATGTCGCCCTGCATGGCGGCCATGCAGGCCCTCGCGACCATGTCCAGTCGGGGGTCCACGGGGAGGCCCGCGGCCCTGAGGAAGGCCGCGAGGGGGGGCGCGAGGAGGGCCCGCGACGGAGGGAGGAACGCATGGAGCCGCCCGCGGGCCGTGGAACGGGCCACCGTGCGACAGCGAGCATGGAACGCCGCCATGGAGACAGGGAAGTCGAAGAGAATCAGAAGCGGTACACTGCTCAGCTTGAGGTCGTGCAAGTGGAGCTCGTCCTCTTTGGCAATTAGAATCGGTACTTTGCCGATTCTGGAGGCAGGAGGAACAGGGGGGGAGAGCTTGAGACAACTTGAGTGAAATTAAAAAAAAAAAAAAAAACATATTTATGTTTATATATAGGAAAATGATACACCACCCCACCACCCCACCCCCCCCCCCCTGTTTTCTCCTTCTCACACATCAGCGCAACGTCTGTAAAGCCAGCCACATTCGCAGAGAGAGAGAACAGAGCAGAGGAGAAAGAGGGAGAGAGAGAGGAAGCGGAGTGAGAGGAGAGGAGAGAGAGACTAGAGAGAGAGAGCAGAGGAGAGAGCAGAGGAGAGGGGGAGTAGAGGAGAGAGAGAGAGAGAGAGCAGAGGAGTGAGAGCAGAGGAGAGAGAGACTAGAGGAGAGAGAGCAGAGGAGAGAGCAGAGGGAGAGAGAGAGAGAGAGCAAAGGATAGAGAGCAGAGGAGAGGGAGCAGAGGAGAGAGCAGAGGGAGAGCGAGAGA
>CM074817.1:89197-94478 GCA_037447605.1 Zygnema circumcarinatum
AAAGGAGACCCGCGAAAGAGAAAGGGCCCCTCCATCCACAAGGGCGGAAAGTCTTCCAATTGTTCCGACGACAAGTTCTATGGCCTGAGACTCGAGTCTGCAGAAAATAGAACAAGTTGATCCTCAAACTTCAAATTTCTACGAGAAGTAGCAAGTAAAAAACGCAAAATCAGAGCGCATTTTGACTGCATGATTCCTTTTTACAAAGGGCTTCTAGGGTTGAAGCAACCCTTAAATCTGTACTGTCTGGAAGTGGCCTACAAATCTACAGAAAATGCAAAACTCTAAATCAACCCTGAAGCCAACAATTGAGCCCATCCGATATCCACGAATGAACTTTCACTATCAACTTACATCCCAAATCATTGAAATACTGGGAGAAAAAAAGATTTTTCAGCTCACCCAGCAGCTTGATGCTCCATAGAAGTCCCCTCGTGTATAGCCACCGATCGAATATTTTGGCCTTCCTTTAATAACTTCAGCAGATTTCTAATTTCCAAAACAGCCTCTCTATTTGGAGCCACAATGAGAGCAATAGGCCCATCTCCTTTCTGAACGGGCACTTGTGCTGTTACATGAACAGCAGCAGGAAGAGTATAACATATTGCACGAAGAGCTCTCTCCCTCTCCCACTCCCTCTCCCTCTCCCTCTCTCCGCCCTCGGCATTGTGCCCTTTGCTCTCTCCATTTTGCCCATGAGGAAGTGGCAAAGAAGCCAGAACATCACATCCCCTTAAACAACCTTCCCAACATTCTCTTGCTAACTTTTGCCAATTCAAAGGTGGGTCGGATAAATTTTTCACTCTAGAGAGAAGTTTTTCTGCTTGAGTGAAAGCAGCAGGCAGTCGAACATCATGTGGGCCTGAGAGAGGAGGTTTTCCCACAGACCCATGGGGCCAAAAAACTCTTTTAGGAGCAGAGATAACATTCTCTCCGTTCTCTGCATTTTCCTTTTTCTGCTTTCCATTTGCTGATCTCTGAGTCGACCCCTCCAGAAATGTTCCTTGCTTCGTCTTCCGAAGGCTGAGTTCTTGCTTTTTTGGAGCTACCTTTCTCACCCTTCCCTTGAGTCCGGGCTCATTGAAAGGGTTTTCTGGCGTAGGAAGCGTGTAACACATGCCCTGCAAAAGCATCTCTGATTAAAAAACTTCTATTTTGTCTTCCTGTCTAGCAGAATATAGTATGTTGTATCCACTTGTTTATGAAAATTACCACTGCACAATCAAGCCCTGCATGTGGTGGCGTTCGCTCGAAGAATTCGAGCTCTCTCAGAGTTCCAGAAGATGAACGTAAGAGCAAGATTCTATAATTTCATCATCCCAAGTTACATTATCATCCTCCTCATCATCATCCTTGTTGCATCCAAGGTTACATACATGTTACAACTACTTTGAATCCCCATTAAGCTCTTTAACTCCTCACTTAAAACCCATATGGCAGACATTCTGACATTCTGACATTCATTGGCTTTCATCATCAAATGACCTATCAAATCGTATGCCCTTCTCACCTCAGCAACCCTCCTCACCCCCTTCCTCCTCCGCCTCTTCGCCGCAGCCCCCTCCAGAGGGTTCACATCTCCCATCTCCGCTCTTAGGCGCTTCCTCTGCATTTTGTTCTTCTTCCTGTTCGAAAATTCCTCTCCTCGCCCCATTTCTCCCTCTGCAAACAAAACCCAAATTGATGGGCTGATCCAGCTGCACTGCAACTCCTGATTACAAGAAAAGAAGCAAAATTCGTTTCATGGAAGGTTTCTCCTCCTTCTCTTTTCTTACCAGAGCAGCAGCCGTGTATCAACAAAGAGATGGCGGGGAAGCAAGAGCTGATGATTCTCGCCTTCTTAATGGAACCAGTCTTTCTTCAGGAAGGAATAACAGCAGAAAATTTACGGCGGCGCGTTATTTTCAAGTGGGTCTTTCAAGACGTTTCAAGCCCATTCAAACTTGAACGCATGAAGTGAAGAATCGGAAGGGTTTACGATGAATAGAGTTGGCGGCTCCCGCCATGGCTTCCTTTCCTTTACTTTCTTTCTGAGTGAATAAAGGCCCATGAAGGTTCATCCCACTGGTTTTTTTAGGGCACAGCAGCAGAGTCCTTTCTGTTCACTATTTCGACCGTTTTCGAAACTCCCCTTTAGTTTCGGGGAAAAAAAAAAGCTCAAGCATTACATTGCGAGTGGTGGGCCATGCCATGGGTTCCTTTATGAGGCTTTGTGAAGCTCGCATCTCTCATCTGTCCCTTCCTCCTCCCTTGTTTCAGCTCAACAACAAGCGAACACGTGAAGACAGTTCCTTAAACTCGTGCAGCAATGTGGGCGCTTTTTCAATGCAACAGAATGAAATATTTCAACAAACAGCAGCTTCAACAAGCTGCATTTTGGGGCCATTTAGGGAACAAAAATGGAACGATTTGAGAGCTGGCAAGAGAAGCATTAGGAGTAGTAGAAAAAGGCAGTTTTTTCCTTCAGAAGTAGCTCCTGCTGTGACCCACAAACATCTATTTTTTCGATGCAATGTAAGTCACACGCCTGCTGCCTCAACTGACGAAGGAATTTCCGGATTATGGAGCGTTATTATTCCCACATATAATCGGCTTCCCATTCTGAAAAAGTGTTTGAAAGCTTTGGAAGAGCAAAGCGATGGATTAGTTGAAGCAGGAGTGAAGGAGTATGAAATAGTTGTTGTAGATGATGGGTCGACCGATGGAACAGTGGAATTCCTTTCAGAAAACAAAGCAGCTTTTCCTCATTTGAAGCTGTTCAAGCAGCAGCATGGAGGCGCTACAGCAGCGAGAAATTATGGGATGTCTGCTTCTAAAGGATCGACGATTGTGTTTATTGATTCAGACATGGTTGTTGCAAAAGGTACATTTTTCATTTGATCTTTTGCCCCTTTTTGCTTCGATACCATCTCCTCTGCATTCATGTTTGAAGAATTGATGAATTATATATGATTTCCTTACAACTATTGCGAGAATAGTAATGCCTTCAATGCATTCATGTGTTTATGCTTCGGTCGGACTGACTGTAGTTAAACTTTGGTGGGTTTTCTCTCTCTCGCTCTCTCTATCTCTCTCTCTCTCCCTCCCTCCCTCTCTCTCTCTTTCTCTCCCCCTCTATCTTCTCCCCAAGATTATGGATAGTTTTTCCCAAAACAGTCGGCAGATTGCCTGTTCCTTGTATCCCAACAAACGCCCCCTGAAACCTGTAAACAGACGGACTTATCATTCTCACTTTTTCTCACATCATCTCCCTTTTCTCAATCCCTTTCGTTCCTTCATAATAGGCCAAGTTCTTCTATCCCCAATGCTGCATGTATTTGTTGGTCTAACCCTGTTATTATAAGCTATTACTTGCTCCAATTCTTCTTAGGCAAATGGGATCACTCTCAGGGGCGATGCAGACTTTCTCAAATCGCACGCTTTGGCTCTAAGAGCAGCTTATGCCATGGACGGAAACGACAAAGCCTTTTCATACGGCCGAGTAGTGAATACTGCAAACTTTGATGATCCCCAATCTGAGAAATTCAAAATAACAGTGAGCTTCCCACTTTTTGCCGGTTTTTAGGATTTCTAGGGATTGTTTTTTAGGGTTTTTTAAGGTTCTTTTTAATGATTTTGTAGGATTACTGTAGTTCGCGCTGCTGAATTCATGCTCCACATCTTTTCTGCACTTTTTCGCATTCGAAAAAGAGGCAGTTTGCTATGTATGTAATCCTCAAGTCTTTCTGACCTTTTGTCCCACTTTTCTATACCATTTTTCTTTTCATCTTTCATTCTTCTCAGAGAAAGTAATCCAAACCTAATCCAACTCCCCCTCCTTCTGCAATACAGGACTACTCCGCTGCTTTTTTCGCGACTGGCAATGTGGCGATTTCAAGAAAGAGGCTTTTGGCTGCTGCTCTCCTATTGTCTGGAAACTCTACCTCTCCTTTTGATGCTGATTTCAGCGAATATGGATGGGAGGACTTAGAGCTGGGAGGTCAGCCCCATCTCATTTTCTAGTTAAAATTTCTTTCCTTTGGGTGATTATAGCTGAGATTTTCTATAGTTGATACTACATGCTTTATTTGTTGCTTTGGGTTATGAGTACTTAAGAGTAATAATTTGAAGTAAAAGGGTTTTTTTTGTTTTTTCAGAGAGGTTGAGACAACAAGGGGCTCGGATAGTTCACTGCCCTGATGCTGTTGGATACCACTTCCATCCTGCCTTCTCTTTGAACCAGCTCCCTCACCTCATTGAGCAGGTAAGCCTTCTAGAAGCTTTTCCACTACTCTCTCTCTCTTCCTCTCGCTCGCTCTCTCTCCCTCTCCCTCTCCCTCTCTCTCCCTCTCTCTCCCTTTCTCCCTTGTTCCCCCCCTCCCACTTCTATCTCTCTCCCTCTCCCTCCCTCGGCCGCTTGGCTGCAGCTCAGCTTGTGCAGAGGCTGATGTTGAATGAAGGAAGATGATTGGATCATAGGTCGTAGAGAGCAGGTGTGAGATAGACAAGAGTTAGACAGGTTTGAAAAGACTTCTGGTTAGAAGTGGCGAACAAACCGAAGGTTAAGAGCAGCTGGATGTTTCTTGTAGTTATGGCGGGAATAGGCATATTTCCTTCCAAGCAGAAGCTTCGGTATTTACCTGCAAGGAAAGACTATGAGGAGGAAGGTGGAAAAAGAAAGTTTCTGAACTTCTTGAATGGTGTTGTGAATGTTTAGGAGCGACAGCGAGGTCGAAATGGAGTTCGATTTTTCCGTAAACATCCGAATCTGAACGTCCGGCTTATGATCCAAATGACTCCTTTCCACGAGCTTCTGTGGGCTCTCCTCACTTTGAATGGTCTGCTTAATGAGAAGACAATGGAGCCTCTTCTTCGAGCCCTCGTGAACAGAGGGCAGTGGAGACTCGCACTTGGTTTACTCTCGCCAGTATTGAACTGGCACACTGTGCAGGCATTGAAGGAAGAACTTAGAAAAGTGTGAACATCTTGGAAATGGACAATGTCTAAACTCTTGGAGTCTTGACGAGGTACTAATGAATGTATCAAGCAGAGAGCTTCAAGCTTGCCTCAGCCAGATTCTATGCAGAGTATGGGATGGTGAGATAATTCACCCTTAATAATGGAACGTTTCGAAGGCAGTCAATGCACAGACACTTGTTGAACTTGAGAGTAGCTCACTCTGTCAACAAACGCCATTGTATGTTCCCAGTGGCATTAATACTGAGAATTTCTTTGTTTGGGTCTCTAAATTTCGGAAATTATAGAAACTAGTGAGTTCGTGAACAATAAAGAGCTCTTTCCC
>CM074817.1:94488-111988 GCA_037447605.1 Zygnema circumcarinatum
CCCCCCCCCCCCCCCCCCCCCCACTTTGAATTCCAAGACTCCAGAATTCCAGCTCACCATGCTTTAGGAATTCTGAATTTGCGAACCCGAAATTCGCCGAGTATAGAGTTCCGGGTTTGAGTTTTTCATCATGTTGTTCTTGTGCCATACAAACGCATCGAACGCCACAAAACAACATACGTGCAGATGAAGCTCAAGAGTAAGCCTTCAACAACAAGTGCTTGCACACACAGCTCAAGAAGAGACAAGAGCGTTCGAGGTTCCATTTTTTAAGGCCGCCAACCCCAAGCCTCAACCGAACCCCAACTTGACTTCTCCAGAGCTCCTCTGCCCTAAAGTCCTAAAACAACCCCTACAAAACCTATTGATTGGATGACCTGCGAAGATAGAATCGGTATCCTACAATCACGGTTACTGCAACCGCAACTCCAACTGCACGGCAACACCCACCAAACCAAAGGCAAGAAAAATTAATTAACTTCCAAGAAAAGAAGAAATTTGCTTTTTTTTTAAAG
Organism: Zygnema circumcarinatum; assembly: GCA_037447605.1. Taxonomy (NCBI): domain Eukaryota; kingdom Viridiplantae; phylum Streptophyta; class Zygnematophyceae; order Zygnematales; family Zygnemataceae; genus Zygnema; species Zygnema circumcarinatum. The sequence goes on from CM074817.1 coordinate 95,004, forward strand.
TTTTTTTTTTAAAGTAAAAAAGAAGAAAAGTAGAAGGAACATAAATACCAACCATTTGCCGTTCCATCGTTTACCGGTGACAGTAAACAACCCATTAGCTGAATAAAAGCTAAAACGGAAGCTTCCAGGAAGCCCCAACACACCTGAGGTGATAACGACAGATCGCTGCATGAATCTCCGGTATGCTTTGGACGACCGGGAGGTGGAAGTTTCCGGGATGGCGCGGTGGGGTCTGGCGGCGGCTGCCACACAACGGGCCCAAAGTTCCGCTGTGTCTCCAAGCCGGGCACTCACAGGGAGGGGGGGCTGGAGGCCCATATCGGCACATACCTGCAAGGTAAGGACACCACTCACATTCTCACTATGGGTCAGCTCCTTCATCACATAGAACATGTTTGGGGTCATCTCAGTTTGAGACTCAGTTTTTGCGTTGCCATGTATCGGTCTTGTGCTGTTTAGATATTAGAAGGGTAGAAACGACTGACCGACTGACTGATTGACCTTTTTTGATTAAACCCTAAAAACCTGAAACCCCTAAAAACCCTTGAGGCTTGAAACCCTAAGCAGCCTCGTAAGAAAACCCAAATGTACAGAATCTTGATTCGTTGAAAACCAATTGAGGAAATAGAAATAACCTCACGGGAGAGACGAGGATGCTCGTATGCTGTTCATTATTCTAATCCTTCCTTCTAACCCATTGTCTAATCCGTCCTTCCATTGATAGATAACGAGAGAGAGGGAGAGGAGGGCTTACCTTCGCCGAGTGCGGGAAGACGGCAGGGTGAGGGGGGAGGTCGTCCTTCGCCGCTACAAGCAGGCAGGGCAGCTCGTAGCCATGCACTTCCGCGGCACCGGCAACCGCCTCCAAAAGGTCCGCACAGCGATGCCAAGAAGGGAGGTGAGAACTGCATATACAGTGTGAGGATCGAAAAGGAAATAAGGAAATGAGGAAAAATATAAAGACTGTCGAACCACAGCCTCCTACAGACCTCTACAGACCCAGTCCCTCTTTCTTTCCCTCTCACCCCTCGCGATTTCTTTCTCCACCTCCCCTTCATCTCCGTCTCCCTCTCCCTCTCCCTCCCTCTCCTCTCTCCCTCTCTCTCTCTCTCCCTCTCCCTCTCCCTCCCCCTTTCCCTCTCACCCCTCCCTCTCCCTGTCACCCCTCCCCCTCCCCCTTTCCCTCTCACCACTCCCTTCCCCTCTCCCTCCCCCTCTCCCTCTCCTTCTCCCTTCCCTCTCACCCCTCCCTCTCCCTCCCCCTCCCCCTCCCCCTCCCCCTCCCCCCTCCCTCCCTCCTCCCCTCCCCCTCCCCCTCCCCCTCCCCCTCCCCCTCCCCCTCCCCCCTCCCCCTCCCCCTCCCCCCTCCCCCTCCCCCTCCCCCTCCCCCTCCCCCTCCCCCTCCCCCCTCCCCCTCCCCCTCCCCCTCCCCCTCCCCCCCTCCCCCTCCCCCCTCCCCCTCCCCCTCCCCCCTCCCCCTCCCCCTCCCCCTCCCCCTCCCCCTCCCCCTCCCCCTCCCCCTCCCCCTCCCCCTCCCCCCTCCCCTCCCCTCTCTCCCTCTCCCTCTCCCTCTCCCTCACCTGTCATGAGCGAATGCCGCCCGCGATCATAGGGAGGCGCGAGTGCCTCTTGAGGTCATGAGCACATCGGCGAAGCGCATGGAGTCGCGACCGGCGCTGTGGGGACGCGCCGCCCTCCGCCTCCCTCCCCGCGCCGCTCTGCCACGTGGCAATGGGTGCCACCTGTCAGCCTCTGAAACCTCCACGTTGCGCCTCTGATAGTGCCACGTGACGGACGGACGGACGCCACGTGGCACCCTCTGAGAAGAGCCACGTCGCATCTGAAAACAACTCTCCCTCTCTCTCGACTTTGCTGTAACTTCACTTTTTGGCATTTTCTGGGTGGTCCATTTCGCAGTAGGAAATCACTCCAATTTCCAGGGAAAGTAATGTTTTACTACACCATCTAACTTCCCCATCTCTCCCTCTTTCACTCTCTCTCTCTCTCCCTCTCCCTCTCCCTTTCTCTCCCTGCCTATCCTACTGCAGCTACTCACCGGTAGACTTCCGACTACATTCACAGCCCACCTCTCCTTCACTGTGGGTTGAGTGCCCTCGTGCCAAGACCTGCACATCAGCAGCTCTCCCACTCTCTCCCTCTCCTCATCAGACTCCATCATACAATAAGAGTGATCATAATTCAACCTTCAAAAAAAGCTTTGAAGTAGTCCGACCTGACATTCGAGCGAAAGAGCTGATGACTGCTAAATAGAGCTTGCACGAAGCCACTATCTGTGTTACGATTAGAGACAACTCTGCAATGGTTTTGGTCCACAAATGTGTCCACATTCATCGTCTTATCACCACAGCAGCATAGAACCCTCAACCACTTTCATCTCCTCCTCTCCATCTCTCTCTCTCCCGCTTCCTCAGGGAGAAAAGAAATGCTGATATAAACAAAAACCTTTTTCTGACCTGCTTAAGAAGGAGTCCAAAAGAGATGATTTTCCTGCATCTCTCGGACCCAATAAAAGACAATGCAGAACTTCCCGAGTGCTTTTCCCTCTCTTCCTTTCGAGCCTCCTTCTCTTTGTAATGCGAAGACATGCAGCGGCGGATTCCACATCCAAGCATGCATACACAAGTTGTGCGAGAGCCTGCCCGGGATCCTGGGCAGCCAACATTTCCCACTGGGCAGGGGGAAAAAGATAGGGAAAGGTGAGGAAGAGAGAGAGGAGGAAGACAGAGAGGAGAAGCGAGAGGGGAAGAGAAAAACAGCAACGAAATGGAAATGGGAAACACCAAACCTGGGAGAAACTAAGTTAGAGAAGAGAAGAAACAGGGCAGAGAGTAAAGGGAAAATTACATGTTTTTAAAGGAGGAGAAAGTCAAAGAAGTCAGGAAAGAAATCGTAAAAAATGTAATATCGGAATAGCAAGTATTGGGGTCTTTTGGGGTGAACTCACTAGAGCAATATAACTGTTCAATGGGAGGCCGCCAAGTGGACCAGTAGCGGCGGAGCCCATATAAGGAAGGCCTTCCCAGGGGCTGTCCTGCGCCACGTCAGCAGTCAGTCGGTCGTCTTTTTTTCAAAAACTGGTTTTTAGGGTTTTGGGGGTTTAGGGTTTAGGGTTTAAAAGGTTTTGTCCAAAGTTCCGTGAAACGGGAAAGGCTTGCCGTTCAGTTGGCTATCACGGAAATGGACACGTTTGTGAGAGACAGGGGACACGTTACTGAGAACGAATTTGACAAACACGAAGAGTATCGAGCAGAGTGATTTAGAATGTGGGGTCGCGAGAGAGAGGGGGGAGAGTTAGAGGGAGGAGAGGGAGAAGGTAGGGAGAAGAAAGCAGGAGACAAAAACCAAGGAGCGAGAAGAGATGGTTGAGGAAGATAACGGAAAGGGCCGGGAGAGAAGTGGGAGAAAGGTGAAGAAGAGAGAGCGAGAGAGGATGAGAGTGGAAAAGTGGGAGATAGCAGGATGGGAATGAGAACAGGGCAGGACAGGGTGACAGGAGGGGGAGGGGTGTGTGTGCGTGTGTGTGTGTGTGTGAGAGAGAGAGAGAGAAAGAGAGAGAGGGAGAAAACGAAGTCTCAAAAGCAGCTTTAGGACGTACCTGGCGGGGGCAGTCGAGAAGGAAGCTTCCAATTCCGTTGCATTCAGTTCGCCATCCTGAAATATTTCTTCCACGTTCCCCCAAAAATAAATTACCTTGATACCCACTCTCCCCCACCTTCTCCCCCCACATCCTCTCCCGTATCCTCTCCCTCACAGCCTCTCCCGCACCCTCTCCCCAAGACACTCTCTCGCCCACTTTGCGGAGCCCTTTCATGGGATCTGAAACTGAAGTTTTTCGTCCAAAATCACAACAAAACTGGAAGTCTCTAGCAAAATATTCTCTCGAGAAACCGAGTACAAGAATAGGTCTTAAAAAGTAATTAAAGTACCTTATCCACATCAAACTGTGCAAATCGTTCCGTCAAAATGTGAAGACCTTTCTCCGTCAATTCCACACTCTTCCCATTCCTCCCTCCAAACATCCAAACCCTCCAGATTTCAGACTCCATTTCTCAGATTTCAGATTCCAAATTTAGGTTTTTCAGAATTCAGAAATCAGGATTCATATTCCAGAATTCCAGAATTTCAGATTTCATATTTCAAATTTCGTAGTCCAGATTTCAGATTTCAGGTTTCTGCCACGGCCCTAACTCTTCCAGAGCAAAAATATCCATTCAACCTCTAAGGAAAGGCCAAAAAACCCCAATTTCTTTCAGGAATTAGTAATTTTATTTCAGTTGATAAACTTTGTTAAATCTTTACCTGATCCGGTAAACATTTGAATGAATGACCCGCCAACTCCTCCGGCCGGAGAAGGAGATCGTCCGCATACCCAAAAGTTCTAAGAACTGCCCACGTGGTTTCAATCCTCCCCTTTTCTATGAAGAGAGCGTGAAGGAAGAGGAATCCTGTCAAGGTGAGCCCTCTCCCACTTACTCCCTCTCCCACTTTCTCCAACACTACTTTCTTCACTCCCTGTAACTCGGCCGGTTGCAAAGGAGCCGAGAAACATTTCATCTGCAGAAAAAACCACATTCAAAAAGAAGGAATTGAACCATTCCATTCCTTTCTTCTTTGTGTTTCTTTCCTTGCATTTTTTGCACAGAAAAAGAGCGGAAATCCAACAATAGAAGGTTTTCTCTTACTGACTTGGAAGTTATTCAACTCTGCATCACTTAGAGCTCCGTCCTTATCCGTATCACATAAAGCAAAAATACGCTTTAAAGCTCGAATGCAGCGGGGCCGCATGTTCTGAGTTTGCTGGTCAAAAAGTGGACCCGTGGGATGAAGCACAGCCTTTTGCGCATAGTAAAATACTTCTGCCACCTGGCAACCCACCAAGAACCACTCCAATAACTTAAGAGTTTGTACGGCCCTAGAGTCCTGTGGGACATGAAAGCATGAATGGCAACATGTTGTTGTTAGAGTGAAGGATGGGTCACCTGAATGTGCCTCAAGGCGGAGCACTCGAGACATGCTTCAATTTCGCGGAATTCATGCATTAAGGGAGCCATGGCTGACTCCAAACTTGGTTGCCTCTCTCCTCTCAAGTCCAACCGGCATCCAACTACAACAACTGCAGCTTTCACCTGTTGAATTAAAGATGAACTGTCAGCTCTATGGAAAACCTAGTTCAAACTTTCAGGGGAGTCTCAAGAGGCCTACAAGAGATGGCTAGAGATGCAGGTTTGTGGATGATGCAATACAACAAACAAAGAAAATTAAAAGAAAATTAAAATAAAGGACACTGGTCCTATTGGATTATGGCCTTCGATTACAAGAAAAGAAAGAACAGAGAGGATCGAAAAAGAAAGATTGAGTGCTGCGAGGAGAGCAGAGTTGAGCATTGCCTGCAGTCGGCGAAGCATAGGAAGCCAAAATCGGCACAGGCTTTCGAGAGTACGGGGCTTATCACATGCATAAGTCAAGACAATTGCATCTGCACGTCGGAGCTCTGCCTCCACTTGAGGAAGATCTTCCCTCCTGAATCAACAACGGTCCAAAACATGTCAGGAATAAGTCTAACAAGTCTTGCAAAGGCCCATGGATACAAACAGGATGAACTCGCTTCAAGGTAAGTTAAACTGCGTGAAACTCTAACCCTACTTCCACGCTTCAGCACGATTGAGCAGTATGTTCAGCATTCGTCATGCTGAAAATTCGTTCACTTTCTCAATTCATTCGTACATACGACTTCATAAAGCGGGTGGGTACTCATCGAAAAGTACCCACACAGGGGAATGACTTCGTTCATTGACACCATGGTGAAAAAAGAATGGCTGTCAAATCAAAACGAAAGGAAACTCCACAACCTTAAAAAGATAATGAACGCTAAGTCGGCAAATCCTCACTCCTCACTGACATGGGTAATGCATTACTACTTTAACCCGAACCCTACCCTGACAGGGCTCTCCTAGTGCAAGACGAACTGAGCGAAACACGAAATTTTACACGATCCCTAACCCTCAATTTCCTGCATCCTGACGCTCATCTCCACCGACTGACCCATTGCCAGCTGACCTCTTCTAACCATACATAACCTGATGTACGTCGTGGCTTCCATCTAACGACTAAGGGAGAAAGAGAGGCACAGAGAGCGAGAGCGAGAGAGAGAGAGAGAGTTAGAAAGAAAGAAAAGCAAAGAGTTTCAAGCTAGCAAGTACGAGAAAGAGTTAGAACGAGGCGAGAGCGAGAGAGGGAAGCATAGGCTTTCACGAAAGCAACAACGAAAGAGAGATAGAAAGTGTGTGTGTGTGTGAGAGAGAGAGAGATAGAGAGAGTGAGAGAAGTATGGAGTCGATCCCTCCCTGAGTCTCCCTCCCTCACCTGGACGAGGTGTCGATCAAAAGCAGCGGAGTTCTGTCCGGGTAGAAGTCGTTGGGCAGCCGCGTGGGCGGCAGCACGGGAGGCGCGCGGTCGGGGAAGGCCTCGGTGGCGCAAGCGGCGATCAGCGAGGACTTCCCCGTCGCCTCGTCCCCTGCCACCGTCACGCGGATGCTTCTTGCAGGAGCTGCAGGCAAGGGCGGGCCGGCAGAAGCCGCCATGGCCGGAAGCTGCTTAGCTTGAGGGCTCGCCTTTGTGGTGATACGAGGAGTAGAGAGAGAGAGAGAGAGGGAGAGAAAGGGAGAGAGAGAGGAGAGGGGGGGCGGAGAGAGGAAGCTTTTAGGGTTAGGGTTAGACGTTGACCCTTGCAAATGCGTTTTCACTGGTTTCGTACCATTCTAAGAGTACGAAAACGTACGAATGTCGTACATGTACGATAAGGGCATGCGCTGGAGGCCGGTCGGACCAACCATTGGATGGCAATGGTTAGACTGCCAATGGTTGGAAACCATTGGACGGCAATGGTTCTCCAATGGTTGACATTCCCGTTGGACAACCATTGCCGTCCAACGGTTCCGACCATCGCCAGCATCGGCAACCAATGGTTGCCAAGGATTGCCTGTCATGTCATGGCCATCCTTGCCTGGCATGTCATGGTCATCCATGCATGTCATGGCCATCCATGCATGTCATGCCATGGCATGACATGGCATGCCATGGACCGGCCGGCGCCCTCCTTTGGGCCACCCGTCGGGCTGTCCGTCTGTCCGCTTCACCGGCTTCCGTCCCTCCCCTCCGCCTGCGACTGCCTGCTGTGGCCAACCCTAATTTGCTGGCGGGAGGGGAAGGGCGGAGGGGGGGCGCTGAGCTTTAGGGTTGCCCCGCACTTTACCTCCAGAGTTACGTGAAGGGAGCAGCAGCTTACTTTCTCCTTGCAGGACTGAGCAGATTTCATTTTTCTCTGTTTCTGCGATTTGGAATCTGAGGGTCGCTCTCTCACTCTTTTTTTTTTCTCTCTCTCTCTGTGTCCCTCTCTCTCTTTCTCTCTCTTTCTCGCTCTCTCGCCACTCCCTTCCTTCGCTCTCTCCTCTCCTCTCCGCCCTCAGCTTCCGCCTCCCCGCTCCCTCCTGTTCTTTCTCTTCATCTCCCGCTCTCCTCCCTCCTGTCTCACTCCCTCCCTCCCTCGTCTCCCCCTTCAAAACCAATCCAGAATAGCGTAATCTCAGGCCATGGGCAAGAGCAAAACAAGAATCAATCTCTTCTTCTTTCTCCGCCGTTTGAAGTCAAAGAAAAAGAAAGAAAGTCAAAGAAAGAAGGCGTCCCTTTTTCCTCCCCCAGCTGACTTAGACAGAAACCCTAAAACTCCCCACGAGGTCTCTCCCCCCACGGATCCCGTTTTTTCTGAGAGAGAATGCCCTGCAGAATTCTCTTTAGAATGCGAGTCTCTCATTCCTGGCCTTCCTCCTGAAATCGCCTTAAGCTGTATTGCTAAGCTTCCGACTTCAACAAGAATGCGATTAAGGGGTGTGAGCAGAGCTTGGAGAGATCAGTGTTGCGGTGATGCGATTAATCAAGCACGTGCTAAAGACGGGTTTCTTTTGGATCCCTGCTTCATCTGCAAGTGCCCTGTAATGGAGGTGCAGCAGTTCATGAAGCGGTAGGGACCCTCTTTTCCAATTCTTTTGTCGGGGTTGGTCACCATCCCTTTTGAAATTGTGCCGTTCATTTTTGTGAAGTTATGTGAACGGATGTTGGTTGATGTGTATAAACTGGAGTAATGCTGTCCGGTGGTATGGCCGGTTGATGTAGTGAATCCGTTTTGTTCGACAAGATTGGACTATGTCTCTCTTTGCACACAGTCTCTCTCCCTCTCTCCACTCTCCTATTTTCTTTCCTTTTGGACCATTTATTACGCATTCAAGTGAAGTTTTGAAGTGAAATCTTGAAATTGTAGAATCTTGAATGCATTCCTTTCAATGTTGTTGGGTACTGGAAGCCCAAAAACTGTGTCACTCCGTCTCTCACAGGAAAAAGACTATATAGGGATATATTTTCTCCAAAGCATCCCATTCATGATGTTGTCATCTTGTTGAATGCGTTAGTTCATTGTTCACTTAGTGCAAGAGAAGGCCTACAGTCACACCACAGATTTCTGAGCTGCATATGTTTGGGCGATTGCAGCTCCACTTTCAACCTCAGTTGCTGCGAGTCATGGCGGACAAGGACGACTGTCGAATACTTCAGAAAAAGGTTTAACGTCGATAAAAAATCGGCTTTCGATGTCCAATATTTGGAAGCCTATGCGGAGGAGGAGGAGGATCGAATAGTGAACTGCCTCTCTAAGCTGCGGCAGCAGCTTGTAAGCAATGAGAAATTTGAGCCTCCAAGAAATGACACGGAGATGTATAAGGCGGAGACGAAGCACCACAGAGAGGTATACGGGCACCTCCATGACATGCGCGCCCAGATCCGTTTAGCGGGAGAGGACATTCATCAGGGGAGCTTTTGGAAGTCTCGATTTCGGTTGCCCCAACTTAGTTCATGGGACCATGACGTGATGCTGTTCTTCTTCATCATGTGAGAGATGCTTGGGGAGTCTTGAAGGGTAAGGGATGTAGTATAGGATCTGAGATCTGCTGTGAGTACCTTAGACTTCAGATTAGATGGAAGCTACTAGTACTTCGAAAGTTCGAATGTTGATTAAATTGAGTTCTTGTGGATAATTTGTTCAGAGCAGAGCCCTTGCGGAAGGCGCATTCCGCTCCTTACCCCATAAGAATAGCCCTCTTTCTCTGTCCCCTTTACTTCCTTTTTGTGGCCTTTTAATGTGGCGCATCCAAAGTCTCAATGTTGCCTGCTTTTTATGATCCTTCTTCATATCTCCAATGCATTCTAATGCATCATGCGTATTTGCATGATGAATGACACGGCATGGCACGACTCGGATCCTGTCATTAGATGTAATGTCAAGGCCTCCTTGTCAGGTGTATCCTTTCATGTCAACTCACGTCTCCTTTGGCACCCACATTCAAACGTTTTTCAGGACTTTTCCTCTTTCTCTCCGTTCACAAACTCAATAGACGTGTTCAAAGGCACCAGAACAGAGCGAATTCCATCCGTTGTTTTCAAAAACCTTTGTTGTCAGTAATGCCATTCTCCTTGCTGTGAAACAATAAGATTCAGATTACTGAGCAAAGACGTTGTTTTGTTCAAAAGCACTTGGCACACCTTTGATCTTTCATTCATCATTTTCATCAGCGAATCGTTCTCCTTGCGACACGTACGACTTTGGTTAAATGATATTGTCATGACACACGAGTGGAGTTGCATAGAACGTCTAGCGGAAGATGTCGGATACATATACAACTCATGTAACGAGAGGGAGAAGGAGAGAGGGCGGGAGTGGGAGCGGGAGTGGAACAAATGTAGAGGGAGAGGGAAAGGAAGAAGAAGAGAGGAAGGGGGAGAGGAAGGTGGAGAGAGAGGGAGAGGAAGAGAGGGAGGAAGAGGGCGAGAGTGAATGGGCGAGGGGACACGGCGAGGGAGAGGGAGAGAGGGAAAGACGGAAAGAGAGCTCTCACTGCTGACCCGACCTTCATTTATTCAAACGCATTCGCTCGTTCAAACACTCGCCAGGATGGCCCTGGAAAGAGTATCCCATCCCTCTCCAACGGAACCAGCCCCTCAACAGAACCAACCAGCCTCGCAGGGGCTATCCGTACCTTCTTCTCCTCTTCATATCTTTCCCGCTAGTTCCCTTTGTTCCCTTCACCTGCTCACACAGAGAAATCCCTACTTCTCTGTTACCCCTCCTACCACCTCTCCCTCTCCTATCGCCACTGTCATCCTACCACCTCTCTGCCTGTGAAAGTCGAGTCTACTACTACCAGGCCTGCACTTCTCTCACAATAATGGACTCCACTAACTCTAAAATAGTTCGACTAAAGCTACCCAGACTTCCCTACAGGAGCGCCACAAAAAATGCCCAGAATTTTTCTGCAAGTTTCGGGTACTCAAGCGATAGCAGAAGTAGAGGAGGGGTAAAAAAAAAAAAGAGAAAAAAAATCTTTCCCCTACAACTGCTTTCTTGAGGTTTGCCGAGTACAAGAATAATAGTCTTCAAATTTCAGTTCACTTTCTTCTCTGGAAAGAAAAATAGCTCTCTTTATTGCACTGATATTCATTTCATTTCCTCTGTCAACACATAACTTGCTTGCAACGATGCCCAGAAAATCCGGTCAGGCCTAACCCACCTCATAAAAGCAAAATTGTTCACTCCTGAGAGAGTTGGCACCTGCCTTCCTGTACTCGAATAGACTTGCCATGGTTAATCCTTCTTCACCTTCAGCAGACGATTCGAAGTCCAGCTTGCAGAGAACAGTCTTCTCTCCTTCACTCCACTTCTTATCTCCCGACTCATATCGATCCCCCCCAACACCCATTGGAGTTGCTACTTCCTTACTCTGTCACATTAGGTCCCGTCTTCTTGTTGCGAAAGCTTTCCTTCAATGAGCCAAACTTCCTGAAACACTGCGCCTTAGTTTTTCCAGGCACAGCTGCTGCTATGCGTTCCCATCTGCATTTCAACAGGGCAGAAAGTTCTTTTCATCAGTATAAGACCCTGTACAATTGCCTGCTGAATCCCAAAGGAGGTTATAGCAATAATGTCGACCTAAGCTCAGTGAAACAGGATGATTATTTCAAACAAAAATTAGAGTCCAGATTCTGCTCACCTATTCTCCGTCTCCTTCGGGAATGCTTTCAATGCCTTCACAAGAGCGAGTTCCTGTGCCTCTGACCAACTGGGAGCATCCCCATCCCCTCCACTGCTTGGGGAACTCTTCACAGCACTAAGGGGACTCGCACTCTCCTCCTTCATAGTTCCATTCGGTGTCCCTTCACTCTTCTCTTTACCCTTCTTGTCGTCTGGGGATCTTGGTTCTACATGGTTGGAGTCCACACCATTAGAAGCCTCCTGTGCCTTTCCCTTCACAGCTTTTGCCCCTTTGCTTTCTGCTCCCTTTACGCCATTGGCTGTCGGAGAGGAGAGAGTCACAGAATCGGCTGCTTCATCCCGTGTGGAGAGTGGGGATGCTATGTCCTTCGGATTCTTACGCTTCTGCAGAGCATCGCATCAGATGGGCTTTAAGATGTATTCAAGCTAAACAAAATAGGCGCCAGAAAATTATCAACAAGGGCGGGACAACAAGTCGCCAGAGTCATAAACCTGAGCAATCCAAGCAGTCAAATGAAGAGATGGATAGGCGTGTGAAAAAGGGGAGTGGAGAAGGGAGGGGGGAGGGGATGTGGGGCCGCTGAGGGCATTCAAAGTAGAGTGAACATGGATACACGGTAAAGGTAAGGAAATTCTCACCAGCAGAAACGAATCAAATGCCTTGGAGTCATCTGGTTTCTGAAGCAATACAGTCTTCACAGCTTTCAGAATCTCTTCTACAGTTCGTCCTGTGCCAATGTACTCAGAAATAACTTCCCAGCGTTGGCTTGTCCCCTTGGGATACTTGGTCAGCCCTTTCCTCAACAAATCTACTTCTTCCTTAGGCCACGGCCTCTCTTTCTTCCCTTCTGCCTGTTTCTTTGCATCTGGCGTTTTACTTTGCCCCGCCTTCTTTCCGTCAGTTCCTTTCTTTCCGTCCCCTCCCTTCACTTCCGCCCCCTTTGCAACTCCATTCGCTCCACCCTCCTTATGCTCTTTTCCACTACTTCCATGCAGAACCCCATTCTGCAATGTGCCACCTGGCTTCGCCTCATTGGGCCTCGGTCCCCCAGAGGCTGCGAACTCCGCATCTGCTGCCTCCTCTGCCTCCGCATCGCCAGCTGGCACAATTCCATCCCATTGTCCCTCTTCCACAACCACTCCATGCCATCTCCGGAGAGTGATGGCCCTCCTCCCTGCATCAGAAAATGTCTCAATGCGTTCGCACAAAGCTTTAATCTGCTCAATATCTAATGAATGGCAAAGCGTTTCAACATGGTCATCAGATACTCCCCAGGGCTGCGCAATGCAGTCTGTGGAAGCTGTCCTCAGTCGGGACCTCTCTTTTCGCAGCAGCTTCTTCTCCTTCTCCTTCACTTTCCTTAGCTGAGCAGCCTCCTCTGCTGCTCGCTTATCTTCTTCGTCCTTTCTCACTCTCTCCTCCTCTGCTGCTTTCTTCTCCTCTTCCTCCGCAGCTCGCTTCGCCGCATTCTTCATTTCCTTCTTCCGCTGCTTCTCCTTTTTCTCATCCTCCTTCCGCTTCGAGATTCGAGGATCTCGTCGATACGCGTTCTCCACCAGAGTCCGAATTCGAGAATTTTCCTCTTTTTTTGCCTTCTCTCTCAACTTCGAATTTTGCCGCTCCATCCATCTCTTATGCTCCCGGCTCTCTGCCGATTCTATATCAAACTCATCCTCATTCGGAAACTCTCTCCAGGACTTGAAGCTCCACCAAAAGTCGTAGAATTTATCCACTTCTTCCATTGGGGTGTCGGTATCCCCAGGCATCATGGCAGGCTGGTGCACAGACCACCTTCCATTTCGCATAAATACAGGTCCGAATACTTTGAAAAATTCTTCGGAGGAACAATCTGAAGGCACGTAGTCATCGAACTCATCCGTAGAATCGAAGTTTCGGCGTTTCACCGGGTCTGTCAAAACCTCGTATGCTGTCTGAATTGCCTTAAACCGCGTCTCGATTTCTTCCTTCTTCACCGCCTTCGCCTCCTCCGTCTCCTCCTCAAGAAGCAGTGCAGCCTGCTTATCGGGATGGTGCTTCAAGGCTGCGTCTCTGAACAGTGCAGCAAAATAGAAAACCAACCCGTTGCAAAATTAATCACAATAGCACAGTATGTAGCTGCTGCTATGGGACCTTTACTAGTGATTTACGAAGAGCAACTAGCAACAGCTCAGCTATGTATGCATGATAAGTTCATTCGCTTATCGCAAGAGACTGCATAGAAAAAATCAAATTCAAAATAAAGCAAACGTGCTGCTATGTCGACAAAAAGCATGGCTTGATCATGGTCGAAAGAAGTCACCATTTAAGTAAAAGCAATCGTGATCTCTGCCTAACATCCTATGGCATGGTTTGGGTTGCATATCAAAATGACGCTTTGCTGCGACATGGAATCCTGGAAGAAAGGCTACAAAAACAGAAACTATTTTATGAAAGGGACCATTTCCTCTAACCCGCCACCGAGGGGGAACACCTGTCAACTCCTGCAACTAAACTACAGTAAGAGAAAACATGAAATCACACCTTCAAATACATCAATGACTTCTAAATACTGAAAGGGAACTGACTCCGACCAGAGGAATAGGGGCGGGGCAGGGGAAAGGAGACACAGAAAAGGGAGAGAGAGAGGGCGAGAGCGAGAGAGAGGGGAGAGAAGCTTACAAACAATACTACTCCACGACATGCGAAGGTAGTTGTGAGAGAATACTCACCGATAAGCCTTCCGAATCTGATCGTCGTTCGCGAGATAGCGGAGGTGAGCAAGCCCGAGCAACGCATAGTGGTCCTGCTGCAGCCCCTCCTTCCCTTTCTTTTTCGACTTCCCGCTCTCCCACGCGGAGGAGTCAGTTGCAGGAGACGACTCTGACTTCAGCGCCGCCTGCTCTTCTTCAGCAGAAGGGTCCGCCGACTTGTCAGAAACTCCCCGAAGGCGCAGCGCGGCAGCGTGGAAGAGGTGGCCTGCAGGCTCCTTCCCGTGAGCTTTCTGAAGCTCAGCCATGGAGGAAAACACGGCCCATCCGCCTTCTGGAACGAGGGCAGGATCATGGCCGATGGTTTTCGGAAAGCGAGGCATCTTGAGGGAGCTATGTCGCAAAAGAGTCAGGATTCAGGGGAGTTGGAGAGAGAGGAGAGGCTGTTTTGCAGGAGGAAAGGAGAGAAAGAAAGGAGGCACAGCAGCCAAACCCTAATCCTGATCAGGATCAGGAAGATGCTGCAGAAGCTGCAGATTTTTGGAATATTGCTTGATTTTGGTTATGAAATGTTCAATAGATGGTCGAAATCGATGCTTAGATTGATCATAATCTCGACTGAAGGAGGCAAAAAGATGAAAATTTTGCGTCTGGAGGAAGGAAATGGAGGCGGAGGAAGGCTGCTGTGAGAGCTGGCGGAGGCGGCTGAGGGCGCGAAGTGGACCCATGCATCGGAGGGTGGATCGGCGGCTAAAATTGCGGCGATCGAGAAGATCAAGATCAACGACGATATCAAAAATGAGGGTTCAAAAATAGTGGGTCCAGGAAGGATGTGGGGGGTCCAACACGAGGTTCATTGCACCTGGACGGAAGGTAAAGATTTCGGGTCGAAGGTTACTGTAACCTGATTGGCTGGTTGAGATTATACCCCTTTTGTACCCGAACCTAAAACGAAATGTGTGCCAATCCGCATGACGCCATGCTCAAGCATATGCTAAAACCTCATATCACCCTCTCGGCTACGACAAGGTGAAACTCGCAGTTCTATGGACGCGCTGTTCAGTAATTCACGATGCGATAAACTACATAAAACAACCGTGCGAATTCCACCGTCGTTTAATGGGAATCTAAGATCCAGATTTGCCACATCACACAGATACAAAACACATCTCTTTCTACTAAAAGGAACCGTCCGATGTGGCATATCAAATCCAAATGATCTAAAGAGATTGTAAAACATGCACTGTAAAAATTCAAGATCTCCTATCGCATCTTTTGAAATCTCCCGCCTCGAATCTTGTGTCACATAATCAGTCAAACTGTCAACACAATATGAGAAGATACGATGACATAAGACAAAAACGATGACGTCAAGGTACCAAATTCTGCCAAAATCCCAGAACCAGATTTAGACGCCGATGGCGGACAGAATCTAAAAACGGCCCAAAATTGCCTAAATTTGCACACGTGGCAAATGTTGTCTTGAGCAACATCCAATGAGCACTTGCCACGTAGATATTTCAAATCCTATTGACTACGTGGCGCATTTTCATTGGTCGTAGTAAAGACCAAAAAGTTCGCCCATACTGTATATTTGAAGCTCGCCCCATATTCCACGTGGTGGCCCCTGAGTCGCTCCGAGATCCCCGGGACACGCACGCGCGGCGCGACCCACGCTGATTTCGTACAGTACGGCGGCGGTCCTCGCCGACGGGGCCGGCGGGCGGGCGCCGACCGCGACTGCGAGTCGTTTCGCGGCTTGGCGCGCTGCGTGTGGGACGAGTAGAAAGCGGGAGGGAGAGGAGAGGAGAGGGAGGGAGAGCAGGAGAGAGAGGGGGTGAGGGAGGAGGAGAGGGATAAGAGAGAGAGGGAGAGCAAGGAGTTTAAAAAGTGATAGGGGGAGAGAGGAGGTGACGGAGAAGGCGTGAGAGTGGGATATCAGGTGAGATTGGGAGATTGGGAATAGAAAGAGAGAGCAGAGAGAGGGGGAGACGAACGAGTAGGAGAGTGGGAGAGGAGAGAGGGAAGGCGAGAGGGAGGGAGAGGAAAGGAGCGCAGCAATTAGAGCAGCTGCTGAAGGAAGGAAGGGGGCTCATGTCTCTTCATATGTACACGCAGTGGCGCCTTCTCCCTCTCGCAGCAGTAATTTATTACTTTGCACATGCTTCTGTTGCCTCCGCACTCTATGGAGGGCTCTCAGGGACTACCACCGCCACGTGGTATGGGGCTCCTGAAGGCGACGGATCGGACGGTATGTCCGATTAATATTAAACTATATAAATTTCTATTTTTTTATTCTATAAAAAATTCTTCGATGAAATAGGCTGATCGCAACGAAAAATTTCATGTTGAGAGTTCTCCTTTGACCTTTCCCTTCTATTTGGCGCATTTTCTAATCCATATACAGAGCTGAATGCCCCCTTTCTTTCCTGCAGGCGGAGCTTGCGGCTATGGGCCCCTCTCCCACACTCCATATCAAGCGTTTATTGTCGCTGGGAGCGCCCCCCTCTTTTTGAATGGAGCCGGGTGTGGAGCATGCTACCAGGTAACGCTCTCCCTTCCGCTCCCTGTCCCACTCCCACTCCCTCTTCCATTCCCACTCCCACTCCCTCTGCCTCTCTCACTCTCTCTCCCACCCACTCCCACTCCCTCTTCCACTCCCACCTCACTCTCACTCTCACTCTCTCACTCCCACTCCCACTCCCACTCCCACTCCCTCTCCCACTCCCACTCCCACTCCCTCTCCCACTCCCTCTCCCTCTCCCTCCCAGCAAGCCCTCCCTATCCTCCCCTCATTCTAACCCCCCCTCCACGCAGTCACCATTTCCGCCAGCTCTCGAACGGGCTCCCTCCCTTGCAGACGGACACAAACGATCCAAAAGGATCCTAAACTCGCGCGATTGACGAGTCCCTTGGTAAATCCTGACCGTCGATGCTGCGGTTGGGCGGGCGGACGGAATCGGTTGGGGGCAGGTCCAGTGCACGAGCAGCAGCCTGTGCTCGGCGACGGGCGTCGTGGTCGCGGTGACCGACCTCTGTCCGGGCGGCGACTTCTGCGGCGGCGGCAACACGCACTTCGACCTGAGCGGGGCGGCCTTCGGGGCGCTGGCGGTGCCGGGGCGGGCCAATGACCTGCGGACACTTGGCGTGCTCACCGTCGCCTACGACCGGTAGGCGCACG
>CM074817.1:114488-132604 GCA_037447605.1 Zygnema circumcarinatum
CCCCCTCCTCCATCTTCACCTTCGCCCCCTCCTCCATCTTTGCCTTCGCCCCCTCCTCCATCTTTGCCTTCGCCCCCTCCTCCATCTTTGCCTTCGCCCCCTCCTCCATCTTCACCTTCGCCACCTCCTCCATCTTTGCCTTCGCCCCCTCCTCCATCTTCACCTTCGCCCCCTCCTCCATCTTCACCTTCGCCCCCTCCTCCATCTTCACCTTCGCCCCCTCCTCCATCTTTGCCTTCGCCCCCTCCTCCATCTTCACCTTCGCCCCCTCCTCCATCTTTGCCTTCGCCCCCTCCTCCATCTTCACCTTCGCCCCCTCCTCCATCTTCACCTTCGCCCCCTCCTCCATCTTCACCTTCGCCCCCTCCTCCATCTTCACCTTCGCCCCCTCCTCCATCTTCACCTTCGCCCCCTCCTCCATCTTCACCTTCGCCCCCTCCTCCATCTTCACCTTCGCCCCCTCCTCCATCTTCACCTTCGCCCCTCCTCCATCTTCACCTTCGCCCCCTCCTCCATCTTCACCTTCGCCCCTCCTCCATCTTCTCCTTCGCCCCCTCCTCCATCTTCACCTTCGCCCCCTCCTCCATCTTCACCTTCGCCCCCTCCTCCATCTTCACCTTCGCCCCCTCCTCCATCTTCACCTTCGCCCCTCCTCCATCTTCACCTTCGCCCCTCCTCCATCTTCACCTTCGCCCCCTCCTCCATCTTTGCCTTCGCCCCCTCCTCCATCTTTGCCTTCGCCCCCTCCTCCATCTTCACTTTCGCCCCCTCCATCTTCACCTTCGCCCCCTCCTCCATCTTCACCTTCGCCCCTCCTCCATCTTCATTTGATGGCCTCACCATCTTGAGACCAATGCAAATCCCCTTTTCTTTTGTCGCACATTGTTGGAAGTCAATAGTGAAAAGGAGAAAACGAGGGGGGTGGAATGTCCAGAAAAAGAGGAGGGGAGGGGAGGAGGGGAGGGGAGGGGAGGGCCGGGGAGGACAGGGCAGGGGAGGGGAGGGAAGGGGAGGGGAGGGGAGGGGAGGGTCGGGGAGGACAGGGCCGGGGAGGACAGGGCAAGGGAGGGGAGGGGAGGGGAGGGGAGGAGAGGGCAGGGGATGGGCGGGAGCGGAGGGGACGGGAGGGGCGGGAAAAAGATTTTTTCCCGAAATTTTCAAAACTGGGGGGTACCAAAACGGGCAGGCAAAATTTTCAAAAGGGGGGTGCGAAAGACAAAACGCGGGGGTGCAGTAGAGTTACCCCAACGGATTCATGCGAAAAATTGAAAGGGCATTTACCGCGACTAGCTTGTCGATTGCCCGAACAAATCACCAAACAGGCCTTTGTCCGTACACATTGAACAATTAATTATCGTTCGTGTTCAACTTGAGTTTTCCTTGGGTCCACCGACCAACCATGAGATTTTAGAGAATCGCAAAGCGCGTGGACCCTCTTGTTTGTACAGAAATTGTTGATCAGCTCCCGGGAAGAGTCGTACGGCAAAAATGGGGCCTGGGTTAACTCAATCCCTCGAATCGCACAGAACCAACGTGGCGAAAATTGGAATCCACACGTGCGACCGAACACATCGAGTCTTGAACTTTATTTTCCTTTAAAACTTTACGCTTTCTTAAATCGAAAGAATTTCGACCTCGAGTGTTCAGAGTTGAACCATAAGGGGGAGTCAGCCTGTCGGGCGAATTAAGCATTGGCAAGGTACGCATTTCGGTACGGCTGTGAACGGCGGAGCCGCGGATCCCGATCCGGAATTCGTACACGAAAGAAGTCTGACTCCCCCTATGAGATTCAATGAGATTGAAAATTGAGAAATTAAATAAACTAGTCCGTACACCTGATTCGTCCTTATTTTGATTGTCGTACTGTATTATATAACGGATGGCCCGGATCTGGAACTAAATGAAAGTTTCCTTTGATCTGGATTTGTCTGTAAGACTCCAGGACAGTTGTGAAAGACAGCATCCGTACGAAAAGTCCAGAATTCGTCGCCGTTCGGCCAATCGTTGACTGTCACCGATTCCCGTCACCTGTCGGCCGTCGGTTAAACCGACGGCCGACAGGTGACGGGAATCGGACGGCGGCCGACAAGGCCGGCTATCGGGCGCTAGCGAATCCTCAGTCGCCACGTGGCGGACACTTATAGGCCGAATGGCTCCTCACTTGGCTGAAAACCAACCGACGAGCACCTTCGCACGTGTAATCGTGACAGGTGTCTCTGTGACTACGACTGCAAGGCCGCCGGCGCGATCTGTCGAGAGACTTAATAAGTGAAAGGGGCTCCTTACTTAAAAACAACTTGAAAATAATATAAGAATTAAAGCATGTTGATAATTGTATAAGAGATTCAATCGAAAAAGTAGATGATTCATCATCACGAGGGGAGAAGAAAATTGACAGAAGTGAGCACACGAGGCCAGCACCGAGGGCGCCTTCTTGCCTATCTCACCATGATAATTTCCATCAAGTTAGTAACGGTTTTGCTTCTAGTAAGTGCTGCCAGATTTCCTGCATCGGCAAGCACAAGAAATCTGCGGACTGTCGCTACTATCCAAAGGGAGGGAGACGAAACTCCGACGGTGATTCGGAGAAGCCTCACCGAAAATACGAGTAAGGACAATACTTAACTTATGGTTGCCAACTTTCTTTCCCTCGCTCCAGTAATTTAACCACTTTGCTGCTGGTTTCCTTAATCCCTCTCTCTTTATATTTTCCGTTCCAATCCTTTCCTTTTCATTCTGGAGGGAGGGACGAGGGGGGCACAACCCCACTCCTCAACCTCCCTTTCAGGCCCCATGCTCACCCCTTTCACTGCATTTCCCCTTCCCCTGCAAGACGATGCTTTTTTTTTTGACAGTGAACTCAGCAGACAGGCAGCATATTGATTATTCCACTTTGATAATTGATATTTCTTATGTCTGCGTTGTGCCTTTCTCCCGTAACATGTGCGCGCATGATTCAGCTACGGCAAGCACGCCAGCAAACACTGAATCTTCTGATCCATCGGTGGACGTGCTCGCTGCTCTCAATCGCTTCATTGGGACCATTAGAGGTCTGTTTCCCGTTGTTCGCCTCTTCAAGCATTTCTTAAGTAACATCTGCCATTGAATGTGATATAAAAAACCACCATACAACATAATGGTAATTCTAACTTCAAGCACTTTCAGTGCAGACGTGGTAGTCCCATCAAACAATGACACGTCATCCCCGATTGCGGCGATTGTAAATGGTACATTAAGCAATAGCACAAACTCGACAGGGGCTCCCCAAGGGAGCAATGTCACAGATTCAACGAATATGGGGACTTCGACTTCTAGCTCCATCGGAATGCCCTTCGCATTCAATGTTTTTGTGTTCGGAGCCCCTGTTCAAGCAATAAGCCTTTTGTCAACAGGCAATAAGGGCTTAGAGCAAATGCTTATTCAATCGAGCCAATCATCAGCGACCGCAGATGGGCAAAGTACCATTCAGCAATACGCCCCACAGCGAGAAAGCGTGGGCTCGTCTTCAGGCGGCAGCGACTCCTCAAGTAACTCCAGCTCCGAGGCCAGTGCCAATAGCACCATTTCTTCGTACAATTCAACAAGCACAAATCCTTCGAGTGGAAACACATCGTTGAACCAGATCGAGTACACCATTGCAAATGTGGTTGATCAACTGAAGTTGAGAACACGATTTCTGGATGACGAGATGAACCTGACTAGGACAGCACTAGCAAGTGCGCAACAGTTGCAATTGCAACAAAGGAACGTGACAGAGGAGCTGAAGAGCAGGTACAAGAAAGAAGCAGCGGAGTCGGAATCATCTGAGCAGCAATTGCAGAAAAGACAGGCGAAGGAGCGGGGTCAATTGGAAAAGGATCAGAGAGCGGGAGCAACTAAACTTCTGGAGAAGTTTGATTCTGAGCGAGGAAGGCTACTTCAGCAAGAAGAGAGGAAAATGCTGCAGTTGCAGCAACAGCAACAGCAACATCAATTGACCTATAACTCGACAAATGATGGGACATGACCATAAGCAATTTTCAACTGGATTGTGTCGCATAAATCAGACTTGAGAAATGACGCAGACGCAGAAAAGAAGTGTGAGATAGACGGATGAAATCAGTAGCTGGAACCACCTTTAGTCCTTGAGTTTCATCTCGTGGCTAAGCGGTCAGGCACTACTGTCGAGACATAATGAGGAAGTGGACGGGCTTGACGATCACTTTCCAATAAAAGTATTCGCACCTCTCGTGCCAGTGAGCCTTGTAAAAACAAAAAAAAATTAGTCCGAGTCTCTAACGCATGCAACAGCCTCAATCTTGCCTATTTATTTCAAGAACGACTGTCTTTATGGCACTTTTTGTGTGCACATGATGTCTTCCAATCACGCACGAAATGGTTCTGGACTTCATGCATGTACAATCTGCAGCTCATCCAAGATCGATATTTTCAATCTAAAGCGTCCAAAATTAACGTCTATCGCAGTTTTAGAACCGGCTTCTTTATTTCCTCCAATCTTTTTCTATAAGTAGTTCTTTTTATCCTTTCTTTTTTGAAACAAGAGGACAGGAAAGGTGAAGGAGCAGGAGCATAGTTTTCAAGTTTTCCTCCAAGGAGAGAAAAATCCAGATCGAACGACGACAAATAAAAGGTTCAAGGAACGAATTCGAGCTGCGGATGAACCTCCTCTAGTTGAGGAACAGCCCTCCACAAATTTAACTTGCGATGCAAGCATGCAAGCATGCAGCAATGCAAGCATAGAAGGCAAATATGCTGAAAGGCTACTACACTTATATGTTGGGCTCCTGTAGCTTTTTGGGTAAAGAGCAACTCGACACCTCGAACTGAAGTGCCGAGATCCGGCCTTCTTTGGATAATAAACGAAAAAACACAATCACTTTCCGTCCGTCTTAGCAGCAAACAACTCGACGAGCCCACGCCAAATCATACTAACTCCTTATTTTAAATCCCTAGAACTCTCTTACTTACTCCTTTGTGTCAAAATCAGTAAGGTTCTTCTGCGGGCCTTTGAAGTCGAAGATGCTTCTTGGAAGCAGCCATGGGATGGTGATGAGGATCATGACGCCCCCGAGAACAATCGGCGCATAATTGAGAGTCTTAGCTGTGACGGGATAAATGGTAGGAAGAGAGAAAACTACGGTAATGAATGCGACCCACAGAATGGCGATAGAGTTCACGAGCACACTGAAATTCCCCAGGTGGAAGGGGCCCTTTACAAAGGTCTTTCTGCTGACTGTCATCTTCATGAGAATGGGAATGGCGCAAGCCACGTATACTCCAACTGTTGAGAAGGAAGACAGAGCTGTGAAGGCGACGGGGCTCCAAATGATAGGCAGCACGAAGAGCAACATTCCTGCGAATGTGAGGGCGACAGCTGGGAGGGGGACTTTGTTCTTGGGGGTGACTTGCATCCAAATGGACGAGAAGGGTGTGGCTCCATCACGGCTCATAGCCCACATCTGCGAGAGAGGTAGCGAGAATGAGAGAGATGGGTTCATTAGATCAGGGAGTAATCAAAGGTTTCACACATCACTTAGGACACATTGCGCAACAGAAGTACATTCTTCTTCATGAGAATCCAAGACCTTGCTAGTATTCCTCCGAATAAAGGCAAAAAGGAAAATGTTTGAGTGGTGCGCATCGCTCACCAAGCGAGCTACGGCACATCCGCCGGTCGCCATTGCGAAGGGATTCACTAGCAGGAAGCAGGCAACTACAACAGTTGCGCCCTTCCCAGTACCAAAACGTGCTTCAAAGACATCGTAAATGAGTTGTAGACCGGGGTAAAGACCGAGCGTTATATTCTCCGGATTCTGCAAGTTAAGGGGGTCTTGCATACTGCACGCACACAGGTGACATATGATCATTTTTCCATCTTGTCACACGTACATTCACATGGTTTGCTAGTATTTTTGATCGTGTCCGTAGCGGCAAGATAGACTCATAGATGTACATGTACATTAGAAAATAAATGTGATGGAAAGACAATGAACCATCATGGGGGGTGGGGTGGGGGGGAAAGAGAGAGAGGAAAGGAGAGAAAATAGAGAGAAGAGAGTGGAAGGCATAGGGAGAACTGCCTACCTGAAAAGAAAACTTAGGAGAATACCAAATCCTACTACCATGCTCGTGGCAGTTGACAGAACGGTGCTCCATGCTGCCGCCGAGTCGCTCTTTATCGTCTCTTCCGACAGATGGCCGTTTAGATCAAAGCCAACGAAGCAGAACTGAGAAAAGAGAAGGCCAACAAAGAACAGGTAGGCACGCGAATCTATTCCCAGAAACTCCCCGTTGTCGATAAATTCCGTGAACACGTAAGAAACTGATTGGTGGGTGGGGGCGATAGCAGGAAGGCCTATGAGAAGAAATAGAGCCAAAAGCAAGTTCCAAACTGAGGCGAACTCGGCGAGGAGTCCAATGCACCAGACTGGCATGAGGTTCGAGACGAATCCCAAAACGACAATTCCACAGCAGATTGCGAAAACGACTCTGCTTGAGAATGTGCACGACGAGCCAGACATTTGTATTACGGTAACTATGAACTGAGCGAAGATGTAAGTTCCCGCTCCGTAGCCGGCAACGTAACCAAGCCAGTTGAACCATCTGCCACGATTAACAACAAAAAAGTAGCAAGATTCGCTGAAGATCGTAAGTATCTCAGCAAGCATTAGATATTGGCTGTTCTTTCGACTCAGGGAGAGAAAATAAGTACAAAAGGGAAAATAATCTGCTTTACTGGGATTGATACTGAGAGAGGGAGAGCTGGAAACAAGTAGAGGGAGAGAGGTGGGCGAATTAGTAGAGGGAGTGGGACACTGAACAAGGAGGAAGGAGAAAAAGAGAGAGAGAGGCAACCGAGTACAAGGACGAGCAGAGAAACGGTGGGAGAAAGCGAGGGACAGGTGAGATTAAGGAGAGGGAGGAGGGAGCGGGAGAGCAGGCGGGAAGGAGGGAGGCAGTGAGAGGAGCGAAAGGAGAGTAGAGGAGGAACAATCAGTGAAGCAGAGACAGACTTCAGGTATAAAGGCAATGTGCGCTGAATCTCCTCACATGGAATGGCCAATACGAAAAGAAAGGCAGCACTTTTAAGAAAATGCAAAATAAATAGATCAAATTACAAAAACAAGAAATAAATTTTCCCAATTCCGGGGCCAGCATGAAAAGGGGCGGCGCTGACCCAGTGTACCAGCAGGCGACCTTTCCCCATTTCTCCCCGCCGAGGTGGTACGCGTGGTAGTAGATTCCACCCGACGTCTGGATCCACCACACCAGTTCCACTCAACTATTCAACTCAGCGCCGCAGCGTCACACAGAGTCGCCAAATCACTCACTTTCGGCTATGTTGACCAATTCAATTAGTCGGTCGGTAAAAACTAACCAATAGACTACAGCAATTACTATGACTAAGTACAAATATGAAGGCTGAATACGTACGGGCAGCGAGGAGAGAATCTCCGCCAGCGAGAGCACGACCGTCATAGTGAAGGCGCAGACGAGGACCCACCCCCACACCATCGTGACCGGCCCTCCGTACGTGAACCCGATCGTGAAGAGGGCGGGGATGGCGACCGGCGTCGACAAGGTCGCAGCGAGGCAGCAGAAGGCCATCACCGAGCTCTGCATGCATGCATGCATTCACAAGCAAGTCATCAGGCCGTGTCATGCCATGTCATGCCATGCCTTGCCATATTTTGCTCGGCCATGCCATGCAGTGTCATGTCACGTGGCCCACCAGCTCGCGCTTCAGCGTCTGCTTGTAGCCGAGATCGTTGAGGCGTTTCTCGCCGGAATCCATGACCACCAGTTCCACCATCGCGTCCACGCAGTTTCAGGGAGGGAGAGAGAGAGAGGGTGAGAGGGAGAGAGGAGGGGAAGGGAGAGGGCGAGTGGAAAGGAAAGGAGAAGGAGGAAGGTGAGAGAGGAATGTTAAGCAGACTGACCTGCAAGGGAGAGGGAGAGGGAGAGGGAGAGAGAGAGGCGGCGGCGAGAATGAGGATGAGGGCATCCGGTATACGGAAAGTGCACAAAACATCGACTGCCGATAGGGGGGGATCAGCGGCAGATCCCGTTTATGCCACGTGGCGAGACACGAGTGGCTGATGTCGGACCATATCGATTCTGTATTGTTGGCTATCAGAGTTTTGTGAGCGGTGGACTGTACGGACGGGAGTTCCGACACGCAGGGTTATGTCGGTGGGCGGCGGCGGCGGCATATCCGTATGGCCAGAAGTCCCGCAAAGCGGGGGCAGCCAGGGGTGGACGTGGGGCCTATGGACCACTACGGTCCAAAGAACCGTACGAGTAGCTTTGTGGGAAATCTGGATGATATGTACGTACGTACGTGATGATGATCTGAATGGATCGATTGGATACGAATGGCACTGATTGGGCGACAGCGTCCTTCTAATGAAATGGGACAAGAAAATACTTATATTTCGTACGAACAGCTCGTGGGTTGCTGGCGGCGCCAGCTGACGAGTTTAAGGCCCGTACGGATCGAAACGACGGGTCTGTACGGACAGTACGAACACTGGTTTTTAGAGGTGGCGGTCCAGACTCTAGCAATCGGTTCGCAACAACTTTTCAAGTTTTCATCTTGGTACAACATGTGCCTCCTAATGTTTGCGTCCGTCTCCGTACATTCCTTCTCTTAGAGTACAATATGGCATGGCATTGCATGGCCAAATCCTACCAACAACCATGTTGTTCCTCCCATGGCCATAGCGCGATGTACTATGTATGGCACACAGTCTATGGTACAATGTTTCTAAGGTACAATGTTGGACAATGTCATGCTCCGCATCTCATGCTATGCATGACATGCGCCACAACTTGGGTGCCATGCTCATGTTACACAACCCTAAAGGTGGCGCCACCCCCCACATTTTGGTACCCAAACCCATCGAAGGACCCCTTGGGTTTGAGAGGGAAGGCGTAGGAGGGCAGAGTGTAGCGGTTTCCTCCCAAAGGAACAATGTTGTAAGAGGAGAGAGGGCGGTAATTTGTGGCCTCCACTACCAAAGCAAGAAGGGGCTTTGTGCCGATGTTCTTGAAGCTCACAGAGTACGAAAAGACAGTGCTTTTGCCATCCGGGGAGGGATACTTTGACAGCAATTTCTGCGAAATAATGACTGTTGGGCCCCCTGCATGGGAAGTTCAATAGAGCAGATGTCGTCAGAGAGCTTCTTAATGCTCGGAATTAGTCTGTAAGGTGTCTCGATTTTTGCTATTTTTTTTTTTTTTTTTTTTTTTAATGAAAGGAATTGAGAGTTGCCAGAAATCAAAAAGTTTATGCATGGCACTATTTTTTTTGTTTGTTTTTTATTTGAGGTCAAAATGCCTCTACCTTTTGATGGAGGCGAGCCCTTTGGCGGAGGGCGAGCAGTCCTTGAGGGCGTGGGGGCTCCTCTCGAGAATTGGGCCCCGCAGTCATACAATTTCCCGGCAACGAATGCGGTCGGAATTTTATTTGGGCATGTGATCACTTCACCTGAAATTGCACAAAATCAAAAGCATAGTTAAAGCCTGCATGAATACCACCACGGTTAAGTAAAATATGGAAGGAAATAATAGCCCATCAGCTTCACAAGTTACTATGCGCATAGTTCAATACATGCTATAATTCGTAAGGGAATAGACAATTAAACAAACAAATTATATAAGTTCGATTTGAAGCAAAGCTAAATTTACATAGCAGCTTATTAAAAATGTCTCAAACCTGTTGCGCTTGCGGTGAGCCGGACTGTGAAGGGACCCGTCAAGGGCGTCGAGGAGAGCAGGGAAAAGGATGCGCCCCAATCCTTTGCCAACGGTTGGAAGCTCGCTTTCTTCGCCTAAACCCGCACAAGTGAAGGGATGGGGAGGAGCGGGAAAACGAGACAGGGAGAAATAAGAGAGGGAGAGAGTGAGAGAGTGAGAGAGCGAGAGAGGGACGCAATAGTACGATTTCAAAACAAAGCACATATTCGTCCTTGTTCTTAGCGAACCGAACGAATTAAGAACTAAGTGGTTAAAGTTACAATGGTTCCGAGTGTAATTCACACCTATCCACACAAGAACGACCCACGAAGTCAAGCCCGCAAGCCGCCCCATCACCATCAAAAGAAGCTTCGCCAACAAGCACGCGCCTTCCTCACCTGTTTGATAGCCATGGCTGCCACGGACCCGGGGCCGGCTCCTCCGCCCGGTACAACCCCAACATAGTAGGCATTGAATCCCGGCAAAATTCGAAGCAACAAATTTTGGGACCCAAAGTTGCATGGCGTTCTGCCCCCACACAATACGGATTCAAACACACGTTTAGCCTTCCCTCTCCCTCTCCCTCTCCCTTCATGCGACCCTCTTCTCCCGCCTCCCTCTTTCACAAACCTTCCCAATAGAAGAGCAGGCTTCACTTCACATGAGTTCAGTTCAGCCCTTGCTTGCAGAGAGAGAGAGAGAGAGGGCGAGGGCGGTGCCCGTAGCGACAGTGTTGGCCGTTGGGGTGTGCGCGTACCGCTCGTAGGCGACGGTGAGCACGCCTAGTGTCCGCAGGTCATTGGCCCGCCCCGGCACCGCGAGCGCGCCGAAGGCCGCCCCTGAGAGGTCGAAGTGCGTGTTGCCGCCGCCGCAGAAGTCGCCGCCCGGGCAGAGGTCGGTCATCGCGACCGCGACGCCCGTCGCCGAGCACAGGCTGCTGCTCGTGCACTGGACCTGCCCCCAACCGATTCCGTCCGCCCGCCCAACCGCAGCATCGACGGTCAGGATTCGCCAAGGGACTCTTCAATCGTGCGAGTTCAGGATCCTTTTGGATCGTCTGTGTCTGTCTGGAAGGGAGGGATGCCGTTCGGGAGCTGGCGGAAATGGTGACTGCGTGCAGGGAGGGTTAGAATAAGGGGAGGATAGGGAGGGCTTGCTGGGAGGGGGAGGGAGAGGGGGAGGGAGTGGGAGAGGGAGTGGGAGTGGGAGTGGGAGAGGGAGTGGGAGTGGGAGTGGGAGAGGGAGTGGGAGTGGGAGTGGGAGAGGTAGTGGGAGTGAGAGTGGGAGTGGGAGTGAGAGAGGGAATGGGAGAGGAAGTGAGAGTGGCAGAGAAGGGTAAGTGGAGCTGTACTTTGTAGCACGCTCCACAGCCGGCTCCGTTTAAGAAGAGAGGAGCGGACCCAGCAGCGATAATTTTCTTGTAGGGAGTGGGCGAGAGAGGGCCATAGCCGCATGCTCCACCTGCAGGAGGAAAAGGGGGGGGAGCTCACATTCAATAAAATGTAAATCACTCTCTCACTCTCTCTTCCTTACTCTCTCTCTCCCTCTCTCCCTCTCTCCCTCCCCCCCTCTCCCCCACTCTCCCTTCCCCTCTCCCTCTCCCCCTTTCTCTTTCTCTCTCCCCCACCTCTCTCCCCCTCTCACTTCTCTCACTCCCTTTCTTCTCTCTCCCTCTCTCCCCCTGTCTCTCTCTGTCTCTCTCTCCAAATCTCACTCTCTCTTCGTTCTGCATTCCGACTGAAAGTAAAACAAGACAGTAGTTAAACATTCCGAATCTGAGTAATATCATGCATAGCACTGGTGAAAGAAACGTATTTCCTTTTCACTCATCAGTTTTATTTAAAATCATGAAAAAAAATAAAGGTTTTATGAATTCATAGAGAGGGGGAGTTTCACCGTCCGTCCCATCGCCTTCCGGCTCTCCGTACCATGTCGCCTTGCTGGTACCTGAGAGACCTCCGTACAACGCAACGCTAACTGACACATGTGCAAGGAACAGGGCGAGCGCTGCAAGGGGGCCACGTGGCGCCATCATTGCCTGCTTAAGCAATAGCAGCATTGTGAGGATTGGTTTGGATTGATTGAAGGAGCTATGGTGTGTCAGAAATGGGGAATTTTTAAAAATGAAAAGAAATATTTCACAGAAAGAGAGATGAAGGAGCCTCCTAAGGCCCTCTCCCTCTCAAATCCTTCACCCTTTCCCTCCCTTTCCCCTTCGTCTTTCCAAGCCCCTCTTCCTCGTCCTTGTCCTCTTCCTTTACCTCCTAGTCTCCATCTCATTTACATCCCCATTCCGGTCATTCTCCTCTCACTCTC
This sequence comes from Zygnema circumcarinatum, assembly GCA_037447605.1. Taxonomy (NCBI): domain Eukaryota; kingdom Viridiplantae; phylum Streptophyta; class Zygnematophyceae; order Zygnematales; family Zygnemataceae; genus Zygnema; species Zygnema circumcarinatum. The sequence goes on from CM074817.1 coordinate 126,543, forward strand.
TCTATTCTCCTCCCCTCCCCTCCCCTCCCCTCCTGTCTCTCTCTCTCTCTCCATGCTTTCTCAAACCCGCCTCCATGTAACTCTCCCTCTCCGGCCTTCTTGCCTTACGTCTATCTTTCATCCATCTCTCTCTCCCTCTCCCATCCCCTCTGGCTGTATTCACTCCCACTCCCACTCCCTTCCTCTCCTTATTAACCTTCAAACACGTTCAGATTCACTTATACACTCACCTCCCACTTCGCCTCCGCCTCTCTCTCCGCTCCTTCACCTCTCCCTCCTCCTTTTTCACCCTCTTTCCCTATATACCAATCTCTCCCTCCCTATCCCTCTCTTGCCCGCTTTCACTCTCTCTCTCCCTTTCCCCTCTCTCTCTCCCACTCCAATACTCTCTCTCCCTCTCTCTCTCCCTCTCCCTCTTCCTCTCTCTCTATCGCTCAGTATTTCTCCCTCTCTTCCCCCCCCTATTATCTCATTCTCCCTCTCTCTCCCCCCATCCCTTTCACTCTCTCCCTCCGCCTTCCTCTCTCGCTCTTTCTCTCTCGCTCCTCTCGCACCCTCTCTCTCGCTCCCTATCCCCTCTCCTTTCTACTCCGACAACGGCGCCCTCACATTTGTCGGTGCATGTCACATCAATGTCGGTACCGTCGTCGCATTTGGTCGGTGGCCGCCGCACCGGACAACGAAAGCGACAAAAGCTACGAAAAGCGACAAAAGCTACGAAAAGCGACAAAATGTTGTAGATTTCGCAAGATTGCTGACGGCTGACGTGTCATGCATTGGTTGGTGCGTCACTGCTATTTTTTGTTTGGCGTGCAGTCCTCCAATTACGATGTACCACGTGTCACTGATCCACGTGGCGGATTCTATTGCATGCTGACGAAGGCGCCTAATTGGATGCTTCCGTCACACGTGGCGAAGAATCACTCGGACACGTGGGGACGACAAGGGTAGTCAAAGGTGATTTTTGACGTTGACAGCGAATTTTGAGATTTCGATTATTTCTGAAATTCTGAATCGGTATTTTGAACTGCGCGAGTCTTTTAAAAACGGATTCATGCTCAGTTTGACATTTGTTTAACGGGGCTAAGGTTCTATGCGGTCAACAGAGCTGTTACTTGACTCCAATCTCTGTTGATCCTGAGAATGCTGAAATGTAATTGGCCAAATGACTTGACGGGATTTGAACTGCGAACAGTCTTGATTCACGGGAACTGGAACGGAGAGCCTATCCTGCCATTCCATGTTCAACAAAGTAGAACTGTCGACGGGTTTAAAGAAAAAAGAAAGGAGTTCGTATGATCGGATTTTTCGGACCGTCGGATTTGTAGATAAAACACGGCGGCGATGAAGTCACGTCATACACAAACCGGCGATTGGGGTACAAATTTCTTTTTGGTGAATTCTGGCTTTTTCTCTTGGTTTGTCGTTTTTCGTTGTCGTTAGAAACCAGTTTTTGTCCACAAACTGGATTTGACATTTTGTCGTCATTGACACGTGGCGGTCGCAGGGGAAGCAGGGACTCAATGGACGGTCACGATTCACTGCACATCACGTCACAACTTCCGAATTTCTGGCTTTTATTTTTTCTGCCCGTTTCAATCTTTGGCTTTTCGAATTCCTGTCCCCGACTCCCCGCACTCAACAGTCAGTTGTCAAATTATTGATATACCATGAATATATCGTATTGGTATCGCGTGCGATATACCATAATCATATCGTAGGGGATGTATCGTATTGATATCGTTATGCTCTTCGTCTTCAGCCAATTGAAGTCTGAACTTCGGTCATCCACTTGCAAGAGAACCTTTCTAAAACCGAAAGCCGTTCTAGTGGTTCGCATGATCATGTTCATGTTCACGTTAATGTTCATGTTCATGTTGATATTCATGTGCATTGCTCATGTATGGTGGTCACAAATGTTGTCAATACATTCCCCAAAGCCCTCACGCTTGCCATGCCCGTCCAACGACACCCAAAAAACGGTCTCAACTCTTCAAAGCGTGCAAGTAAATAAGCGAAGAAAAAACAATCTCATTATACAAATGAATACAATGTTAGACCTCGTACACCATTTGTCCACATCTTTCGTCCCCCATCATCATATTCACAGACGCCAAAACTGCTTGTACCGCCGTACTACATGCATGCATGCATTGCAAGGCTGCCATGTATGGCATGTAGTACATGCACGGGCATGCATGGCCTTATTCAAAAGCGGCTCCAGGCCTTCGCCTGCCCCCATCCGTTCGAGTTCGAGTCACGGGTTTGAACCATCCCTCCTCCCCCGCCTCCTTTCCTGCCCTAAAGCTCGGAGGTCCCTGAAAGGGCAGGGGAGGCCCATGAGGAGGAGGAGGAAGAGCAGCAGCAGCAGGAGGAGGAGGAGGAGGCATCCTTCCCCACCCTAAAGGAGCAGGGGGGCCCCTCCTCTCCTGCCATGGCGCCCCTCTCTCCTCTCTCCCTCTCTCTCCCTCCACATACGCTCCATTCCGCCCATTCGAAACTCCCATCTCACCCATCATCCCCCCAGCCTCCGGCCTCACTTCTCCATTGCTCCCCATCTCCCTCTCCCTCTCCCTCCTCCTCCTCTTCTTCTTACGAACCACCATGTCTACTGGGTGCCATCCCGCTCCCCCCTCTCCTCCAGCAAGCTGTGAGCCTCCCATCTCCCGCACCCTCTCTGCAGTAAGTCCCCTCCTACCCAAACCCATACCTGGGCCGATCCTCCCGCCTCGGAAAAGCTCTCCTCCCCTTGGCAAATCGGCAGCTCGAGTGAGATCTGAACCCCGAGAAATTTCCGGCATGCGAGTCAAATCTGGCAGCGCTGCCCGAGTCAAATCTGGCCCCCCTCTATGTGCCCCTGTTCTCGGAGCCGCACTCCATGGGGGAACATTGACATGATCAAAATGGAGAGTGGGGAGGGAAATTGAGGGAGGATAAGGCCAGGGTGAGAGAGGTTTCAGAGGCCCAAAATCTGTGTCCGGAAAAGCAGCTTCCATTCGCTGAAAAAAGAGAGCGTGAAGGCGCCTTCCGTCTGACTGAATCTGCAGAGACATAGCCATCGACAAGTCGCTACGTCGATACGTCAGACAAAAAAACAAAAAAAAAAGGCAAAGAAATCTGTTCTATTGTCTCATCACGACTGGGTCACTTTCACATTCACATTTTTTTAAGACCCCAAAATCCGGAAAATGTGAAAGTGAGGAAACGACCCACCTCTGGATGGTGGGAGTGAATGAGCAGTACTCCTTCCAGCAGGATATGCACATCTTCAGCGAACTCCACCACCCCCCCATAGTCTCCATGTTCTAAGCGTTCCTCTACAGCTCGAACATTAGGTGCTTTTATTCCCCTTCTTAAGAACCCTCCTTGCTCTGCTCTAGTAGACAGTTCTGCAAGCAATCCCGCCATCTGTCTGCCTTCCGGCTCAGCCCCACCCAACAGCCTATCCAATAGAGCTTGGCACTGCAACAATGGCAGAAAAATCATAGCAACAAGTCAGTAAAAAACCCTTAAAAAAAACAAAAACAAGATACCTTAAAAAGGAAATGAGTTGCAAACGGCCCGCCCCAAAAACACCTGTCGCTTACCTTTTTCTGCACTGCCTCCGGCATTCTCCCTCTACTTCCTTCCGGATGTCTGCCCCCTCTCTCTCTGCCCCACATTCGCTGTTCTCTGGGCCTCTCCCTCTCCCTCTCCCTCTCCCTCTCCCTCTCATGTCCCCATGCTCTCCCCTCCTCCATTCCCTCCCATGCGGGACCCCTCCTCCCTCCCCTCCCTACTCCTCCCATACCTCTCCCCTGCGTATATCCCTCCCATCGGCTTCTCACGGTTTGTTGACTGCCTACGTTAGCCGCTCCCGCTACCCAATCAGAGGCTCCCGGCCTTCCTAGAGAGGGCTCCAATCGCCTTCCGCCACCTGGCAGCTCCACATGTCTCCCTCCTATTGGTAAATTTGAACGGAGCCTTTTTGCTTCAGGAGGAAGGCTCCGAACAAGTCGGCTATCATCTCCCTCCTCGTCTCCCTTTTCTCCCACTAATTTCCGTTTCTGAGACTCACTTGCTCCAGTAAGTAAGGAGACATTGTCTCTTCCGTTGGGTTTATGCCGCTTTCTGAGTGGGAGTACGCAGTCAGCATCTTCTACCGCTACTCCATCTACTCCCCACACCTCTCCCTCCTCTCCCTCTTCATTCAGCTCACCTTCCTCCGTTACTTCTTTCTGCGCCTTCCTCTCCCTCCCTCCCTCTCTCTCGTCCCTCTTTCCGACTGGCCGACTTCGAGCACCTCGTTTCCCTTTTTTTAGCACGGATGGTAGAGGCCCATCCTGCCCGTCCTTTACTGAGGGTAAGATTTCCTCTCTCTCTTCTATCTCTTCTTCTTCTTCTCCTTCTCCTCCTCCTTCTAAATTTGCAGCAATCTCTCCTTCTTCAAGATCCTCCTTTTCTGCCTCAGCTTCACTGCCTTTTCTGCTATTTTCTGTCTCTGAGGGAGAATTAATTGAACACTGTTCTAAGGAAGAACCGGCTCTTCTCCTACTAGTGGTTCTCTGCTGTTTTAAAAAAACTACTTCCTCAAGCTCAGCTCCATCATTGTCTCTTTCTCTCTCATCCGGCAATACCTCCTTCTCCGGCTCCTCCTGCTCCTCCTCCTTCTCCTCCTCCTCCTCCACCTCCTCCTCCTCCTCATCCTCATCTTCACCTTCCGCTTCTCCCTCCTCTACTTCAGGCTCGTCTCCTTGTTCCACACCTCTCTTGGCATCGGCGATTATGCCCTCCCTGTCCTCTCCATTCTCTCCCCCTTCCTCATCCTCTTCCTCTCCCTCTCCCTCTCCCTCTCCTTCTCCCTCTTCCTCTCCTTCCTCCTCTTCCTCCACCTCCACCCTCCCATTACCTCCCCCCTGTTGATCCTCACTCCCCTCCAGCTCTCCCTCTTCTCCAGAAAGCTCCTCTTCTCCCTCCTGCTCCTCCTCCACATCTCCCTCTTCGCTCACTCCTCTCTCACTCTCCCCCCCTTGAGACCCTTCCTCCGATTGCTGCCTGAGAGATGCAAGTTCGTCATCCTCTCCCTCACTCGCACTCTGCTCTCCCTTTCCTTCATTATCAACTTCCTGTCCTCCTATTCCAACCCCGCCCTCCATCTCCTCTAACTCGTCCTCGTCTCCCTCCCCTTCCCCCTCTCCCTCGCCCTCCCCCTCCTCGCTGCTACCATCCTTCGCGCCTACCGTCCCATCCCCCAACCCCATCAATGCCCCCGCTCTCTCCCTCTCTCCCTCCCTCTCACTTTCCGCCAGCTTGTTCAGCCCTCTCATTCCTCTCCCATGCGTCGTATCCTCTACCACCGGCTGCGCCGCCTTCCTGAGTGGTGCCTTTGCCGTCAACTCCTGTGCCCTTACCACTTCCTTAGAGCCACAACGCAACCATTTCGGAACTTCCTCGTGGTTTTCGAGCAGCTCGGGCCACTCCTCCTGCGCATCCATGGCTTCAAAGAGATCTAATTCCTCATCCGTGCGGGCAATCAACCGGTTTACTTCCTGCAAAAATGAAGAATTTAACAAATCAGTAACAATACAAAGCACGAAAAATCATGTATCTGAAACCTAAAAGGAAAAATAACGGGGTAGTTTACCTGCATGCTTGGTACTGAATGTACACTCTGTTGATATCTTTCTTCATCATGAAGGAGAGCTTCTAAAGTCATTCTTCGCTCTTCCTGTGTCGTCCTTTGGTCAAACCTCCCAGCATTGATGACTTCATCCGCCATATCAATCTTATGCTGCTGAATGTTATTCCGTACCAAAGTCTCAATAGAACCCATATAAGGGTCTCTCACTTCCATATCTTCCTCCCCCTCTTCAGGAAGCCCACCGCTCCCAGACCCACCCCTCTTCTTCTCCTCTCTCCCACTCTTAGTTTTGCTGCCTCTCTCCCCCCTTACCTTCTCCCCCTTCGCCTTCTCCTCTCGTTTGAGTTCCCGCTCCCGTCGCTCCCTCTCCCGTCTCTCCCTCCGTCGGTCCTCCTTCTTGAAAAACGGAGTAGTCTCTACCACAGCCTCCAAGTAAATCACT
>CM074817.1:132614-148457 GCA_037447605.1 Zygnema circumcarinatum
GGAGAGCATCTACATGAAGCAACCGGAAGGGACGGTTGAACCAGGAGCCGAGCACCTGAGCTGCAGGCTTGTGAAGAGCCTCTACGGGCTCAAGCAAGCTCCAAGGATCTGGTATCAAAAGATACACGAACTGCTCTTGAAGAATGGCTTCACCCGCTTCCAAGCAGACCACTCGGTCTACAAGAAGGGAGAAGGAGCGGCTCAGATGTTCGTCGGCATCTACGTCGATGACTTGATCATTGTGAGCGCTTCAATGGTGAGCATTCAGGGCCTCAAGGACCTGCTGAGAAAGAGCTTTCAGATGAGTGATCTTGGACCTGCGGAGTACCTCTTAGGAATTCAGCTTAAGAGGGGAAAGGATAGCAGCATGTTCTTAAGCCAGGAAGAAGCACGTGAGGGAGGTGCTAGTATGTTTAGATGATAGTGTACTCGTGCTCTCCCCCATGGCATGGAGCATCAGCCTATCGTCACATGAGCTCGCTGACGCACCGGGGAGAAGGGAGATGGAGAAGATCCCCGCAGAGCCGCCAGATCGGCAGCCGATGACCTCATGGTGGGAACGCGCCCAGATCTCGCCAAGGCCGTGAGTACGGCCAGCCGGTACATGGAGAATCCGGGGGTACAACATTGGGAAGCGGTTAAGAGGATCTTTCGATACCTCAAAGGTACGCTTCATTATGGAATCCGATTCGAGAGGGGGAGCGGCAGCGAAGTGTACGGATACACCGACGCTGATTGGGGAGGTGACCCGGATACGGCCAGATCGACATCTGGATACGCGTTTCTGAACGCGGGCGGCGTCATTTCTTGGAGTTCGAAACTGCACGAAACGGTGGCGTTATCTTCTACCGAATCTGAGTATATGGCCGCGTGTCACGCAGCCAGGGAGGCCGTGTGGATCGCGCTCTTCTTTGATGAGTGTGACCGACCACAACTCCCGGTGCAGATTCTGTCGGACAACCAATCTTCGATCGCGCTCATTGAGAACCCGGTATTTCAGCGGAAGAGCCAGCATATCAAGATCTAGTCTCACTTCAGGAGAGAGTTAGTGGATGTTGGAGAGATTTGGTGTCATCTGCACCTACGTGACATGGCGCAGATGCTGACGAAGGGAGTTCTGTTCGACAATGTGGAGAACAATCACCTCCTCGGATTGGGACCCATCGTGCCCAGCTGCAAGCAAGGGATTGTGCAGCGTGTAGGGCCGGCACAAGCGTCGGGACAGAGACTTCTTGAGGACATGAAAGACTTGGGACTTTGAATCCGCCCACGCCAAAACGGACAAGGATGGTCGCGTGACCGCCCACTGCGTAAGTTTGAGGCTTAATCATGGTACTGTGATGTGACGACCGAACGAAATGTTTGGATGATCATTGACGCGCAGCGCTACGCCATAGCAGCGCGCATATCGCAATGTGACGGAGGCGCCATGGTGAATAAAATATCGCGCGACCGGAATCCAAACTTAGGATGAGTTTCAGCTAGGGCGGCCATTGAAAGTTTCAAGACACCGAGAAAAGTCAAGCAGCCAAAACCTCGCTGGTTAAGTGCTGTGGGCGCGCCGAGCTGCTACACTCACTGGTGCGCGCCCTCCCACCGGGTTATGCTACCTCGCGTAGACCTTCGCGACGTAGGCGCATCAAGGCGCACCGAGAATGCTATGGCGACACGCAGCCCATCGTAGGGTCCGGTGCATGTACTGCAGCATGCGTGCGGCCGCGGATCGGCCAATGCCCGGCGAGTTACAGGCGCTCTCCGCGAGCAGCTATGATCCGTAATCACCAGCCTTTATAGAGGTTTCGATGCCATCAAGCACGCGAGATCGAGCAAAGTAAGCCTCGAAAGTGTAGTAGCCGCCTCGAGGAAGGGTGTGGTAGTCGTGGGTAAACATAGCAACGCTTTTGGGTAGAGCGTAGGATAGAGCTGCAGCCGGGAGTAGTTTATACGCTCGCTACCGTTGTATCTTCTATTGTGGCAAAGAAGAGGTTTTCTACCGTGGGCTTTTCTTCTTACATTAATCGCCTCGGGCTTCTGCTTGGCTCACGAGTCACGCGGTCGGTGAACAACACGAGAAGACACGGACCGCAGGGGGGCTCAGTTTTGACCCTCAATTCAACACGATACGCATCACGCCGTTTCAGTACATCAAGATCCGCCGCTACACGACCGATGATAACTCCAGTAAGATCGAAAGCGCATGTGAATACTCGAGCACCTTGCAATCTGTCCAGCAAGTCATCAATACTCGGTAACGCATACCGATTCTTGACAGTTATCTTGTTAAGTGCCCGATAGTCAATGCACATTCGCAAAGAACCATCTTTCTTCCCCACAAAGAGGATTGGAGCACCGAAAGGACTCTGGCTGGGTTCAATCCAACCTTTGTCTCTCAAGTTTGAGAGTTGCTTACGCATCTCTTCGGTCTCCTGGGGACTTAACCGATAAATCGGTCGCCAAGGCGGCTTATGTCCAGGTTCCAAGGGAATTGTATGTCCGACATGTTGTGACGGAGGCAACCCCCGAGGTAAGTCATCAGGAAAAATATCCCTGAATTCATCCAACAACGGTTGGATCCGAGATGGAACAGGTGACAACACATCCGTAGGTGTGACATGCCACTCTTGTTCCTCGCCGCGAACATCTTCCGCGGGTATCCGGCGACTTGTACCAAACAAGGTATTGTTGTACAAATACAGAGGCCGCATAACCGCTTTGGGACATAGACTCTCTGTGACATGAAGGACCTCGACTTTGGCGCTGACGCCACATAAGGATGGTCGCGCCGGGCGCTGACGCCAAAAAGTCTCGAGGTTAAATCATGTACCGTGATCGACGCAATCAAAACGAAATACCCGGGCGTACGGACGACGCAAGGCGAGCGACGCCATCAGCGGAGAGCTGAGATCGGAAATGTGAACGGAGGCGACGTGACAAATATTCGCTACACTCCTGAACCTAAATCCAAGGACGAAGTTTCGGGCGTAGGCGCGCTTAAAGTTTCGGCGACAATCGGTGAAAGCCGCTAAGTCAAAACTCGCCGGCGGCGCGGGGCGCCGAGCGCCACTCACTCGAGTGCGCCCCTCCCACCGAAGACATGCCACCCCCCGTAAGTGCGAGACCTCGCATTGCAGGCGCGCCTCGCGCGACTGAATGCCATGGCGACACGAGCCCACGAGGGGTTCCCAGATGTCGTGATGCGCGTGCGGCCGCGGATCGGTCACGCCGGCGAGTTACATATTGGCCCGCTGAAAGGCCAAGATCCGTAATCACCCGAGCCTTTATGGGGAGGTTTCATGCTCATCAAGCATCGCGACTGAGCAAGGCTTCCCGGAGCGAGGTAGCCGCCCGGGAGGAAGCGGTGTAGTCGGGCAAAACCGCAAGCAATGCTTAGTAGAGAGCGTAGGGATAGAGCCAGAGCCTGGGAGTAGTTCTTACGTCACAAGATGTTGTATCTTCTATCAGATAAAAGAAGAGGTTTTCTACGGGGTGGGCTTTTCTCTTACACACCGGCCTCCCTCGCCTGCTTGGGTCTACTCGTGAGTCATCATGCAGAACAACACCTTTATAGAAGACATCACCGAGGGGCCTTCAGCTTTTGACCCTCAATCTCAACGCAGTGGTATCGTAGCCGAAGGTGATGTGCGGCACACCATCCCTATCTTTCTGGAACCGACTATAAGGATTGGCGCGGCGTATTTATCAACCTTCTTCGTGAGCAAGGGCCTCTTCTTCTTTGAAGTACGCCAATCCGTTGATCTCACCATCGCCGACTCTCAATTCTCCTACTTCCCTGACGCATGTGAGAAGACGAGTGCGGTGCTGAAGGACGCCCAAGTGAGGATGTACATCGCCGTTTAGCAAGGGGGGGAACCCTGGCTAAGATGATGCCCGGTGAGCTCAAAATCGCACGCCAGATGTGGCAGAAGCTCACGGCCATCTATGACACCATCGACACGAACGTAAAGTTCGAACTCTACGACGATTTGGTGCAAATGAAGATGGGGCAGACGGAGGAACTGACTTCCTACGTCATCAAGTTTAGTGAACTGATGGATAAATTTGTCATTATTTGTAAAGCAATTGACAATGACCAACGTATCATCGCTTCCTCGGAAAGAGGCCCCGGCCACCTCGCTTTGCACCAACCATAAACTTCAGTTGAAAACAAACGTCGCCAAGAACTCGGCCACCCCTTGAGGAAGTGCGCATGCAGTGAGAGCGTAAGAGAGCCGCATAAAGGGAGCAAAGAAGTCGCCTCCCGAAGACGCCATGGTGGATCAAACGCACAACAAAACCCCTCGCGGAAGAGAGGCGCGCAATCGAACATCTCAACCACGCAGAAGTTTTGGGGCGACATCCTCGGGCTTCATTGTCGCATCAAGAAGGCGTCAGGTGGAGGACGACCTAAATGGGTAACCTCACGGTGACAAGAAGAAAGCGCGTGAGATGTTATGCTTTCGCGCCGGTCGCGTCATCTGGCCCTCGAATCGCCCGTGGTCGTGTGGTCGCTCGCATATAGGCGAGTGTATGCGATGCCAAGCCAGCCGAATTTGTGTAAATCAAATCTTTATGAATAAAGATAATCTTTCACCGTGGCTCATAGACTCTGGTGCCTCTTGTTGTACAGCGCTAGAGGCCGTACAACTGTTTGGGACATAGACTCTCTAGGACATGAAGGACACAGGACTTTGGTAGCGGGCCTTAGCGACAAGGATGATGCGAGGCGTGAGGCGAGATCCGAGGTTAAATCATGGTACCGTGGCGTGACGAACGGAAACGAAATGTTGAGGCGTCTGGACGGTGAACGCGGCAGACTAAGGGCCGGAGATCCGGAATGTGAGCGGGCGGCGTGAGGCAAATGTTGTGTATGACCAGGCCCCGGCAGGGCCGAGGATTTCAGTTAGGCCTTGAAGAGATTCCAGCAAAGAAAGCGGCGTTTGAAACTTCATGCTTGAAAGCGGCGGCGTCGAGCTTGCCTCCTCAACGAGTCGCTCCCCTTGAGCCATGCCACCACGTGTAGACCTGCCGCAGGCACTAAAAGGCATGCCCCGGGAATGCCATGGCGGACCACGAGCCGCGTGAGAGAGTGCATGCACGACACATGTGCATGCGGGCGGCGTGGCTGGAGTCCTTTGCCGGCCCGAGCTACATAAGCTGGCTCCGAGGAAGCTTAGTATCGAGAATCACCCGAGCCTTTATGGGGAGGCTCATACCCCGCTACACCTTTGGGAGCAGTGCTTCCCAGAGTGTAGTAGGCACATGCGAGGAAGGTGTGTGAAGATGAGGGGGCAGCACTTAAAATAGCAGCAATGAAGCGTAGGATAGAGCGAGGCCCGGGAGTAGTTTCTTTGCCTAGCACTTTGTGCTTATCTTTCATTGTATAAAGAAGAGGTTTTCGGCCGGTGGGCTTTTCTCTTACACACTGTCTCTCAGTTCTTGCTTGGCTCACGGTAGTCATCATGGCCGAGAACTGTTGATGTATAGGGTACATCAAGGTGTTGGTACTTAGTTCCTAGCATGAATGTTGTCCGGGACATCAATGTGGTGGTATAGGGACAATGTCATGTATGAATGGTCATGTTTGGTGTAGGACCGAACATGGGGGTGCTATATCGTTAGGGCATGAAGTGCAGTAGGTCTAGGGAAGGTCTAGGGTCGTAAATTACGACAGGCTTAGGTCGTACCAAAGTTACCGCGGAATGTGCTTGACCCGAAAAGGGCTGACGTGCAGTTGTGTGACTGTCTGAACGGCTTAGCGAAAACAAATGGACCGCGAAGATATTTGGCGCGAGGCGGATCTACCGCGAAGCGACATGATTGAGTCGGCGCCGGCGTCGCAGTCGCGGCCGCAGTCTTCGGGCGTGACGTGGCGGAAGTCGGTTGAAAGATTGGAGATATACGGCGGCCCGAATGGGAGGTGGCGCGTGGCATTGCAAGGACCCTTAGTGCGGTCCAGCGGCTCACGGCGAGGTCAAGCGAAGGGACGGTCGGCCTGGCGAGCGGATATATGCGGCTGGGCGGCGGGGCGTGTCGCGGCGGGAAAGCGGGCTTGTCTGGACAACCTTGTGTAGGTGATCTTGGCGTAGGTTCCCGTGAAGACCCTTGAAGCGCTGGGCTGTTGAGCAGCGTAGGCGTTGAGCGGCAGGCTGTTGAATGCATGTGCTTGCTACAGTGCGCACGTGATGACGTGACATCGGGTGTCACGTCCGCCGGCACTCATAGTTTAAGAGGGAGCAAGCTTGGCTCTCTCACTCCTCCTCTCTCACAGTCGTATCTTTCGACCCGTTGTTGTATAGGAAGAGTAAGTATTTGAGCCTAGAGGAGTCGGCCTTGTGTATGAAGGTCGTGGAAGGAACTAGCTCTCATCATGCTAAGCTTTAGTGAAGAAGCTAGATGGTGTGTCCCTCATGTGTTGAGGTAGAGGAGTTCATGGGCCGGTAGTGCCCAGCTACTTGGTTGGGGTGTAGGCTATCTATGGAGGATTAGGATAGTGCACATGTGAGGGAGGAGGGCTCCACAGCATCTGAGATGATGTAGATTTCCTCCCGAGCTTATGCATATTACACTCATGAAGTTTTAGCAGGAGTTTTTTGGGCGTGGGCTTTCTCCTTACTACTTGTATCATTTGTCATGTGAGTCCTAGGTGTTGGATTGGCCGTGGTGGATGAGTGGAGGCGACCATTGTATGGGGTGTGTTGCTCCACGAGGAGATCATTGGAGGGCGTGGAGTTGAGAGCGAGACCATGGAGGGAGATGAAGGGATTCACTTGTTGAGGTGGGGTGTTTGGTTTCAGCTGTCTTCACAGTGAAGGTGGACGGGGAATGTTATGCTATTGTTAGAGGCGATACAAGCCCCGTTTGGGACGAACTCTCTAGGACATAGAAGGACACAGGACTTGAAGCGCGCGGACATGGCGACAAGGATAGTGTGGCGGCGGTATGAAAAGTCGAGGTTAAATCATGGTACCAATGACGTGACGAACGAAGCGAAATGTTCCGGGCTGTCACCAGACGGCGGCGGAGAGCGGCGACTAAGGGCCGAATGAGATGTGAGCGGTAGCGGCGTGACAAGCCAGCGACTTCGGAGCTGAAGCAGGACGAGTTTGATTGAAGCGCTGAAGTTACCCGGCGCTACACCGAAACGCGTTTGAAAACTTCAGCGCGGCGGCGGCGTGTAGGCGCACTCACTCTGAGTGTGCTCCCCTCCCAGCGAGCCATGCCTGCAATGCGAGACCTGCACGCAGGCAAGCGCGAGAATGCCATGGCGGACCTGCGAGCCCGCGTGAGAGTGCATGCGGCATTGCATGCGAGGCGGCGTGACAGTCCTTGCCCGGCGGCTACATATAGCGCTCGGGAAGCAGTATCCAGAATCACCCGGGCCTTTATGGGGAGGCTCATGCCTCTTTGCTGCTTTGGGGCTTGATGCTTCCCAGAGAATGTAGGTAGGCTGTCACGAGGGTGTAGTAGTCGGGGGCAACGCAAGCTAGCAGCAAGTAGAAGCGTAGGATAGAGCAGGCTGGGGAGTAGTTTCTTTACTGCGCACATTTGTATCTTTCATTGTATAAAGAAGAGGTTTTCGGCCGGTGGGCTTTTCTCTTACACACTGTCTCTCAGTTCTTGCTTGGCTCACGGTAGTCATCATGGCCGAGAGCAACACGGGAGAAGACACGACCAGAGGGGGCTCAGTTTTTTGACCCCTCAATCTCAACAAGTGGTATAATTTGCGAAGGTGATGTGGGCACACCATCACATCTTTAGGAGGCGGTATAAGGATTGGCGGTGGCGGATGGCAACTCTTCTTGAGCAGGGCGCCAAGAATGCGTCAACGGGTTGATCTCACCACCGGCCGACTACCCCTCCTACTTCACGACGGCGAGAGAAGGCGGAGTGGTGGAAGAAGAACGTCAAGTGAGGATGTACGCCATGCCTCAAGCGTAAAGGGAACCCGGCGAGATGCTCGAGAGCTCCAAAGCACCGCGAGATGTGGCGAAGCTCACGGCCATCACGACACCATAGAACGCGAGCGTGGTCGAGCTCGGCAATTGAGTGCGAGATGAAGATGGGGCCAGAGCGGAGGAACTGACTTCCCTGCGTCATCGGTTAGAACTAATGAATAAGTTTGTCATTGTATTTCTAAAAGCGGTGGCAGCCAGCAGATCATGATTTCACGAGAGCTGCCCGTTTTACACCAACCATAAGCTTCGTTAAGCGGCGCTTTAAATCCAGAACTTCGCTCACCCTTGAGGAAATTACGAATCGAGTGAAGCGAAGCGCATAAAAAGGGAGCAAAGAAGTGGAGTGTCGAAGACGTCATAATTGTCGCTTCGCGAAACCCGTGAAGAGGCGGCACTGCAGGAACGATGCTGCAACTCACGCAAAAGCGGAAGGACATCGAAGCCGATTATTAGGTACCAAGAAGCGGCCGAGGGTGGAGACGACCCGGCCCGGTGTCCTCCGCGGTGACAAGAAGAAAGGCAAGGAGATGTTATGTTTTAGGTGCGGGGAAGCGGGTCGCTTCGGCGGAGCTAATCAGGAGTGGTACGGCTCGAGATAAACTGAAGCCAACACTGGCAAGTGATGCCAAGCAGTGAATTTGTAAATCAAATCTTTATGAATAAAGATAATCTTTCACCGTGGCTCATAGACTCTGGTGCCTCTAAACATATGTGTGGTGATAAGTCTCTCTTTACAGAGATGACGTTGCTTGACCAGTCACGAGCCGTGACTTCGGCAACCGGAGACGAGGTCTCCGTCACCCATAGTGGGTTCGTCCGGTTGTCCCCACGGGAGAAGGGGGCGGCTTCCAAACCCAGTGGTAGTGGTAGCTACATACCCCAGCCACGAAGAGTAGCAATAACTACCGGTTGGTCCAGTTTTGCAGAAGGCGGATGCAGCGAGGGGTCTTAGGGAGAGTCACACGTAAGATAGTGCCGCAGAAAAACGAGGAAGGTTCTTTGCGAGAGGAACACGAGAGGATGAATACTACTTCCTAGGCTGGCTTCCTTCCCAGCAAGGAATCACGTCACCGGCCGTGCGTCTTGGGGAGTACGCCAGGGTCGGCGAGCCTCTCGGCCCGTTCCAGCGATCGGGGAACTTTGCCAGCGCCACGATGTGGCAGCGAAGGACAGCAGCGCAAGGAAGCTGAAAGGCGGTGAGTCTCATCCACGCTGGGGAGCGCCCGGATAAGCGGATCTGCGGCTACTTGATCCACGCCCCGCGACACGGGGAAGCGGCGGCAAGGCAGCGCCACGCCTCCGAGGAGGCCTTGAAGGCGGGGAGCCCTTGCTTGGCATCTTTGGGCAGCCTTGAAAGGACGTGGGGCGAAGCGAAAGGAAGTGGAATTTAGAGTAGTACGGCAACTTAGGAGCCCGAGTGGCGTGTCACAAAGTTCGGCGGCAACGCCGTGACATGACAAGTCGAAATATTCAGAAGAGTACGGCGACCGACTTCATTGAAGAACGAGGAATCCGTACATGAAGCTTCAGACGCGGCGCAATTGTGGCACCGCCGACTTGGTCATTTGTCGTTTAGTGGCCTGGAGGCCCTCGCGACACAGAGCCTGGTCCGGGGACTCCCCTCGACGAAGATCTCGACACCAGAAGCTGTCTGCCCCGACTGCGCGGCGGGCAAGATACACCGGCACCCTTTCAAGAGCTTTGGAGGCGGGCTTGCTCGCGCGTCAAGCTCTTTGGAGTTGGTCCTGGCGATCATCGCGGACCCGATCCTCCCGCACGAGTCAAAGGCGGTTCAAGGTATTTCATCACCTTCCTTGATGATTGTCCGAAGATATGGGTAATCTTCTTTGAGATTTAAAAGTAAGGCGTTTAGAACCTTTCGGACTTTAGCGGTTAAGTGAAAAGCGGGGCCGGAGAAGAAGGTCGCGAGAGGATCGAACCCGGACAATGAGGTAAGATCACAGATTCCCTCAATTCTCTGCTCACCTCAAGTCTTTCGAGATTGACACGAGTTCACGCTCCCACCAGCCGCCAAAGCAGCGGCGAAGGTGAACCGAACCCACCGGTGACATGGCAAAACCATCGCGTGAGTCCCCCCTTCACCCTCGATTTTTGGGGAGAAGCAATACTCCGCGGCGGCTTACATCGAGAACAGTGTCCTTCCGTGCCACGAAAGATGAGAAAAGTACCGAGAAGTAATAGGTAGCAATAAACCTCTGATTCAACTTAAGTCACAGGGCTCAGTCTTTGAATAAGCGTGATTCAAAGGTCAGGATTAGATCTGAAAGTTTAGCCGAGGCGAGGTTAGGCTACTTCCTGCGGCTGCGCCGGCGGCTTGACCTCGAGGGTCTGCGGAACCCTTCGCGCGAGAAGGTTATGTCAAGCAGCGTGACCTTCCAGAGTACGGCGAAAATTCAGGGGAGTTGCGGTCACGGCAGGTGTGACCACCTCGGTGAGTTCAGCGCTTCGGTAAGGGACATCTTTGGGAGTGAGTCAACTTCACCCCTACCGCCTGCCCCCTTGTTTCGGCCCGGCGCCGAATCGCCAAAGAAAATTCGCCGCGGCGCCGGGAAGCCGCACTTGTCCCTCCCGAGCACCTCGAAGGCTGCGGGAGAGCGAAGACGGCAATTTTGACGAGGAGTCCCACAGAGGAAGCAGGTGAAGCACCGGCACCGCGTACACAGGATTCCACGCCGCGGTATGGATCCACCCTTGTATCTGGAAATGCAAAGAGGTTCACTCCGAACTTCTGGCGACAAGCCACCCTGAAGATAGGCATCAGCCGAAATGAACCGGTAGGGGAGGACCAACGAAGGGAGGCGAGAAGGAGAGGAGGCACGAAAGAAGCTCACTTGACTCCGCCCGATTTTGCGGCGATACGCCTCGCCTTAGCGCACCACGAAGGAGCATAAGCATTACTCCGAAGCGTTGGAGTGCGATGATGCGGCAAGTGGAAGTGGCCATCAAGAGTGAACTCAGCGGCCTCATATGGAGAAGCGAGGCATTAGCGGCTGGAGCCGCTGCCTCCAGGCCGCAAGGCCATAGGCTGTANGTGGGTGTTCAAAATCAAGAGAAAATCAGATGGGAGTGTAGACAGATTTAAAGCGAGGTTAGTGGCGAAGGGTTTCTCGCAAAAATTTGGTATAGATTACTCAGAAACGTTCGCACCCGTCGTGAAATTTAATTCCCTTAAATCACTGATTTTTATTGCGGCTGAAGAAGGAATGTATGTCCATCAATTGGACATCAAGACTGCCTTTCTCTATGGGGATTTAGAGGAGGAGATCTATATGCATCAACCGGAGGGGACGGTTGAATCAGGAGCCGAGCACCTTAGCTGTAGACTTCTGAAGAGCCTTTACGGGCTCAAGCAAGCTCAGAGATGCGGTATCAAAAGAATACCGCGAACTTCTTGCTCTTGATGAATGGCTTCACCAGCTTCCAAGCGAGACCACTTTCGGTCTACAAGACAGAGGAGAAAAGGCGGCTCGGATGTTAAAATTACGGCATCACGTCGATGACCACTATCGCCGTGAAGCGCTTCAATGGTGAGCATTGAGGGCCTCAGGACTGCGAGAAAAACTTTGAGATGAGTGATCTTGAACTGCGGAGTACCTGTAAATTCCAGCAGAAGGGAAAAGGATAGCGGCATGTTCCCCAAGCGGGAGAAATGCGCTGGGGAGGTGCTAGCACGCTTGAGAATGGAGAAGTGTACCCCGTGCTCACTCCCCATGGGCAGAGAACCGCACGCAACTCCAGCGGACATGAGCCCTTGAACTGTGAGGAGAAGGAGATGGAGAAGATTCGTGCAGTGCGATCCGGCGCTGATGTACCTCATGGTGGGAGCAGCGCCCCGGCGAGGATCTCGCCAAGGCGTGAAGTGCGGCCGGCGGTATGGAGAATCGAGGGGTACAACATTGGGAAGCGGTTAGAAGGGATGCCGATACCTCAAAATTACGCTTCATTATGGGAGATCGATTGAGAGGCGGCGAAATTATCTTGAATACCGCGAGCGATTGGGGAGGTAACCGGATCGGCCAGATGAAACTTATCTGAATCACGCGTTTGAAGCAGCGTGGCGTCATTCTTGGAGTTCAAGCGCGCAGCGGTGGCGTTATCTTCCTCACAAGATCTGAGTATATGGCGGCGTGTCCGCGCGGCCGGGGGCCGTAATGGATCGGCGCTCTTCTTTGATAGGTGGCCCGACCACAACTCGATGCGGGTCGGCCGGACGGCCAATCTTGATGGCGCTCATTGAGAGCCACGTATTTCATCGAGGAAGAGCAAGCATATCAGATCCGATTACCACTTCACGAAGTTAGTGGATCTTTGGAGAGATCAGCGGTAATAAATTAAAATGCGGACGGTGACATGAAGCGCGTGATATCTTTGGCGAAGGAGTTTCGGGACCCGACAATGTGGAGAGGAACAATCACCCCTCCTCAGTTGGGACCCTATGTGCCTAGCCCAAGAAGAGGGGATTGTTATGCAGCTGGCCCAGAGGCAGTACAAGCTATTTTAGGACATATAGACTCTCCCCAGGACATATGAGGACACAGGACTTTGGCCTTGGACATAGCGACAAGGATGGTGGCGCGAGGCTGACCTTGAGATCCGAGTTAAATCATGGTACCGTGGCGTATTGAACGAAGGCAATGTTGGGCATCACGGACGGCAATGGGCGCGGCAGCGACTAAGAGGCAGCGAGGTCGAATGTGAAGCGAGGCGGCGTGACAAATATTGTGACTGGAACTGAAACTTAGGACGAGTTTGGTTGGCCTTGGAAAGTTCCAGCGCACGAAAGCGGCGTTTGAAAACTTCATGAAGAAGCGGCGGCGTGAGGCGCACTCACTGCAGTGTGCTCCTCCCAGCGAGCCATGCCACCACGTAGAACCTGCACCTGAGAGGCACTAAAGCGCCTTGAGAATGCCATAAGCGGACCACGGGCACGTAAGGGAGTGCATGCGGCCTTTGTGCATCGCGGCGGCCGTGACAGTCCCTTTGCCAGGCGAGCTGCATAAGCGCTCAGCGAGAGAAGCAGTATCCGAAGTCACCCGAGCCTTTATGGGGAGAGCTCATATATCTTTACTGCACCTTTGGGAAGCAGTGCTTCCCAGTGTAGGTAATTTGTCACGAGGAAGAATTGTGGTAGTCGGGGGCAGCCACAAGCAACACTTAGCAAAGTAGAGGCGTAGAGGATAAGAGCGGGGAAGTAGGGTAGTTTTGTACTGCGCTGTTGTATCTTTTCATTGTATAAAGAAAGGAGTTTTTCGGCGATTGGGCTTTTCTCTTACACACTGTCTCTCAGTTCTTGCTTGGCTCACGGTAGTCATCATGGCCGAGAACAACACGGGAGAAGACACGACCAGAGGGGGCTCAGTTTTTGACCCCTCAATCTCAACAGAGAAGGCATATCGTAGCGGAGCGGTATGTGGCCCAAGGAGAAGCAAAAGAAAAGTTTAGAGCTCTGATACCAAGGCATGTGATGCCCTTCCTTGAGTCTTTCCTTTCATGCTGCCCCTTGCACCCAACCAAGTGGTATGAGGCTAAGGGTTGAGATCTTTGGGAGCATCTAGTTAGCAAGATTCAGTCTTAAAACATGGTTGTCATCGAAGGTACCAGAGTGAGTGAGGATCTTGGGCATATCTTGGGAGTGGGGTTTCAGATCGCGAGAGTATGAGTTCCGAAAAGAGATAGATCGCCCGGCTAGAGAGAGAAAGAAGCTAAGGGTAGTTCTTTGTGGGAGCTAATGGCTGGCTCAAGGGTACTCAAAAAGGATGTAGTTATGGTCAAACTCCTAATCACGTTGATGGTTTCATTTGTAGCAAGCAAGTTGCCGAAGACTTAGCTTTGAGGAGCTAGAGTCATGAGAGGATGCTTTGGAGTACTAGTCTTGACAGCTCAAAGGAAGAGTCTCGCGAGAGGCTAGGTTAGCGGCATTGAAGTGGCAGCTGTTTTGAGACTCGGCTCAAGGGGGCCAAGGTCGGCGGCGTGGAGGTGGTGCGTCAGTTGCACACATTCGAGGTGACCCAACTCAGCGGAGTTAGAGGAAGCGGCGTGAGAGGCAGCACAAGCTAGGATGGACTTACCCCAGGCTTGTATGCTGGCGGATGGCGAAGTTGCTTCATGAAGGATTGAGGGGAGGACTCATCCAGCGCCGAGGGAAGTGGGGAGAGGCTCGGTGCCGCTATCTGAGATTGCCATGGTATGTGGAGGGGACTACCCTCCCAAGCACGCTCTTGGGATTAGAGACTAGCTTTGGAGTTAGAGACTAATGAACTAGACTCTTCACATTGGTTGTGGGAGAGACTAGGAGAGGTGGAGAGTGGCAAGGAGTGCCACGTAAGGAAGTAGTTCACTTCAATGCGTTTGGGGTGAAGGAGGCCCAAGATCTAGGATCTAGGGGAGAAGCTGCCCAAGGAACCATTGCTTGAATCCTGACTAGTCTGGTGGACAGAGCTAGTGGAATTGATGATCACTAAGTTGTGGTGATGGACCACTAGGAGGAGTTTAGGGAATTCCCCAAGGGAGTAGTGGAGGAGATCAATTCCAGAGGTAGGAAGGTCGCAGCTTTCTACAAAGGTCTACTTCACGGAGGTAGGCTCTTAGCAAAGGAGGAGAGTGGATCGAGAGTCAAAAAGAAGCGTTGGCCAGCCTTACATTCAAGGAGGGGCAGGCTGAAGTCGGACGAGATTCCCTCCAGGTGACTTGATGAGCGAGATTATGGGAAGTCTTTGGAATCACATTGCTACGAACTGCGGGGCTGATTCTTGTGGAGGGATCGGTAGGATCAAGGAGACGTCAACATGGAGGCTCAAGTGTGTCAGGGCGTGGACCTGATCTATGTTGAGAAGAGTTTCTGCTGGGAGTGCACGCCTAGTTTACTCGAGGAACATGGGATAGAGATTTTTTCGGAGGAGGAGCCAAGTTGTTGATCTCAAGAGGAGGCAAGAGAAGCTGGTGGATCTCGAAGGAGAAGTGGCGTATAGGTGTCTTGGAAGACAAGGTTAGATCATTTTGGAAGCAAGCGGTGGAGTTAGATCACGGTTCTTTGTGAATTTCAAATCACATGCAAGTGAGTAGAGACCACTTGTGAAGGGTGAGGGCGGAGTAGCAGCCCACTTCTTCCGAAAGGGGAAGGTGGCGGTGGACGTTAGCACGATGGCTTGTGGAGCTCGGCATCGAAGTACTTGGACACGAGCTAGAGAGCTTGAAGAGCGGCACAGGACTAGGATCTTGAGAGGTTACTTTTGGAGTAAAGTCACAAAAAGAGGAAAAGAGAGCATCCGACATGGAGGCACAAGCGTGATGCACTCATGAGGGGATGGCGCTCCTAAAACAAGGCCGCAACCTTGCAAACAGCACAGTGATAGAGTTTGGGAGGAGAGGGTTTGGTTTCCCTCAGAAAAGAAGAAGATAAATAAGGCTTTCGGGTACATGGTTGGAGGAGGGGTTAGCCACAGTGTAGCCGAGAGACTAATCGTGCTATCGTGTGAGGAGCAGCAAGACCATAGGCTGGAGATGCTTGAAGCTTCAGATGACTTAAATGGGGTGGAGAAATGAAAGGTCTTTAAGATAAGGAGATTTGAGCAGTCTTGAAGAGTTGAAGCGACGAACTTGAAGGTTCGAGGAGCTGCGAGTGATCATGGAGATCAAGAGGCGGCAAGGAGCGCTTGAAGGCGCGGCTGGTGGCAACGGAATCAAGGGACAAGCAGAGTGTGGAGGCTGTCATCATGATGATGGTGCAGTACACTTCCCTTCGTAGTATTCCTTAGAAAGTCACTAAAGCTGAAGGAGGTGTTTTCAGATGCATAGGAAGGTGCAAGAATTACACTCGTTGGAGAAGTTGACATGCAATCAAGAAAGTGTCAAGCAGGGTTTGTAGGAC
>CM074817.1:180539-191704 GCA_037447605.1 Zygnema circumcarinatum
ATGAAACACAGGGTTCTCCATGAGGGCTATAGATGACTGGTTGTCCGTAAAAAGAGTCAATGGTGTTTGTGGTTGCTTACATTCATCAAAGAAATGTTGGAACCACATCCCCTCCTTCGCTGCGTGGCACGCTCCCATGTACTCTCCTTCGGTGCTCGACAGCGCCACCGAATCTTGTAACTTCGAGCTCCATGAGATCGCGCCTCCTCCGTTCAAGAACACAAATCCTGACGTCGATCGTGACGTGTTCACGTCACCTCCCCAATCTGAGTCGGTGTATCCGATCACTCTAGTCGGCCCCCTCTCAAACCTGAGGCCGTAATCCAAGGTCCCTTTCACGAATCTGAAGATCCGCTTCACGGCCTCCCAATGTTCAGGACCGGGATTCTCCATGAACCGACTTGCTGAGCTCACGGCTTTTGCCAAGTCAGGACGAGTACCTATCATCAGATACATTAAACTCCCGATTGCCGATCTGTACGGAACTCCGTACATTCTCTGTACCTTCGCATCTGTCGCAGGACCACCCTCCGACAACGTGTTCGATCTCCATCGGATCTTGAGAGGACGGCATTTTCCCACATTTTGAGCTGCAAGGACATCTGTGGAATTTCTTTGACAAGTAAACAAGCGCCGTCCTGCCCTCTTCAACTGCATTCCTAGGAGATACTGTGCCTCCCCTAGATCCGACATTTTGAAGTTAGCTTCCAAAAGCTGTTTCAAATCATTGATTCTCTCCAATGAGAGGCTCACCATTATGTAGCGAAACGCTACAGTCACCCCAAGGGGGAAGGGTTACTTAGAGCCCGGCGTGGCTTTATGTTTCCATCCAATGCAGTACCTAACGGTTAGAGCATCGGATACCCTATAGGACGACGGAGGTCCTAGGTTCGAACCTTAAGAACTGGTTCACCAGTGGGGCCGCCACATAATCTCTATGGGCCCCACGTCAGCGGCCAAGGTCCCCTCCTCTCAGCGTAGAGGAGGATCACGGGCTAACGGCACCACGGGACCAATCCGGCTCCCGTGCCATCTGCGGCCCACGCCCGGACCCCTTGCCCATCCTCGCCGTCCCTCATGCTGACCTGTCACCGCATGCACGACCAGTTGCCAGTCGGACCCGTGTCGGGCAGGGATCGGGTTGTGAGGGCTGACTCACGTGGTGGGTGCCGACGGTGTGTGCCGTGGAATGCGGCGAGCACCTCGGGCACGCTGTACACCCTTGACCCATGCAGGTCAGAGAGGGACACGTGGCAGTTTGCCATTGGACAGCCCGCTTCCAACTCTCTCCAGGCGCTGATGACTCAGTTGGGAAGTGGCAGAGGGTGGCGGGACTGTCGGATCACCACAGACTGGATACGAGTTGGGTGCCCATCCTGGGGCTGTCCCCACTCCTGAAGGCGCTTCCTCCTCTCTCCCTCAGCTGAACTCTGAGAGGTGTTCCGCCGGATGTAGGGTTACATTTCAGCCGCGACATTTGGATCAGAGCAGGTTTTCGTTTTCTTTTTGGAAGGAACCTGCCGGTCATGGTGACCACTCGGCCGGGTTGGTGGACCCGGGCCTCGGAGCCACCCTCACTACCCCCGGGACGAGTGCATGCAGCAGCATTCGGGACCCCGCCACCATCCCATGGAGGGGCCCAGTCCCAGCCCACGGATGACGACACCACCCAACCGCCTGCCCCTCTCCCGTGCCACCGGAGCGCCGGCTCCGGCAGAACCTCGCCGATTCATGATTCGTGGCCCACATCACGGTGGGCGCTTCCCTGAAGATGAAGAAGAAGATCGACGACCTGGGAGCGGATGTAAGGCAGCAGCGCGTCGCCACCATGGCCTGTACGAGGCAGGTGGACGACATGGAGCTCACGGTCCGCCGCTTGGTGGACACGCTCCAAATGGAGTTCCGGGGCCTTGCGGACAGGCTCCGGAGGATCGAAGAAGGTATGCCTCGAACCCCCCCCCAGGCTGTAGAGACAGTAGATGCGGCGGGTCCTGGGGAAGGGGTTAGGCACACCACCGCGGTAGCATCGTCGCTACCGGCGTCCCAACCGGCTGCCGGAAGCAGCCGGCAGAGATCTGGACCCCCTGTTGATTCAACGGGGGGGAGTCACCCCCATGGGGGTGGCGAACCACCCAGCAGTGGGGGACCCCCGTCGGGGGCAGCTGCTGGGGGCGGAGGAGATCCCAGTCCTCGGACTGCTCCCCCGCAACCTACTGAGGATGCCCGACGGAATCGGGCCAAAGTGGCCCCGCTTTCCTTTTGGGGCGAACATCCTACCACGGACTGCTCGATTGAGCAGTGGTTGGGTCAAACGAAGGGTTACCTTCTGGCGACCAACTGTCCCCCCCTCCAGTGGGTAAGCTTTGCTTACCCAGCACTCAGAGGAGCCGCATACCGTGTGTATGAGGGCCTCTCTGATGAGATTGGGGACGATTGGGATAAGTTCAGAGATGAACTTATCAATCACTTTGGGGCCTTGGATCCCGGCTTGGAGGCCCGGGATAAATTTCAGAACATGGTCCAAACCGGCAGTGTCAAGCAGTTCCTGCGAGACTGCGCGAGCTGTCAAACCTCACTTACAGCCTGTCAGCCCAGTTCCTCTCTCACTTCAGAATGGCTTGAAGCCACCTGAGGAAGCAGTTGAGAGTGAGCTCAGAGACTCTGAAATGTGGGACCGCCAGCCCAAGCCTGTACTTTGATGAGCCATTCAGTTGGAGATTGCCTGCAGGCGATGCAGGCCCTTCCCGACCCCAGCAGAGGTCGGGCGACGTGACAGGGTCGTGGAAGGCGGGACCCTCAGCTCCTGCCAAGATGGCAGGAAAGAACAAGCGGAAGCAGCCGGAAGTGGCTGCCCGCCCACCCACTGCACGGCCGCAGAAGTTGACTCCAGAGGAAATGGAGAAGATGCAGCGGGAAAACAAATGTTTCCGTTGCCGCAAGGAGGGGCATAAGGCCCGAGATTGCCCTCTGAACTCCAAGGACAGGAAGGGCAAGGGGCCGGAAAACCCCAACCCACCAGCAGTTTAGGAGTCGCTGCTGGTGGAGTAAGCAGGTTAGGGGATGGGAGGACAGTTGCCGTCAATGTTAAGGGACTTTTGTGGCTTAGGTCCACGGACATGCTTAACTTGTTGGGCAGGCCTTTGGGGGTGCACGATCTCGTTGTGTGTCATGCGCTTCCTGATTCCATGTCCTTTTCCCCTGCCACCCGGCGGTGATCCCTCTAGGTTTGATGATGATCATGTTGTGCCAGCATGTTTCAGCTCTAAGATGGGATGATGTCTTAGCATGAGATGTGCCATGGATGCCTGTTGCCCTGTGTACTTCCCACACACCAGGGGTGTGCTGGTTTGACTCCTGGCAAGGTAAATTTTTTGACGCTGACTGCGGTTGGTGAAACAGCTGAGAAAAGGGCACAAGTTAGTGCAAACGATGGAAGGATCCACCAGTTCACTGGTTGGATCCCCCTACACCTTGGTGTGGAGGACGGCTCGTCCTCAACCCTCGCATATAGTGCGATCTATGTTCCATCTTGCCCATCGTGCCATGACCTTCATCGGGTCGGCCAATGGCCACCCAGCAGTTCTACTGCTAGATACTGGGGCAGATTCTAACTTTGTTAGTTCTGCGTTCACCCAGAGATTTGGGTTGACCACAGATCCCCATTCAGAAAGTGTTACTTTCGGGGATGGACGCAAGGGCCAGATCTCTGGTAGCGTCACACTCAAGATCAAGCTCCAATCCTACTCCGGGGCAGTGAAGTGCCTTCTGACACAACTGGCCTCTGGAACGGATGTTATTTTGGGGAGTGCTTGGTTAACCATGGTCAAAGCCCAATTGGACTTTTCCATCCCACACTGTATTCTGCACAGTGGGGATAGGCGCATCACACTACACCCTGGCAAAACCACATCCACTGCGTTCGCGCAGGTTGCTAGTCCTTATCTCTGCTCGGCTATGCAATTGGCCAAGGCAGTTAAAGAGGGTTGCACCCTGTTCATGGTGCATGTCATGGCAGCCACTGAGGATGTTCATGACGAAGATCAGGAATGGCAGATCACATCTACGGATGTGCTCTCAGTCGTTCCACCCAAAATCCAACCTCTGTTGGATGAGTTCAGGGATGTTTTCCCACTGGCCTTCCAGGAGTTGCCACCATCTAGAGGAGTGGGCACACAATCCTCTTGAGCCCTGAGCAAAAGCCGCCCGCCGGCGGCCGACCCATCGGTCACGCTGAAGAAACCGAACAGACTGCGAAGCAGCTGCAACTTCACGTGATAAGGGCGGCACAGAACCCAGCTCAAGCCGCCGGGCTCATCATCTGGTCCGGGCAAAGATGGCCTCGTCGAGGATGTGCATTGATTATCGCGCACTCAACAAGATCACTGTAAAGAACCGTTTTGCTTTACCACGTATTGATGATCTGTTGGATCGTCTTCACGGTGCCAAGGTGTTTACATCACTTGATCTCGCCCAGGGTATCATCAGATCTGCGTCACGGAAGCCGACGTGCTAAAATGCGTTTCGGATGTTGATCGGTCATTTCCAGATAAAGGTACCCCTTTCTGATTGATGGGCGCTTGGCGCTTTCCAGGCTGCGATGATCAGTGTTCATAAGCATGGATGAGTTTGTTTTGGTTTACCTCGATGATATCCTTGTCTTCAGTAAGACGGAGGAGTCACATCTTGAACACGTTCGGAAAGTGTTTGAGACCCTGAGGAAACACCAGTTTTATGCCAAGAGGAAGAAGTGTCACTTCATGCAACGTGAGTTGCTTTATCTTGGGCATATCCTCAATGATCAGGGTCTTCGACCTGATCCTGCCAAAGTTTCCGCGGTAGAAACTTGGGCGCCACCGACTGACTTGCATCAGTTGAGGTCTTTCTTGGGATTTGCGAATTATTTTCGTAAGTTCATCCAAGGGTTTAGTAAGTTGGTTACTCCCTTGACTAATTTGACACGTTCCGGTGTCCCCTTCACATGGACCCCTGAATGCCAGAATGCATTCGAAGGTGTGCGCCATGCACTTGTTATTGACTCATTTTCCGCTCAGTGGACCTGTCCAAGCTCACTGAAGTGGTCTGATGCTTCGGGCTCCCTCTGGGCCCGCCTTGTTTCAAGGTGGCTGACCTCCGATGGCATAAAGTCGCAAATGAATCTGCTGAGTTAGCGATCTGGAACGGAGAGGAACTGCTTGGAAGGGGTCCATGCCCTGAGGACATGGCGGTGCTATTTAGAGGGGGCGAAAGCGGTCACGCTGGTCACTGACCACCGCCCGCTGACGTTCCTCTCAACCCAACAGACCCTGTCTAGGCGGCAGGCACGCTGGTCTGAGTTCCTCCAAAGGTTTGACTGCCAGTGGGTCTATCGGCCCGGAAGGCTGAATGTAGCAGACCCACTGAGTAGGCAGCCTCGGCATCTTGCCTGGATGGTGCGCTCGTCGACTCGAGTGTTGGTGGAACGAGATGACAGAGGTGAGGGGCCGGCCAACCCCGAGTCTCCGTCTCCAGTATGCTTTGTCATAGATCCCTCCACCAGTGACGCAGTCAACCCTCCTGCTCTCTCTGATCTCAGACAGATGATTCAGGAGGGGTATACTGGTGATCCTTTGTTCCTGGATGGCCAAGGAAATGGCTATAAGAACAAAGTGGTGTCTAAGGACGGATTCTGGTACCACGGCCAGCAGTTGGTCGTGCCCAAGGCCGGGACTGTACGGCAGCTCATTCTGGGTGAGCTACATGATCCTCCGTACCGAGGTCACATGGGAGTTGCCAAGACCCGTGAGGCACTGCTCCGAGAGTTCTGGTGGCCTGGACTCTCGAGGGATGTGAAAGCGTATGTACTCGCTTGTCCAACTTGTCAACGAAACAAACCCCGCACTGGCAGGATCCCTGGCCAGCTGCAACCCCTCACACCTCCTTTTCGGAAATGGGACAGTGTGGGTATGGACTTGATCACAGATCTTCCTGTGACACCTCGGGGGCATGACTCCATCTCGCTTTGCTTTCAGGCCCAAGATGGTGCATCTTTGCATGAACTACTGGAGACCTCTGGTTGATTGCATCTACGTCTGCTCACAAGTGACCATATGGTCTTCAGTCAGAAATTGTGTCTGACCGTGATCCACGATTCACCAGCCATTTTTGGACGGAAGTGCTCAAAATCGTTGGGACCAAGCAGGCGTTGAGTACAGCTTTCCACCCGCAAACCGATGGCCAGACGGAACGGGTGAACAGGATCCTGGAGGATTACCTCCGGCATTATGTGGGACCTACCCCGGATGGGTGGGACGAACTGCTCCCAGTGGCTGAGTATGCCATCAATAATGCTTTCCAGGAGTCCATTGGTACCACCCCTTTCTTCTTGAACTTTGGCCAGCATCCTCTAAATCCCCTGCAACCAAGGGATCAGCCCCCTGATCGTGGAACATGGGCGTCCACAGACCCCCACCCTCGCAGAGCTGAGAGGAACCACGGGGCTCAAACTCTCCGCAGTCAGACTTTTGTCCGCTAATGTCTGAGGGCGTGACACACGCAGACCTGCTGAGCCGCCCAGCCGCCACAAAAGGCCTTACATGCTGCCGACCGGGCTTCACCGTGATCTAACTCACCTTCACAACGAAGGGCGAGGTGTTGCTAAGCACGGCGAACTTGAGACTCAGCTTATGGCGGAACACGCAGCCGCGGGCCCGCCGACCTTTCCCGTGTCGCGGAAGCTTAATCAATGATGTCGCTATTGTGTTGATTTACCATCCCCATGAAGGCGATCCGCCTTCATGTGGGTTTATAAAGGTCTACCGTGAGTTGGCGGGGAGGATCCAACTACCCCCACTGGGGAACCTTGAAGGTGAACTTGGAGTATGGAAGTTGAAACCATTCAAGCCCACCGGCCTTGTGAGAAAGTGGTCGATCTTCCCGCCAGCGAATACTCTCGTGAAGTGGTTGGGCTATGGGGTTGAGCATAGCACATGGGAAGCTGAGGGCAACCTGACCAACTGCCAAGAGCTCATCAACTTGTACTGGGAGGCGCGGGCCGCTGGAGAGCGGGCGAGGGCGGCTCGGGGGGTTCCTGAACCGTCTTCGCGCAACTCGGAAAGGGACTTGACCGGGATTATCGCTGAGCCCTCCCGGTTATCACGTAGAGTTCGACGCGTGCCGTTGAAACTACGAGCTGCCTTTACTACCCCACACACGTGAACGAGGACGTTCACATCCTCACAGGGGGGGAGTAATGTAGCGAAACGCTACTGTCACCCCAAGGGGGAAGGGTTACTTAGAGCTCGGCGTGGCTTTATGTTTCCATCCAATGCTGCACTCCCACCCAAGTAGAGCATCTGGAGCACCCTATGTGATCTACTCTGAGGTCCTGTGTTCGAACTCCAAGCACTGTTCACCGCTGGGGCCGCTACATAATCTCTTATGGGCCCCACGCCGCACAGGTCCCCTCCTCGCAGAGGAGGATCACGGGCTATTCTAAGCACGCGACCAATCCGTCCTCGGGCGATGCTGGGATCTCACGCCACTCACCGGATCCTCCTTTTGTTCTCACGTCCGGTCCAGACGCTAACGGTTACCCGATGGTACGGACGGATCGTCAGCTTCTGACTCAGCGCCTTCAGAGGATCCGGACCAGGCACCGACAGCGCGCGCGCCGTTACGGCGCTGGCGCCGCGAATGCGGCGAGCATTCTCAGATGGCAGGCCACCTCTCGACCCATGCAAATGAGGGCCACGCAGGCTGCCATTGGACAGCCCCCGCCTAATCCTCCATGCTGGTGGATAGGTTCAACGGGAAGGCAGGGCGCGGGACCGCTGTCACCCAAATCCAAATATACCGCATACACGGGTTGCACGCCCATCCCGGCCGCTCCCACTCAAGCGCTTTCCTCCCTCTCTCTCTCTTAAATTAACTCATAACACTACGTTAACGGGTCAAGGGGCTAGATTTCGCCGTGACACCATTATGAGGTCGTCCACGATCCCAACGCATACGATCCGCCTCTTCCTGTCGATGCTGGGGACTAATGATCCGGCCTCAATCGCGAACCAAGTATCTCAAGAGGTCATCAATTTTCTCGTACCAAATCCTGGGCGCCTGTTTCAGTCCGTACAGACTTTTCACAAGACGACAAACGAGATGCTCCTGCCCCGGGACAACTTTCCCTTTGGGCTGTACCATGTAGATCTCCTCAGCGAGATCTCCGTACAGAAACGCGGTCTTGATATCGAGTTGATGTACGTGCATCCCCTCGGCTGCTGCAATCGATATTAGGGCACGGAGGGAGTTGAACTTCACCACGGGGGCGAAGGTCTCCGTGTAGTCGATTCCGTACGCCTGGCTGAAGCCCTTCGCCACCAGCCGCGCCTTGTATCGGTCGACACTCCCGTCCGCCTTTCGCTTCACCTTGAACACCCACTTGCATCCAATGGCCCTCCTTCCCCTCGGCAGCTCCTCAAGTCGCCACGTGCCGTTCTCTAGCAAACTGTCCCACTCGCTGTCGATCGCTGCTCGCCACTTCTCTCCATCGACCCCGTCGTGCGCCTCCTCAAAGGTTTGCGGTTCGGTGATCATGAAACAGTGGGCAGCTCCCGCGAGGTCCGCTGAGTCTGTAGGCACTCTTTCCTGTACTAGATTAGTCTGCGAAGGCCTGTAGTGATCAGGCCTCCTCACCACACGGGTGCTCCTCCGAGGTCCTTGCGCTCTCCGGCTCCTCGTGTTGAAGAAAATCCCCGGGACAAACCCGGGAGGCATGCTCGACAACATAGCCTCTTTCTCAGCCGTCTCCAAATCCTGGACTCCTGCCCATTACAAGGAATGCGATTTCGGCCGAGAGTTCTCCTGCCGTGGGGCAATTGAGTGTATAGTGGTGCGTTTCCGAGTGAAGGTGCGGCTCCCCGCTAGGCTCCTCGAGTTCAACTCCCACGGCCGCCTCCACGTTGGCGTTGCTTAGAGCTCGGCTCAGCTCTCGAGGCGTCTTTGATCTCCCTCTGAAGGCTGGGACTGAGAGGGCGTCATACCCTCTTCGGTCTACATCCTCGTACACAATTTCCAAACACGCCTTTGGGGTCGCGGGTCTCACCTAACCAGTCACGCTCCCTTCTAGATCCATAACGTCTCTCGAGCTCACGCGCTTCGTTTGCTCGAGGATTCCACACCGGTAGGTGCGGTACATCCATGTTGTAGCGAGAAGGTACCCTTCCACGGCTCGGGGGTCGAACTTTCTCTTCTGCCTCGCCTTCGGCACTGTCTACCAGCAGCGCGCTCCAAAGGTCTTCAGGTGGGACACCGTGGGTTTCCTCCCACTCCACACCTCTTCAGGAACCTGATCCTTAAGCACAGAAGATGGGCATCTATTTCTAAGGTAAGTTGCGGTCATTACCGCCTCTCCCCAAAAAGATGCCGGGAAGGGGGAATCTATCAGCATGGTCCGCGCCATGTCCCCCAACGTCCTATTGACCCTCTCAGCAGCTCCATTACTTTGAGGGGAGTAAGGAGCAGAAAATTCATGCCTTATTCCGCGAGCCTTCAAGTACCCGCCGAACTCCTTCGACTTGAATTCCCCTCCGTTGTCTGAGCGCAGCGTCTTCAGTTTCTGACCGCTCTCTCGCTCCATCTGAGTCTGCCAATCTCTGAAAGCTCCGAAAGCTTCAGACTTGTACTTGAGAATTTTTCACCCAAATTTTCCTCGAAAAATCATCAAGGAAGGTGATGAAGTAGCGAGCTCCTCCACTCGTTGCCGGTGTCACGGGGCCACACAAATCGGTATGTACCAATTCCAGTTTCTCCTGCGCGTGAAATGACTCCTCTCCACTCCTCGAAAAGGGTCTCCGATGCGCCTTCCCCTCTACACACTCTTTGCAAAAGCCTAGCTCCTTCTCAACTATGTCAATGTCTAACCCGCGGACCAGCCCCCTTGCAGCAAGCTGTTGCAGTCCCCTATGGTTTAGATGACCAAGTCTACGATGCCAGAGATTTACTGCACCCTCAGTTACGGCCATCACACCCTCATCTTCTTCTCTCCTATAATGAAGGTAATATAGGCCTCCCTTCTCGTACCCTTCAAACAGCCGCTTCCCCGACTCCAAGTGAGTAGCTACGCAAGACTTCTCCTTGAAGGTGACTTCGTACCCCCTCTTACATACTTGACTAACAGACATGAAGTTCTGTTTCAGGTCAGGGGTGTGAAGTACGTCACCGATGCACAACCGCTCTTCTCTTTCTTCTTCGTAGATGACAGAGCCGTCTCCGAGGATCATCTTTACTACTCCTCCTTTTTGTAGCTGTCACTCTCCCTCTCGGTTGCGAGTGAGCAGTCTGGTCCTCTCCAAGGTGTCGGCGTAAGAGAACATTAAACGTAGCCACACGTAATGCGTGGAAGCGCGGTCCCGATCGGCCATGGCGCTTCAAATCCGCAACCTGGATCTTTTAACGATCAGAATGTTCCATTGCCGGCGCCAGAGATTGAGTATACACGCCGCTCTGCAATCCGTGCTCTTGTGGCCTTGCTTCTTGCATTTGAAGCAGATTCCCTTGAATCCCTTCTTGACGGATGACGATGCTCCTCCACCCCGATCTTGGGTGTTCTTGTTGCTTGTAACTTGATGCGGCCGAAGTGGCGGTCTTACGCCGCGTGTAACGCTCGTAGTCGTTCCCCATGATGCGCTCTCGGCATACCTCCTCTTCGAACTTGTCGTGAGTGCAACGCCAACACCTTCTCCTCGGTGCCTCCAACGTCTTGGACAGTGTTCTCCTCCTTGATCCTTCGTTTCACTTGCTCAAGGGTCATCACGGTGTTTGTTAGAACAGTCCTAAGAGCTGCAAGCCTTTACCTCGAATCGGCGGGCCCTAAGCTGGCTGATTACATGGTCTCCCCTCGCGGTTTTCGTATTTATGAATCTCCATTAGAGTATCAAATCTGACCATATATTCACTCAGCTTCTCTTCCGAGGACATCTTCATTTTCCCAAGCTGCGTGTAGAGGCTGACTATCGTTACGTTATCCTTTACGTCATACATCTCCTCTAAGCATCTCCACATAGCATGTGAAGTCTTAAGGTCATACAGCATGGAAGAGGGACTTCCCCTCACGCTCATGACGATCTGGGTGAGGGCCTTGTTGTCCTTGGTCCTCCATCTGGCGAGCGCTGTGTCGAACTCCGACTGCTGCT
>CM074817.1:202991-232991 GCA_037447605.1 Zygnema circumcarinatum
TAGTTTTATTATGGGAAGCAACCCACCTACACTACTCTGTCATAGTCTCAGGTCTTACTCAGAACCTGCTCGTGCTGCTAGGCTGCCTACACTTGTGTCGTGGGGTAGTGAGTAAGAGGGATCTTGAAGTGGTGGGAGAACTTCATTGTGGGAAGACAGTTTTATTATAAGGAGTTTTAGAGCCGTGAGCTTTCTCCTAACACTCTCTCATTGTGATTTCCGCTGTGCTTGTCTTGTAGCTTCATTCCTGTTGTTATGGGCTTATGAGTGAAGTAAGATAGAGCTTTGAGTGTTTGAATGTCTTCAACTGCGGGAACTCGTTGTTCCACGGGAGGGCTTACACCTCGCAGGTGGCGCCTCGAAGTGGGGAGCAGTCCATTGCTTCAACAAGTGGTATCAGAGCCCAAGGTGGCGAGGAGGACCACGTGAAGTTCAGCATCCCAGCGTTCGATGGTTCGGACTACAAGGGGTGGAGATGGCGGCTGGTTCCTTTGCTTGTGGGCAAGGGGCTGTTGGGGTACGTTGACGGCACCATCAAGGCACCGGTGCAGCCGGAGGGAGCCACGGCGGAGCAGCAGTCGGAGTTCGACACAGCGCTCGCCAGATGGAGGACCAAGGACAACAAGGCCCTCACCCAGATCGTCATGAGCGTGAGGGGAAGTCCCTCTTCCATGCTGTATGACCTTAAGACTTCACATGCTATGTGGAGATGCTTAGAGGAGATGTATGACGTAATGGATAACGTACCAATAGTCAGCCTGTACACGCAGCTGGGGAAAATGAAGATGTCCCTGAAGAAGCCGGAAGCTGAATATATGGTCAGATTTGATACTCTTAATGGAGAGATTCATAGCGCCGCGAAAAAACCGCTAGGAGGGGAGTAAGACCATAAAATCAGCCGCTTCTAGGGGACTGCCTACCGATTCGATGTAGCAGTTGCAGCTCTTAGGACTGTTCTAACAAACACCGTGATGACCCTTGAGCAAGTGAAACGGAGGATCAAGGAGGAGAACACTGTCCAAGACGCTGAGGCACCGCAGGAGAAGGTGTTGGCGCCGCACTCACGCATAGTTCAAGAGGAGGTGCCGAGAGCGACCGCGGGGAACGCCCCGCGGAGCGTTACACGCGCGGTAAGACCGCCACCTCGCCGACCGTTATAAGAACAAGAACACCCAAGATCGCGGAGGAGCATCGCCATCCAAATTCACCCAACGCACGTCACGCGCCGCCGCGCCGTCATCGAAGATTATCATCACCCACGACGGCGCGCAGCAGCGGGATTCAAGGGAATTCGCTAAATGTGAAGAAGCGAGGCCACAAGAGCACGGATTGCAGAGTGGCGGTGGAGACGAATCTCATGCTGACTGAACATTCTGATTTTGTTGGGAAGATCCAGGTTGCGGATCTGAAGCGGCCATGGCTGATCGACTCTGGCGCTTCCACGCACATGTGTGGCGACAAGCGAATGTTCTCTACGCTGGACACCTTGGAGAGGACCAGATCTGTTCACTCGGCAACCGGAGAGGGAGTGACAGTTACCAAAGGAGGAGTAGTAAAGATGATCCTCGGAGACGGCTCTGTCATCTACGAAGAAGAAAGAGAAGAGCGGTTGTGCATCGGTGACGTACTTCACACCCCTGACCTGAAACAGAACTTCATGTCTGTTAGTCAAGTATGTAAGAGGGGGTACGAAGTCACCTTCAAGGAGAAGTCTTGCGTAGCTACTCACTTGGAGTCGGGGAAGCGGCTGTTTGAAGGGTACGAGAAGGGAGGCCTATATTACCTTCATTATAGGAGAGAAGAAGATGAGGGTGTGATGGCCGTAACTGAGGGTGCAGTAAATCTCTGGCATCAGTAGACNTGGTCATCTAAACCATAGGGACCGCGAACAGCTTGCTGCAAGGCTGGTCCGCTGGTTAGACATTGACATGTAATGGAGAAGGAGCTAGGCTTTTGCAAAGAGTGTGTAGAGGGGAAGGCGCATCGGAGACCCTTTTCGAGGAGTGGAGAGGAGTCATTTCACGCGCAGGAGAAACTGGAATTGGTACATACCGATTTGTGTGGCCCCGTGACACCGGCAACGAGTGGAGGAGCTCGCTACTTCATCACCTTCCTTGATGATTTTTCGAGGAAAATTTGGGTGAAAATTCTCAAGTACAAGTCTGAAGCTTTCGGAGCTTTCAGAGATTGGCAGACTCAGATGGAGCGAGAGAGCGGTCAGAAACTGAAGACGCTGCGCTCAGACAACGGAGGGGAATTCAAGTCGAAGGAGTTCGGCGGGTACTTGAAGGCTCGCGGAATAAGGCATGAATTTTCTGCTCCTTACTCCCCTCAAAGTAATGGAGCTGCTGAGAGGGTCAATAGGACGCTGGGGACATGGCGCGATCCGCGCCGGGATAGATTCCCCTTCCCGCATCTTTTGGGGAGAGGGCGTAATGACCGAACTTACCTTAGAAATAGATGCCCATCTTCTCAGGCTTAAGGATCGTTCTTGAAGAGGTGGAGTGGAGGAA
The DNA here is from genome assembly GCA_037447605.1 of Zygnema circumcarinatum. Classification (NCBI taxonomy): domain Eukaryota; kingdom Viridiplantae; phylum Streptophyta; class Zygnematophyceae; order Zygnematales; family Zygnemataceae; genus Zygnema; species Zygnema circumcarinatum. The sequence goes on from CM074817.1 coordinate 205,505, forward strand.
ACCCGGTGTCCCACCCGGCTATCTTTGAGCCGCTAAGCTGGTCGACAGCGCCGCATACAGGCGTATAGAAGTTCGACCCCCTCGAAGCCGAAGGGTACCTTCTCGGCTGCTACAACAACATGGACAAATAAGCATCTACCTGTGGAATCCTCGAGCAAACGAAGTGCAGAGCTCGAGAGACGTTACGGTGGACGAGAAGGGAGCGGTGACTCGGCTAGGTGAGACCCGCACCCCAAAGGCAGGTTTGGAAATGGTGTACGAGGATGTAGAGACCAGCTTAAGAGTGGGCATGGACGCGCCTCGTGTCCCAGCCCCAGGAGATCAAGACGCTGGTGAGCCGCTGGAGCCGAGCCGAAGCAACGCTAACGTGGAGGGGCGCTCGCGGGAGTTGAACTTCAGGAGCCGCAAGCTGGGAGCCTAACCTTCGGACGGAGACGGCACCACTCATAAGCACTCACCGGTTCGGACGAGGAGAACCTCGGCTCTAAACCGCATCTTTGCATGGGCGTGAGTCCGGAGGATTTGAGACGGCCGGAAAGCAGCTATGTTGTCGGTGTGTGCGTAAGCATGCCTCCCGTTTGTCCCGGATTTTCTTCAACACGAGCCGGAGAGCCGCTAGCGACCTCGGAGGAGCACCTCGCGGTGGTGTAGCTAAACTATACATGGGTTGTATGGTCGAAAGTACCTACATCCGCTGCTGCTTTAATGGTAAAGTACTTAGGTGAATAATGAGGTTCCGGGAAGTTCAACCCCGCCGAGGCAAAGTTCGTTACATTGGTATCGTAGCCTAAGGACCGTATTTGCAATCCACCCCTAAAACACCGCGCGATCTCTTGCGCTTGCACGATTGACTGAGGCTGTGCACAATCCGCGACCAGAGGGTCTCGAGGTCAGAGGTCCATGTGTTGAAGGAGCTTGAGCATTTCGTGAAAAACCTTGGCTAGCATTTCGAGGCCGAGCAGGTTTAGGTAAGGGGAAGGTATAGCGAAAGCTTATTTATACATGGGTTGTATGGCAGTACCCCATCAGCGGTTGCCTTTTAATGGTAAAAACGCAGGTGAATAAAGGGAGGTCTGATTCGAACCTGGCTGGGCGAGGTTAAGTTACATGTGGTGAGGAGGCAGTCACTGGGGCCTTCCGCGGACTATCCCCAATGCGGGGAAGAGTGCCTACGGACTTCCGGACCTTGCGGGAATTTTGCCCCTTTGTTTCATGATCACCCCGAACCCGCGAAGCCTTTGAGGAGGCGCCGCGGCGGGGTGGAGTGGAGAGAGGTGGCGGCGGCGATTGGCGGCCGAGGTGGGGCGGTTGCTGAAAGGAAGCGACGCACGTGGCGACTTAATTTGCGAGGAAGGAGGAGCCATTGGATGCAAGTGGGTGTTCAAGGTGAAGCCCAGCGGGGCGGGGGCGTCGGCAAAGTTCAGGCGTCACGGTAGCGAAAGGAAGCGGCCCGGTCACCCGGAATCGACTACCACGGAGACCTTTGCCGTGGTGAAGTTCCATCCCTCCAGGTGCCCTAATATGTCCGTTGCGGCGGAAGGCGAGGATGCAGGCGTAACTCGGTATCAAGACTTCACATTTACATCGCGGAGATCTCGGAGATCTACATGAATGCAGCCCAGAAGGAAAGTTGTCGAGGCGGGAGCATCTCGTTTTATGCAAATGCTACATGTACATGCAATTTGAAACAAAGCGCTGGGGTGAATGCGAAAATTGTGTCGCGAGGAGTAGCAGTTTAGCATGATTGAGGCGGATCATTCCGTCTACCGACAAGGGGAAGAGGCAGATCTCATGTACGTTGGAATCTACGTGGACGACCTCATAATGGTGAGACTCTCATTGGAGAGAATCAATGATTTGAAACAGCTTTTGGAAGCTAACTTCAAAATGTCGGATCTAGGGGAGGCGCAGTATCTCCTAGGAATGCAGTTGAAGAGGGGGCAGGACGGCAGCTTATTTCTTTGTCAGAAGAAGTACGCCGCAGATGTACTTGCCAGGTTCAAAATGGAGGAGTGTCAGTCTCGCCGAGTCCCATGGAGATCGAAACGCATTGTCGAAAGATAGTGATGCCTCGCGACAGATGAGGTACGGTAGAATGCACGAGGCCGCATGACGGGCAATCGGAGTTTAATGTATCCGATGATGTACTCAGCCCCGACGGCGGTGCCCGAAATGCTAAGCCGGGTTCATGGAGAGTCCCGTCCTGAACATCGGGAGGCCGTGAAGCGGATCTTCAGATTCGTGAAAGGGACCTTGGATTATGGCCTCAGGTTTGAGAGGGGCCGACTAGAGTGATCGGATACACCGACTCAGATTGGGGAGGTGACGTGGACACGTCACGATCGACGTCAGGATTTGTGTTCCCGGAGGAGGCGCGATCTCATGGAGCTCGGGCCATAAGATCTCGCCAAGGCCGTCGGTTAATCGGAAGGAGAGACATGGGAGCTGCCACGCAAATAAGGAGGGGATGTGGTTCCAACATTTTGATGAATGGGGTTTCACCACAAAACACCATTGACTTTTTACTGACAACCAGTCATCTATATTCTTATGGAAAACCCTCGTTCCATAAAAGAACCAAGTACATTAGGGTGCAATATCATTATGTACAGAGTTGGTAGAGGAAGTGATGATAAGCAGGAAGTTTGTAGGAACAAGAGCAGTCACAGTATGATATGTTGACTAAGGGGTCGTACGGGAGACACTACTAGTGAACAAAGAAAGTTGATTGGGCTAGGCCCATGAGGAACTGAAATCCCAAGAGGGGGATCGTTGTTAATGTATGATAGTTGCATTATCAGATGGCATTACTACTCAACTTGTCAGGTAATTTCGCTTTGTAGAACATGAGATCTCGCTAGGGCGTAGTGCTCTTAGATTTTAGTAATGTCGGTGTTCGACTTTGGTGAGTAAGCGCCATGAAAGTGCGCTGAGAGTACTAACGAAGCTGGGCGCCGGGATTGGTCGCGTACAAGGGTGACACAAGTAAGTGGGAGTACTAACGCCGCAACATTGATTATCGCAGGCGCTGGCCGCTGATTCGGCAATTTAACGCTACAAGCGTACTCATTGTCATGACGCTGGCGCTGAAACGCTGAGCTAAAGTTGCGCGCTGGAAAACGACATGGAAGATATTTGGCTACAACTGTACGCGCCACGCTGACCACTCATGGTGTGGGTCCGGGCGAAGTTCTGTTGTACGGCCGGTGATGTCGGCGTATGGCGACCGCTGGGCGAGCCGCGCAACGGGCGTAAACAAGCACGGACGGATGTAATGATCCGACAAAAACTAGGTTTCCGCCAGAGGTTTACGAAAACGAAGCACGCTATTTCGGCGCGCCTCTACTGCATCGGTGCATGTGGGTTTGTACGAAGTGACGGACGCGACATGTGTCACGCCACGGACGCCATATTATATAGTGCTGAAGTTTTATTATGCGGGAAGCAACCCACCCACACTACTCGCCATAGTCTCGGCCTTACCAACTCCTCGCCAAGCCGCTAGGTCACGCTAATTTGTGTCGTGGGGTAGTGAGTAAGAGGGATCTTTGAAGTGGTGGGAGAACTTTATTGTGGGAAGACAGCTTATTATAAGGAGTTTTAGAGCCGTGAGCTTTCTCCTAACACTCCCCATTGTGATTTCCTACTGCGTTTGTCTTGTAGCTTCATTCTCGTTGTTATGTGGGCTTATGATGGCTAAGATAGAGCTTTGAGTGTTTGAATGTCTTCATCCGTGGGAACTCAAGTTCCAATGGAGGGCGACACCCGAGGTGGCGCCGGAAGTGGGGAGCAGACCCCTGCTTCAACATGGTCGAGTTCCAACCTGAAGGTACATCAAGCTGCCTATAGCTGACCTGTACGGAACTTGGTCCATCTGCTTCTTCTCTGCCTCCGTCTGAGGTGACATGTCATGGGAAAGATGTACGGATGGGTCCATGGGACTGGTAACCGGGTGACAGTCCTGCATGTTGAATTTAAGAAGCACGTCCTTGGCATATTTTTCTTGGCAAAGAAACAAATTGCCTTCATGCCCCCTCTTCAACTGAATACCCAGTAAGTAGTCTGCCTCTCCCAAGTCACTCATCTGAAAGTTAGTTTTCAACAGTTCCTTGAGGTTCTGAATACTCCTCAAAGAAGGACTGACGATGATAAGGTCGTCGACATAAATCCCTATATACATAAGTTCGGCTCCTTCACCTTTCCTGTAAACCGAGGCGTCAGTTTCAAACCGAGTGAAGCCATTCTCTGTTAGGAGGGTGTCGATCTTGTCATACCAAATTCGGGGAGCCTGCTTCAATCCATACAAACTTTTCACAAGTTTGCAGACTAAATGCTCTTGGCCCTTCTTTACAGTTCCTTCCGGCTGGTCCATGAAAATGTCCTCGTCCAATTCACCATATAAGAAGGCTGTCTTTATATCCAACTGATGCACATGCATTTTCTCAGCTGCTGCAATGGAAATGAGGGATCTGAGGGAGCTGAATTTCACTACCGGGGCAAAGGTTTCAGTGTAGTCTAGCCCATACTGCTAGCTAAATCCCTTTGCTACCAACCTCGCCTTGTATCTATCTATACTCCCATCTGATTTCCTCTTTACCTTAAATATCCATTTGCATCCTATCGCCTTTCTCCCCTTTGGCAGCTCCTCTAACCGCCAAGTCTGGTTTTCCTCAAGACTACCTAACTCACTTTTAATGGCTACTTCCCATTTCTCAGCATCTACCCCCTCTAAAGCTTCTGAGAGGGTTTGAGGTTCACCGATGTTGGCCATCAAAACTTGAGCGATGCCGGCAAAGTCGGCCGAGTCATTTGGCGTCCTCATCCATCCGCTTGCTCCATTCACCTCCCATTCTTCAGGGTTGTAACGTCTCTGCTCGGCACCAAGGGTGCGGCTCTCGCCGCCGTATGGCCACTGGTTAGAGTACCTAGCTTCCAATTCGTGCAATGGGGATGATCAAGAGAAGGTGTCGCATCGCGGGATCAAGGGGACCTGAAGATATCACTCAAGGACCGCCGCGCAGCCACGCCCCCGCGGCCCGCGCCGTCGTCGGGTGAATCAATCTCGCTGATTCGTAGTAATTGGTGATGTGGCGCCTCCTGGCGCATCTCCACCGACCGATTCGAAATGAGCGTCCTCTCCTTCACGGATCGCTGAATTGCCGCCGTCCACTTCGTAACTTATGTCAAACGTACCCCTTGGACCGATTTCAAAATCGTTCGCAATCTCCGCTGACGAGTTCGACGAGTTCTCCTCCACAGTGACGTCGCGGCACCTCTCTATTCGCCTGGTCTGCGGATTCCACACTCTGTACGTCGGGCTGTTCTCGTTGTACCCCAACAGGTAACCCGGAGTCGTCCTCCTCTCGAATTTCGATTTTCGATTGTGCTTCAAAACTGTCATGTAGCAGCGTGATCCCCACACTTTGAAGTACGCCACAGAGGGCTTCTTCCCGCTCCAAGCCTCTTCAGGCACCTTCTCCCTGAGAGCAGTCGTCGGACTTCGATTCCTTATATATGCGGCAGCCACTACTGCCTCTCCCCAGAAAGAAAGTGGGAAAGGAGACTCACTTAGCATGGACCTTGCCATGTCCCCAAGGGTGCGATTTACCCGCTCAGCCGCTCCATTGCTTTGGGGAGAGTACGGGGCAGAAAACTAGTGCCGAATCCCGTTCTCCTCGAAGTGTGACTTGAACGCGCTTGAGATGTACTCCCCGCCGTTGTCAGATCGCAAAGTCTTCAACTTCAAGCCGGTTTCTCGCTCCACCTCTGCTTGCCAAGTCTTGAAAACATCAAACGTTTCAGCTTTGCTGTCAAGAACTCTCACCCAAAGTTTCCTGGAGCAGTCATCTAGGAAGGTAATAAAATACTTCGCCCCTCCTCTGCTGGTGGGAGTGATAGGTCCACACAAATCGGTGTGAACCAGCTCCAGCCGCTCCTTGGCACGGCTCTCCTCTGAACTTCGATGGCTGAAAGGCAATCGATGGGCCTTTCCAGCAAGACAGTCTGCACACACGCCTGCCTCTGCTCCCTCCATCTGAATTCCGATGCCTCTCACAAGGCGTCTGTCAACCAACTTCTTCAGGCTTTGGTAGCCTAGGTGTCCCATTCGGCGATGCCACAGTTTTGCCGAGGGGTTTTCTGAAACGGTGTTCACTTGGTGTGTGAGCACTCCTCCTCCTTTCAAGAGATAGAGTCCGTTTCTTTCTGTGCCCCTTAACACAACCTTCCCGGTTAGTTTTTCGACAACTTTGCACTCCTCTCCGTCAAACCAAGACACATAGCCCTTTTTTCCTAACTGGCTCACTGAAATAAAGTTGCTCTGAAGGCCAGGGGTAAGGAGAACGTTTCCCACGGTGACTGTTTTTCCCTTCTCCCCTCCATGAGTGATCAGTCTCACGGATCCTCCGTGAGTGACTGTCACTCCTCCAGTCGCTGCGTAGACGGATCTTGCCGCCTCCAAAGTTCTCAGCTCTGCAAAAGAAGACTTTGTGGAACACATGTGTTTGGAGGCACCGGAGTCAATTATCCAAGGGAGTTCAGGCTTTCTGGGCCTGCACGGACCTTCTCTGATCCCTCCCACGAACTCCCTGTTATGTGCCTCTGAGCTCATCATCAAATTTGTCTCACTGGAGCCATCTTGGCAGGCTGCAGATTTGTGGCCCTTCTTGCCACACTTGAAGCACGTCCCGTTGAAAGGGGGCTTCTTCTTCTTGATCGGATCTCCACCTGAAGGCTCCCCCTTCTTCTCGGGTCGACCCTTGTTCTGGTAGCAGTCCGTTGATAGATGTCCACGCTTTCCACAGGTGAAGCATGTTGGCGGTTGGATTTGGTTGGCAAAAGCGTTGGTTGGTGCTAGTGACTAAACGATCCTTGTTGCTCATTGGGGTTTTGACGCAGTCAAATTATTGCAGCTTCACTCGGATGACTGCCCACTGGGGAGCGGGCTACTACCTACAACAGACGGGGAACGATCATTTGTTTGATCCTCCATACCAAATGAAGCTGGTCAACAACGTGACAAGTGAGGCAGCTAGTTTGTTAACAGTTGATAAGAGTGTCCCTTATGACATACTGATCATCCCTCGCAGCCGCCGTTTGCTTCTCAATCACTGGAATCGCTATTGATGATATTACTTAAGCTGCGATCATTCTCACTAACCTCTATTCCTGCCATGCTTTGCTGATTGCTTCAACACAGTTCTTACATGCACACACGAAGAAATATTACTGAAAACAAATCAAGCAAGAAACACCGAAATTGAGAATTCAAGGAGAAAGCTCCGCCAGCTCCAAAACTCCTTAATAAAGTTACACGGAAGTAACAAGCACTGTTTGAGCCCTCAGGCTACTACTACGTGCTCTGACTTACTTCCGACACCCCCTTGCTGCCCATACAGCTAGGCACCTGCGCTTAGCACCACAAGCTATGCTGCAGATGTATCAAGATTTTTAACTACCCCTAAGTAAATCCTACTTAAATACTACGCGCTGCACAACTCCACGTTCTACAGCGTGCCGCTGCGCGCCACCGCGCTGCACCGCACTCCACCGCGCCGCGCTCCTCCATGATGCCAGCGACGCTCCACGCTCCACGCTCGCCCCATCCGGCGCTGGAACTCACTTAGGGCACGCCATGGCCAGGGGAGGAGTGTCCGTACAGCTTACCCCTTCCCTTGAAGCGTCAACCTTCTAGAAGCTTCCGTATCCACGCGCGCGCCTCTCCAGCGCCACATCCGAATGTCCACGTGTTGCATGTCGACTGTACGGTCTTCTGCCAAAGCAATAAGCAACATGTGACAGCGCAGCCTATCGCTGCGTGCCACGTGTCCAACCTAGATCCCTCCAGTTCAGACCATCAGAACAGGACCTAGCGCCCTGTTCCCATTACAACTAGATCACCTAAGGACGACCGACACTACTGAGGATCGTACGGTGTACTTTCTAGGCTTAGATCCCTATCGTACACTACAGCTATGCGGCTTCTGCGCCGCTTCTCTTGATTGGTGAGACTGCAAATGTCTGCAGAAGATAGGACTGACATTTCCCAAATCCTTTCTGAATTGTTTTGCAGGGGAATCTGTGACCTGTCCGAATCTGATCAATGGCCCACGCCCTTACCGCACACCCTTCAGCTGCGGAGCTAAATGGCCCACGCGAAGCGGCCGTGCTTCTCTTCCTCCTCCTCCTCCTCCTTCTCCTCCTCCTTCGACAGACTGCTATGGGCGGCAGCCAAGGCGGGCAGCTTAAGGCGCTGGATATGTGGAATCGTTTGCCACAAGTTCTGCAGCAATTAGGAAATTTCTCTTCGCCATCTTCTATGGAATATGATGTGGAAGTTGAAGTAGGCATGGGGGGCTTGAAGGCCTCGCTAGGTGCATGTTGCGTGCACCTTGAGACTATACCTCAAAGCTGTGCTTTAGAGCTGGTTTTCCTTCTTTTCCATACTTTATTTGAACCCTTGCGGACATTGTTCAATAGGTTCGCCCTTTAACTCCTAGGAGCGTTTTAATCCGGCAATATTAGAGATAGCATTGTTTAGAGGTAGGTTCTGCACACACTAGAATACTCCCTCATAGTGACGGAAGGACTGTCAGCACGATCAGTTCCTGCATTTGACATGTTAGTAACAAATGTAGCGTTCAAAAAGGTCCTTTTGTTTTTTGGTACAGTCACTGCCCTTGTGAGAAAAGCAAAAGCATTTCTTAACAATTCCATGTTTTCAACAAGTTCAAATTTTGGCAGACTTGGCTTAAAAGGGTGCACGCAGCTTTGCATATCTGGTTGTAATCGCCTATAAAAGACTTCATGTCTCTTCTTCCTAAAATTACAACTGCAATGTCAAATCATTTTTTTTGTTCGTGTGCAATGTACCGCCGCGGCTACTTTTTACATTTTGTCTATGTCGTGCGGGGGAGCAGTCAAGAGGACCCTTCAGCTGATTCTAACGGGGGAGAATGTATGAAGAAATGGCAGCTTTATTGCAAACCATTCACATCCCAACAGCGATGGAAGGCAAAACGTAGACTGCACTAGTGGGCAGAAGCTATGTGTTGGGGAATATGCAGAGCATTTCACATACATGTGGCCCATCCGTTTCCCATGCATCCCATCCCATCCCATCGCCCACAAACAGTGGCGGACTTTCATATACAAGTTGTTGGGGCTTAGCCTCTCAGCAAGAATCCTGGATCCGCCACTGCCCACAAATGGATGTTGTCACCATCTTAAGACCCATTCTAGCTCACTTCATGAACAACAACTTGCCACAAATTATCCCTCACTTTTCGTGCATTTGTTTATGTTTCCTCTAAACCGTGCTCCATGTCCATGGACCAGCCACCACAGTTCGCGGTCCCGGCAACCTAGAGTTGGCACATGGAACACCGTTCTGATGCCGCCGTCCCGAGTTCCACCCGTCCAGTCCGGTCCGGTCCATCTGATACCTGTACGGCATCCTCCCAAAAAAATTGGTAAAACATTTCACGCTGCCCGTCATTGCTCCCGGCTTCGCCTTCGTATTGAAGTTGACCTCGCTGTCCCCAACAAGGAATTCTTTTGCCTGTTTCTGATCTGCCCGTGTTGGAACATACTACAAAATTGACCTTTCCGGCCCCTCCCTTCCGACGAAGTTGCGCTTGCGCTGTACCGGACTAAGAAATGCCACCGCAATACCATTCCTTCCTCCCCTTCCCCTCTCTCCCTCTCCTTCCCTCTCTTCCCTCTCTCTCCCCTCCCTATCTCCCTCGCTTTCTCTCCCTCTCTCCCTCTCTCCCTCTTTCCCTCCTCGTACCTCCCTCTCCCAAACCTTTTTGCTTCCTCTACCTTCTGCGGGTCCCTCTCTATGGCGCCTGCGGAAGATGAAGCAGACGTCACCTCTTCCGCTGAGCCCTCCCTCCAAGACCCCTCCGCTCATATGACAAACCCACATGCGAGTTTCGACTCCCAACAAGCAGCGGAGCCTTTTGAATGCCCCACATGTTCGCTTCAGGATGGAATGCCGGCCCTCCCCGCTCTGCCCCCTCTTCCTGTGATCGACATGAGGCACAGTCACTTAATCGGAACGCTCGATGTGAGGGGCAATTTGGCTGCGTTGCGAGAGAGAAAAAGGAGTGGGGCTTTTGAAGAGGAAGTGACGTCACAAAGCATTCCGAGGTCCCCGGAAGCGGGAACGTATCCGTGGGAGATTGACCCCAAAAAGTTGGTTTTGAAAAATTTTATAGCCAAAGGAACATATGGGACGGTGCATCGCGGCGTTTTTGATGGGAAGGATGTTGCAGGTGAGGGAGGGAGGGAGAGCGCTTTTTTTTGTATGTTTAATAGCTCGTTTGTGAGTCAGTTAGCTATAGTTTAAGATTTTGAATGTTGGTTATTAGTCAGTTTTTTTCTTTAAATTTCTTTAAAAACCACGTAGATGATGTGGTTAGTCGAAAGTGAAGGGCTGGGTGTGTGGCTTTTAAATGATGGCTTTTTGCATCCCAGAGAGTCGTCGGTTACAGGTATGTGTTTTACCTCCGTTGTTGAGCGCTTGATTAAGTAACATTGGTAAGTGGGGCTAAAGTCAAAAGGAAAATCTCAGTGGTCTGGAACGAGGATGTGACCCAACCCTGTCCCCTCCAAAGTGACCGCGTAGGCTAAAGTTTTAGTGGTCTCATTCCTCAGAATTTGATTTGACAAAACAGCTGCTTAGTTGACCACTAGCCAAGTACTGAGCTGGCAGCAATCACATGGGGGACGACTCCTAGTGTTACTCATCATGTTTTCATTGAACGCAGTCTCGGCTGCTGCTATATCATGAGGTCTCCTTAGAAATAAGCTCACGGTTTTGGTTTCCTTCAGCGAAGAAGTTTAAACTACCTTTCTCTCTCTTTCTCTCTCTCTCTCTCTCTCTCTCTCTCTCTCTCTCTCTCTCTCTCTACCTGGGTCAAATGGAAAGCATGTCCACAGGTGACTTGAGCCAGTTGGATCATCAACCGCAGTTTAGGGCGAAGGAGAGTTCAACTTTTCTTCCGGGTGATTTGCTTTCTTGCAGTACTTCTAACACATACATTTTTTTGTTTGTGATGTGTTTCAATATGCAGTCAAGCTGCTGAACTGGGGGGAGGATGACCCCATGGGCCACCCAGAAATGGCATTTTTGAGAGAGGCTTTCATTCAAGAGGTCACAGTTTGGAGCACCCTCAACCACAAAAATGTTACTCAGGTAATCTTTTCTGACCTTTTCTGACCATTTTCTGACCTTTTTAGGCATCTCTTTTCCTCCAATGCAAGTTGCTTTAGTAGCAAATAAAGCTAAAGTGAACTCAGAACCCTTCTTTTTTCTCAAGTGAACTCCAGTCTGTTCCTTGTTAAACTTAAGGGCTCTCTTTGATCAATACATGTATGTGTGTTTTCCTCCCTGTTTTTCTTTCTTTGCAGTTTATCGGTGCGATTCTTGGAGGCTCAACGGGGTTCAAAATTCCTTCAACAGTTACCGGCCACGATGGGCACCATCTTGTAGAGGGCCATGTCTGCTGCGTAGTTTTGGAATACCTTTCCGGCGGAAACCTAAAAAAAGTCATTTCAGAGCACCGACAAAAGAAGCTTCCGCTGAAGTCTGTTCTGAACTATTCAACCGACATTGCGAGAGGGTAACTTCTGAAGCTAGCTCCTTCAACCTCTCATATTTTTTGTCGAATTGCTACTTTATGTAAGAGCAAAAAAAAAAAAGCATTTTTTTTTTCTAAGGAGACGATGATAACGGCTCGGCTAATTCTTCGCCTGTTCTTTAATTTTTTCGCATTTTTGCTGCCTGAATTGACATGAAAAATGGTTTATTTTTGTTTTTTTTTTCTAGGTTGGCGTATTTACACTCAAAACATATTGTGCATCGTGATGTGAAGTCGGAGAACATGCTTCTCGATCGACATAAAGTCGTAAAAATCGCCGATTTTGGAGTTTCACGAGTCGAAAATGAGAGCTGCAAACAGCTGAAACAGTTGGCCGGGACGTACGGATATATGGCCCCAGAGGTGAGTATTTCAGAAATGATAATTTTTTAAAAGAGCTTTTGTTCTGTTTATGCTGTCTGTGGGTTTGTTTAGTTGCATGTGAACGTGATGAAAATTTTGCAGTTTTGGCCCGATGTTTTGAAGGAGTTTTTTAGATTGCCGAGTGCGGGTTTGCTGTTTCTGCAGGTTCTAATGGGCATTCCGTACGATCATAAAGTTGATGTGTACAGCTTCGGAATTCTGCTTTGGGAAATTTATTGTTGCGACAATCCCTTCCCTTTTATGCATTTCACTCCGAATGACATAAAGAGCTTTGTTAATCAGGTGGGTCTTCCATAGCCGTAAGTGGGAGAGGGGGAGGAAGAGGGAGAGGGAAAGAGGAGGAGGAGGGGGGAGAAGGGGGGTGGGAGGGGGAGGAAGGGAGGGAGGGGGGAGCGCGGAGGGGAGAGGGGGAGGGATGATGGAAAATTGGGGAAGATGGGGGGGATGGAGGGGATGGGAAGGAGAGGGGGGAGCGGTGGGGGGAGAGGGGAGGGTGGGAGGGGGAGGGGGGGGGTGAAAGGGGGTGGCAGAGGTGGGGAGAGAGGCGGAGGGAACGGGAGGGGGGAGAGAGTGGGAGAGAGGGAGGGGGAGAGAGAGGAGAAGAGGGAGGTGGGGAAGAGGGAGGGGGAGAGGGAGAGGGAGAGATGGGCTTTCTGGGTCGACTAGGAATCCAGTATGGGGTGTTCTAACAAGGCAAAAGAGATGAATTTTAAGTCATTTTTCAAAAAGGCAAGAAGCAAAGTGACTAAGACCTGTGCTGCTTCTTCAGGGACTAAGGCCCGAAATTCCAAAATGCTGCCCGGAAAAGTTGGCATCGTTGATGAGAAAATGTTGGGATAAAGACCCGGATAAGCGGCCGGATATGGGAGAAGTTGTGGAAATTTTGGAAAGCATGGACAGACATGGGCATGGCATGGCTCCATCAGAATTTGAGCATCTTGTGGGGGGCAGCCATCATCACGTATTTCATGTTCCAAACTTCATCAACAAATTGGTGAAGCACTGAACTCGGATTATTTACAATCGTGGGTCGTCTCTTATGGATTTTTTTTTTTCTCTCCCTATTTGGGAGAGTACCGTCGGCCTGATCTGAAGGGGTCTCTGGCAAAGCACTGAAGTTCAGGAGTTTCTGGATGCCCGAAAAGGAAGCTGTACAGTCAAAATGATGTCTATTTTATTGAAGGTAGTACAGCTTGAAATATGTTTTTGGATAGTCTCATAAACTAAGTCTGGATTGGAAGGGATTGGGACTGTCCCCTCATGTCATTGGAGGTCTAACATTGATGCCTTACGACAATAGTGACTATTATGTGCTCGATGTGAGGAGATCATTTCTAGACAAACCAATGCAGATCCTGATAGTTTATATGTTAAGAGAATCTTAACATCAACATTGTACAGACATTGTAAACATCGCCACATAGTACAAAATCAGGGTAAGCATCATCCGTTATGATGATGCTTAACATTCAATTTTTTGCAAAAGCAATTGTAGACAAAGTTCCAAACAAAGCATGGATGACGTTCTACAGAGTTCGTACAAAGCTATGGAGTCTGTGTGGTGGTGCTTATAGACTTTCAGAATGTTACAAACTACCACAGGTCGGACCATTGGATCGCCAACCATTGGACATCCACTGGATGGCAATGGTTGGACGTCCAATAGTCCGCAACCATTCGAATGGTTGACAACCATTGGCATCTTGTGGTTCCGACCATTGGCAGTGGTTGTTTTGTTCTGGCGCCGATGGTTCGGAACCATTGGTTGGCAACCATTGGACGAATGGTTGGCGACCATCGCACAATTGGTTGGCAACAATTGCACAATTGGTTGCAATCATTGCACAATTGGTTGGCAACCATCGCACAATTGGTTGGCAACCATTGGTATCCAATGGTTGGCAACCATTCGAATGGTTGATCCAATGGTCCGACCCCAATGGTCCAAAACACCGACGATAGTCGTTCATTCGGAGGCACGACAAAAGCCGTTTAGAATTTGCCGCCGGTCGCATGCATCGACTCGTCGGCGCGCTTTGACGGAGCGAACCTGCGAACGATCCTCCCGGCGGCCGCCTCGAGGCGGCGCTCTCTCTCGCTGCGTCTCTCGCTCTCTCTTCTCTCACTCGCATAGTTAAAAGGACTCCTTGGGAAAATGTAAGCGGATAGTTGGGGAATTAAGAAGGTTAAGATAACTAGGGAGGTGGGAGATAAGAGAGGAGCAAAAGTGCATACATTTTTCTATCCCTCTCTCCTATACTAGTCTTCATTAACGATTTCATGTCTACGGTAGTGATTGATAGAAAAAGCCCTCGCCAAAACAACCCCATGTTCACCTTTTGGCATGCCAGAAGCGTACTTACTTTTTTGTCATCTTTTGTTCTACTGATAAGTACGTTAGTAGGCATGCATGCGCAGAGTGTTGCTCCTTTAAGCTTTTCGAAAGTTCTATTAGTGGCTCAATTATCAGCTGCTGAGTGCGTTCCGACACCTGGACCAGCCGGTGCTGCTGGAATTGGCTTCGTTTTATTGGACACGGCAAAGAATGAAATGAACCTTTATGTTTCCGACGTACTTTCTACAGAGTAAGCCTCCGTAACCCCAAAGAAGAAAAACCGCAAATCAAAAGCCTATGTGAAGCAAAGGATAGGCTGCGCAAGGGCGCTCGAAGCAGCTCTTTGAGAGTGAAGCACACAGTTTTAGGGTTGGAAAGACTGAAATGGTATTTGGATGGCAAAAGTGACTCATGGTAGTTCGGGAATACAGCTGCCTACATGCTCCTCGCTTGTTGCACGAATAAACGAAATTGAAGTGGGACGATGTCTTTGTCCCTCCCCTCTCTCTCTGTCTCTCTCTCTCTCTCTCTCTCTCTCTCTCTCTCTCTCTCTCTCTCTCTCTCTCTCTCTCTCTCTCTCTCTCTCTCTCTCTCTCTCTCTCTCTCTCTCTCTCTCTCTCTCTCTCTCTCTCTCTCTCGAATGTCACTTCACACAAATTTGGCTCAAGACTCGCATTGTCTGATGGATTGTTTTCTTTCTGCAGCTCTTTACCAACTGCAGCAGCAGTCGTCCTCGGAAGTGCAGGAGTGAATGGAGCGACCCAAGCGATCCTCTCCTGCTCCAACACCTTCCTCTCATCTTCCCCCTTCGGTTACGCCTTCGCCGGGAGTATCCCAAGCGACTCGAGCGTCCTCTCCCGCATATTGGCCGACCCTTCAGGTACTTTGACCCCCCTCTCATGTCCCATACTTCAACCACTCTCCCCACATCCTTCTGTGGTGTTAATGCTGTTGTTATTGTCTCGCATACGTACAATGCTTTTGTTCTACATGCTGTTATTCTATATGCGTTATGCGTATAGTGTTGCATACAACGGAAACAACAAAACATTCAAAACCATCATTTCAGTGAAAATGTGTAGACAGCAAGTCTCATTGCCAAGCTCTTTTTTCTTTGTGTGCAGGTTACTACCTCTGTGTGACGACCCAAGGCTACCCCAATGGCGCCATTCGAGGCCAACTAATGAACCCTTCCGACACCGCTACCGCTCTCCCAAGCATCCTCTTCCCCTCCGCTCTTATCGGAACCCAATCCGACAAAAAGTCTCTAAACGCCGCTCTCTCTGCCTCAGTCACCTACACAAGCTGGACGATCCAAGCCTCCATAGGCGAATCCGACCCCCAAACCCAAACCCTATCTTCCCCCTCAACCCCCCCTCCCCAGTCTTACCCCTACCTCAACCTCACCCTCCTAGCGAACTCCCTCGCAAACGCATTCCCAGCCGCCATGCAAGCCATCACTGCTTCAAGCTCGTCTTCCTCTTCCTCTTCTGCTTGCACAGCGGATGGAACTTGCGTTACTGCGAGTTCAAGCGCCGCTTCCTCCACAACTCTAACTTCGTTTCTGACAACCATTCTTCCGGCGTTGCCAGCTCTTACCGACTCGTTGCCGAGTGTGGGTTCAGGGCAGCTCGTGGAGGCAGGTTTGTCCTCGCTGCTGGCAACAGTCATGGCTTATCTCGGATTCGCACCTCAAGTCTCCCCAGAGCAAATGTTGGCAGCACTCGCAGCAGCGTTCAGTAGTGCCCTTGCAGTTCAACCAGACTGAGGAAGGGGGAGGGGAAAGGGGAGAGATGGAGAGAGAGAAAGAGATAGATGGAGAGAGGGAGAGATATAGATGGGTGGCCCTTGCAATTCAACCAGACTGAGGAAGGGAGAGGGGAAGGGGGAGAGAGATAGTTGGAGAGAGGGAGTGATATAGATGGGGAGAGGGAGGGAGGGAGGGAGTGAGGGAGGGTGCTAGGTTTATGGGACGAGGGGGGATAGGTCACTCATTCGACCAAAGCCCAGTTTCGCTACTTTTTTTCAAATTTTTTTTTTCTTCCGGGAGCAGTAGCACGTAGCCGCGATGGAGAGTGCACTTAGACAACAGTTTTCACTTAAAAATGTGGTTTCGTTGTGTAATTCGATTCATGAAAGTGGAAAAATGTTACATCCCTTAGGAGAACGCTTATTAAATTGACTCCGAGAAGTCCAAGAAAAAAAAAAAAAAAGAACGATGCTATCCAGTAAGACTGGATAGTGTGAACTGCTACTTTACAAAAATTGCCTGCCGTGAAAGGTATTCTACCTCCTAAGTCACTACTTAGCATTTGGAACCCCTAGGTCTTGTGCGGGAGGCTTCGGTTTCCTCTTATGGCCTATAACATTAGCCAATGCTTTGCGTGTACATGTTGGGAACATGTTGATGTGGAGACGGCCCAATCTCCGAAGCACATATCCAAAGCTGAGTTGATCTCTCGCACTGAACCGAACATTTTCGTTGAACCAAAGGCACATGAAAAGGTTCGTCAGCGGGGTATGCTCCCTCACAATAACTGAAGCTTCAGCTAGAACTGAAAAAAGACCCACCATAGAAACGAATTAAGAGTTAGTAAATCAAGTATTAGCATCCAACCAAGTGATCTTTTGATCTTGCCACAAACAAACAAACATTCACTCCCATTCCCTTTCTCTCTCTCTCTCTTCTCTCCCTCTCACCTCTCTCTCTCCCTTCTCTCGATTGGGGCTCAAACCTTACCTCGTCGCCCATCAAAAGTAGCATTCTGTGGAAAGCCCTCCATGTGATATTGGTGCAGCTGCGATGCCACCTCCTCCGGACTCGCTTTCCTTTTAGCAACTATGGCCTCTCCCTCCTTATAGACGCAGCCCCTTGCTCCATGTTCGGAGATAGCCATTACTGCTTGAGGGCGCCATAGAAGGGCTTCCAAAACCGCAATTGGGTCTCTTCGGAATTGCAATTTTGCATCAACCCAGATAGAGAATTGTGCACGTTTGAACAGACGATGACTCAGCATCTGTAGTATAGACAAAGAGTACATGGCAATACTTCTTATTTCTTATCGGCTTTAGCCCATGCCAAGGAACCTGAAAATACAGTCATCACGACGTTTCTTAAGAGAAAACGAACACTTTCTCCCTCCATTCTTTGTCATTTGATTGCTATTAGGTATTATCTCAAGCTGTCAATCTGAAGAAGAACCGTTAGCTGAACTCTCTCTCTCTCACTCATGCCATTCTTCACCCCCCAGTTTCTCCTCACAGAACAAGTCTTTACCTTCGGTATTTTGCCATTACGTCGTTGATCCAAAAACGGCAAATCGCTGACAACGATGATTCGCCACAAACCCACCATCTTCGTTTCCATGTCCATCAAAATCCCTTCTTCTGCCATTGCTGCAACTGTCATATTATCCCAAAATGCCACATAGCACGTCTGAAAGCAGCCACATTCCCATCCCATGGACCACATGAGTACTTACAACACCTTTTGTTTGATCACCTGCACCATGTACAATGCCAAAACAGAGAACCTTTTAGTCATACATAGTCACATTAGTCAGCATTGTACCTTGGCAAGGGAGGCGTTAGTCATGCCTATGGGCTGCCAAAGATCATCTCCTCCTCCAAAAGTACACGTGGCAACAACCACTTGACAGCTGCCCATGAACCGCTCATCCTGCGAAGAAACAGTGAACCCTGTTTTGCTTCCTCCCCCGAAACCACAGTGAACTTCCATGTCTTCTTTGACCTGCAAATATCCAAAAAGAAAAAAACAAACTGCCTGCTGTAAGCACAGGTAGCTAGTAATCTTTCTTCAGTTTCTGCCAGTTCCTTTTTTAGGGGTTTCTTGAACCTACGATTAATATATTCGCTGTGATCATTACTTGACTCATATTTATAAT
Source organism: Zygnema circumcarinatum (assembly GCA_037447605.1). Taxonomy (NCBI): domain Eukaryota; kingdom Viridiplantae; phylum Streptophyta; class Zygnematophyceae; order Zygnematales; family Zygnemataceae; genus Zygnema; species Zygnema circumcarinatum. The sequence goes on from CM074817.1 coordinate 223,774, forward strand.
ACCAGTCGCCGAAAACCACGACTAGTATCGTGCTAAACAAAGCAATCGAACAGTCAAATGTGGTGTTCGTTGATTTCCCTTTTTCAAGTTTTAAAAGTATTTCTTAAGCTCACCAGAAAGCTCTCAGCTCGCTCTGCCCACGTCTGTTTCCCTGCAAACAAGTTCATTTTTGCAGTTCGTCCCTTTTGACCTTCCACTATTCCGGCTGCTTCTTCAATGTCCAGCGCATCATCATCTACTCCATAGTAGTGAAGACGTTCAATTGGACTAGGGGTCGGAGGTGGTAGCTCCAACTTAGCTATTTCGTCCTCAGGGAGAAGGTAAATACATGCTGCATCCGAACAATGCGATCACCCAAGTTCCGTTTCTTTTCATTTCATTATTTTGCCTCAAATTGAGAACGTGCCTTTCGTCTATCGACACGCATGTGCTTTATGTGCTTTTCAGCTGTTTCCAGTGCAGCCATACATGCTCAGAAGCTTTGAAACAAACGTGAGGAAGGGATTAACTAGATTCACCACAAAGACTTTTCAAATTAAGGCTTCAATTCCAGAGACCAATTTCAGAATGTGAAATTCGACGTTTTATTCCATTGGGTTTGAAGAAAGAAGCGGGAGCGAGCGCACGCTGATGGATGCCGTTCACTTTCCGAAGGGGAATGCTGACGTCATTCACCGCGGCAAGCCTTTTGTCGCGATCCTCCTCTGCAATCGAATTGCATCCGAGTGTTGGTTTATAAAAAAATTTGAATCTCAATTAAGAACCTAAACCCTACTCTATCAGAATCTGAAGTTTCACTCAATCTGCATCTGAATCTCAACTAATTTGAATTTGAATTTTAAAAAATGAAATGGGCCATAACGAGCGGATCAACCGCCCGCTAAAAGAGAACACTGACATTGAGAAACGATCTGAAAGAAAGAAATAGGGATTTAGAAAACCCAATGACAAAGAGAAGTAAGCAGCAATGCCGACCTGTGAGAGAGGAGTGGTTGCTGTGCTGAACAACTTTCTGCAAGTTGGAGAGATACCGATCGAGCCATTCGACGTCTTGGATCTGTAACGACTCCGACTGAACTCCATGTTCGCGCAGGACTGCACGCAGGACCTCCTTTCTCACTGCGGAAAACAAGAGAAAGATTAAGCCCATTAAGTCCATTAAGCCCATTAAACCCATTAAACCCAATTCCCTTGAATGTATAAGCACTTCAACCCACTTCCCTTCTTCTCCTTCCCCCCCCTCCTCATCTTCAGAACGCCTCAAACCCCAAATCGGGAGCCCTAACCCTAAATGCAGAAGGAGAAACTTGACAGCAGTCGGAAAACGCGGTGCAAACCGGCTGCGATGAGAAACCTAAATGCAGTGAAACTTGCAAAAAGACTTAAAAGAATCTTGCGCGAGAAATTCCCTCCCTTACGCCTCCAAATCCTTTGATTCCCAAAGCCCCAGGTGAGAGCGATGGCGAAGGAGTGGGGGGGCCCGGGAGGGAGGGAGGGAGGAGGGAGGGAGGGAGAGAGAGAGGGAGGGAGGAAGGGAGGCAGAGAGGGAGAGAGAGAGGGAGGGACGGAGGGAGGGAGGGAGGCAGAGAGGGAGAGAGAGGGAAGGAGGGACGGAGGCAGAGAGGGAGAGAGAGGGAGAGGGAGAGGGAGGGAAAAAGAGAGCGAGAGAGAGAGCCCACATGCCAGATGCCGCGCCCAGGCCTCTCGCCGTGCCAGCTGCACCACCTCCGCGATGAAGACGAGGGCGCTGAGGAGGAGGATGGCCACCACCCAGCGGTGGAAGGAGCGCAGCAGGGAGGGCGACACGTGGCGCTGTGAGAGGCTCCGGCTGGGCATGTTCCCACGTGCGAAGCCCCCCCCCCCCGCGTCCTGCCCCGCCCCCCTCCGCCCTCTCTGGAGCGCCATATCCTTGAGCGCCCCAAGGGGGGCTGGAAACCCTAAATTCATGGAACGGGCAGGCAGTTGGGAAATCCGTTCGCAGATTCGAGACGTAACGGCTTTGAACGGTATGCGATGGCGACGGTTAACGGCATTTGGAGCATGGAGAGGGTACTGGTTCCATGGAAACAGGGGCTGTTGGAAATTTGGTTAAACTGCACTGAGGCACGGAAAACGGAAATTAGCAAAAAAGTCGAATTTTCCTGTACACGGTTCAACTTTCTCCAACCACTTCAACGTTATGCTGACGTATTTCAGCAGCACTTGATGACGTCATATTTCATGCTTGCGGCTGGTTTGTTGTTTCTGGAGATGGAGGAGGTTGGATGAAACCTCGTCGAAATTCGGGTCTCGCCTTCGTACCCGAATAAAAAAATGGGGTATGCTAACCATAAAACCAAATAAAGCTCGACACGTGGCACTCATAACCGTGCTAACCTCCGGGCAGCCCAAACGTTTTTCGGGCAGCCTCAAACCCTCTCCCATCCGCCTCTTCCAGCCAGTTCGCACGTGCGAACGGTTAGCAATTGAAAAACTTCGGTTTGGAGGTTGCGAACCTCTCCGCCTCAGTTTGCAACTCCGGCGGTTGAATCAGTTCAAGAAGAAAATTGAACTCGGGGTTTCAGAATCAACTGTTGTAAGGAAAAATTGAAAAAGTATATTTTGGAATTTATTATGTACACATTTTTTTTGGCTAGATACACACCTTTTTGGTTAAATATAGCCCTGGAAACCCTACAAACCCTAAATCGCTAAACCCTAAATCTGACTGGCGAAGTGTGTATCTTGCCAAGAAGGTGTGTAAATAGCATCCCAGTATACTATTTCAAAACAAGTACTCTGCATCCTCCTATTACCATGCATTAGGGGGAGTCAGACCTTGACCATCGCTTACGAAATTCCTGAATTCCTTATACTAAAGTCAAAGTTTCGTGTACGAATTCTGGGTCGGGATCCGCGGCTCCGCCATACCCAGCCGTAACGAAATGCGTACCTAGCCAATGCTTAATTCGCCCGACAGGCTTACGAAATTGATTTGGCGATGGTCAAGGTCTGACTCCCCCTATTGAGTCGACAAATTCTGTACTAATTCTGCTTTGTGCCTGAGCTTGAAACCTAGAAACGTTTTCACACTTTCCGATTTCAAAATCAGTACGAAATTCCTCGCGTATAATATGTAAACCATTCCGAAGTACTCCCTTCACGTTCCACCCCACACCGACAAACGCCCAGTGTGAACGCCCCCGTTCCGGCCGCCGCGACTTTGCGACCTGCGGTTTGCGGCGCCGCTTTCGGAGGGGGCCCCTGCCACGTGGCGTGGCTCCAGCGTGGCGAGAGATCTATCCAATCAAAATCTGTCACGTGTACACTCCCTTTCGATTTCACAAGTGCGGGACAACTACGAGTCTCGAAAGCTTCCGGACCGTGTGAACGGTCCGACCGACTTTTGCGGCGGCTGTGCCTCCCCTTCTTTTGCCACCCCTTCTGTCTCCACCCCTTCTCTCTCTCTTCTCTCTCGCTCTCTCTCTCTCTCTCATACATAAACGAAAGCTCCCCTTTCTGAAAAAAAGTATTAATTATGTCAGTCATGGCCGCCTCTTTGCTCTCCCTCTCCGCCCCCTCACACATCGACTCCCTCCATCACGCCTCCTCTCCCGAACGCTCCTCTCTCCCTCCCACCACCTTCCTGCCACCCACTCTTTCTCGACCCACGTGGGAACTCAGATCCACAACCCTTCAGCAAACCCCAGTCTTTCCCTCTCACACTCCCTGCTCTTGCCATCTGTCGCAATTCTCAAACACCTCCTTTCTCTCACTCTCGCCCTCTCCCTCTCACTTCCCTCCCCATGTGACCCTAAGCCATGGCTTCGTTCCCCGCAGTATCGCCAGCAATGCGGTACAAGTTGGCCTTCCAAATGAGGAGGAGCCTTCTCTTGCAGCAGGAGGGGGAGACGGAGGAGAGGGGCATTCTGGGGCAGGAGGATCCGGGCGTGGGAGTGGGGGGGGAGGGGAGGGAGCGGGAGAGGGTGGGAGTGAAGGGGAGGAGGGAGACCAGTATGGGCCCATTCTAGATGTAGCGATGGTGGGAGAGATTTTGGCTAAGGAGGGCGTTCAGCTGCCTATTGATATGGCCGACTATGCGAAGATCCGAGGCATTCCAGCTGTTCTTTTATCGCGATACATCGCGCTAGAGGTCAGGGCCTACATCCTCCGCATACAATGTATATAAAATTCCTCATTTCTCATGTTACATAGCTGATTGGGATGAATTTCCCCCCACTCTCTCTCCCCCTTTCACTCCACCTCTGTCTCAAGCCCTCGCTCTCTCTCTCTCTTTTCTGCCATACTTCGTCGCCTCTCCTCTCTCTCCCCCTCCTTGTTTTCCTGGTTCCGATAGCAGTTTCAAGATTTCAACTCGTTTAGCACATATTCTTAAGGTTTCAATGAATGAGTTAAAAAATCTAAAGGCGTCCTGCAAACGCCTCTGTCAACCAAAACAGAATTAAAGTTCGTTAGTTGCAGGAAATAGCACCAATGCAAAACAGTGCGAGAAAGAGCAATGGAAAGGAAAGGGCATGGGCAGCGCCAAACTTTCTTAGCTTCAGTTCGGAATGTTTTGATCTTCTGCAAAATTCAAACAACAACATCCTTTTTCTGTTCATACCTAAGAAATTCAGCTGGTTTTAGTCTGTAACCCGCTTCGGAAGCATTTCCATGTGGGCTTTTGTCGACTGTTTGCCTTATTCTCGCAGTTTCTCATTCGATACTGGACCAATACTATAGCCTCTGGTTTGTTAGGGTATTTGACTGCATGACCTCCACTCTGACTAACTAAAAGTAGTACACACCATACTTAAACTTTTCTATCTCTTTGCAATATTAGGGTAGCTAATTGTAACTTTTTTATCCTTTTGCAATTTCAGGGTAGTTGGTTAGGGCCTTTTGTCCGGCGTATTGGCCCTTTGCGCGATCGACTATTGGCAGATCCCTCATTCTTATTCAAAGTCGGTACAGAAGTAAGTGAACCTTTCCTTTCACTGTTCCCTTTCCCCCTTACGTATTCTTTCTCCCTCTCTCTCTCTCTCTCTCTCTCTCTCTGTCTCTCCGTTTTTCCCTCTCACCCTTCTCTCTGTCCCTCTGCTCATGCCCCACTCTTGCTTCCTCTTCTCGCTGCTTTCCCTATCCTTTCCTCACTTCTCCTTCATCTTCTTTTTCTCCCTCTTCACCCCTCTCTCTCTCTCTCTCTCTATCTCCCTCCCTTTCAATCTCTTCAAGGACCTACACTGCCCAAAACTTTGACCCAAAAGCTCAAATCCTCCCGAGTTATAAGCGATTACTGGCGATGAAGTTTTCGCTGATTGTTATTTTTTCTCTGCCCTGGAACCTCGGGCAGGTATTGATCGACTCCGGATGTGCAACATTTGCTGAAATGAAACAACGCGGAGAGGATTTTTGGAAAGAATTTGATTTATATGCTTCAGATGTGCTCGTAGGGATCGTTCTCGACGTTGCATTGGTCGGCATGCTAGCGCCGGCGGCTAGGTTTGGGGGACACGTGGCAGCTCCTAAGGGGTTGAGAGCAAAGCTAACACAAGCTTTCCGAGCTCTTCCGAACAGGTACTAATTAAAACCGTGAAGAAAGACTCTTTTTATATATATATTTTTTCAATATTTTTAATATGGCATCTGCAAGTTATCGCTAAGGAGTAATTGTACCGAAAGCTTGCGTAACGATGAGGTCTGGTTTTTGGGTTTTTTTCTGTATTACTGTTTTTAAGCTGACGTGGCACTGTGTGATTGGTTGCAGTATGTTTGAGGCAGCGCTGCCCGGACAGAAATTCTCCATCGGCCAAAGGGCTGCCACGTGGTTTGTTAAGGTAAACCTGTTAGGGCTGCTTAGTAATTTTGTTAAAGAAGGGGGGGGGTGGGGGGAAGGGGGGGCTTATGTTTGTTTCTTGGGTTTAAGTATGGGTTTCTGTAAAAATGTCCAGTTTTTTTCAGGACAATTTTCACCCTTATCTAATAAACTTCGTTTCATACCTGCAGGCCGGACAATATAGTGTTGCAGGCTTCAGTTGTGGCTTTGTCGGACAGAGCTTAGCGAGCTCCTTGATTCACTTAAAAAGGTGGGTTGGTTGCAATGTTGGCTGTTGTGCTTATCCTTATTTGGAAGATAAATATGATTGAATCAGTGTTACTGAGGGCGGGCTACTGATGGAAGTTGGCTTTCTCTTCGCAGGCGGTTCCGTAAGCCGGAGCATGGCGAGGAAGAGGTTCAAGTGCCGGCAACCTTCCAAACTGCATTGCTATGGAGTAAGTGGTCATAAGTGTACATAATCACGATAATGATCATCATCATCACGATCATGACCAGCAGCATCATCATCATCATCATCATCATCATCATCATCATCATCATCATCATCATCATCATCATCATCATCATCATCATCATCATCATCATCATCGTCATCATCATCATCACCATCACCATCATCACCATCATCATCATGGTGATGATCATCATCATCATCATCATCATCATCATCATCATCCATCATCATCATGGTGATGATCATCATCATCACGATCATCACCACCATCATCATGATCATCGCCATCATCATCATGGTGATGATCATCATCATCACGATCATCACCACCATCATCATCATGGTGATGATCATCATCATCACGATCATCACCACCATCATCATCATGGTGATGATCATCATCATCACGATCATCGCCACCATCATCAAGATCATCGCCATCATCATCATGGTGATGATCATCATCATCATCATCACGATCATCACCACCATCATCATGATCATCATCACCATCATCATCTCCATCATCATCGCCACCATCATCACCATCATCATCGCCACCATCATCATCATCATCATCATCATGTTGTGATGAGTGAGGTCCACGAGTGACTTATCCATCTTGACGACTCACCCATTCAACATCCCGAGTGTCCGAGGCCCGTCCTAGCCCTAACACTTCCGTTGCTCTTGTGGCCATCATCATCATGTTCAGGCGCGTTCATGGCCGTGTCCTCCAACACGCGCTATCAGGTCATCAACGGCCTCGAGCGCGTCGTGGAGGGCTCCCTCGTGGCGCGGAGAGTCCCCCTCCTCGCGGCCGCCTTCACCGTCGCCGTACGGTTCGGGAACAACATCTTTGGAGGGATTCAGTTCGTGCAGTGGGCAAAGCTCTCCGGCGTGCAATAGGCCGCCAATGGGGGACTCAAGCTACTTCGACAATTGGCGGACAATTCACTTCTATTGGATGACAATCCTTTACGGCATTCGCCCTTTGCATTAGAACCGAGTGTGAGGGTTCGATCTGTAAGGCCATGTGCCATATATTAGAATTTTCTTGTCAAGGTGAATATATCGATGGGGAAGCAGATGAAGCGGAGCTTATGATTCCATTGTAATGGAATGACATTTGGGGGTATAGATCACTATTTTTTGATCTTCTGCTTCATCGCAATTTTAATGGAGCTATTTGGATTGGTCACTGCATGTTGTGGGTGGCATCCCCCTTCACAGGAGCGCATGTCCTTTTTCCTAGCGCAGTTGGTATCACAGAATAGCACATACTATGAAATGTCAACCTCAAAAAAGTTTCAACAAATACAGCTCACAAGGAAAGGACAAGTGCACTCGACGGCCACGATCTTCCCGATCCGTGTAACGGATTCCTGACACGTGTCCCGCGCTGTAGTTCGAGTACTGGGGGAAGCTTCCTAGGCCTGAAATTCCGTCACGTCACGCCATTTTTGTCCCCATCTGCCGTCAAGTCAAAGTCCACATACACCGTCCGATTCATTTTCGCACGCCCAATCGACGGCTCCGAATCGCCGTTCTTTGCCCCTGCCCAGACATGCGGGCAGCTAATATTAAATATAAAAGTGGCCCTTCAAAAAAAAGTCTATCTGCCCGTAGCCACTTACTTTTCATCGGACCGTCCAATACCAGATCCAACGGCCAAAATATGCTGCAATTTCGGGCAGAAAAACAATTTCCTCGTCCCGGGTTTTAACAAAAAAAAAACGGCCCTGCTTAGGTTGGGCCCCTCCCTCCCAGCGGCGCAGGCTCCCGTGGGCGATCGCACGTGGGAGGGACGGCGGATCTGGCGGCCACGTGGCGGGCAGAGAGAGAGAGCGCTAGGGGAGCGGCACGTGGCGGGGCGCCCTTATGTCGGGGCTCCCCCGCGGCGCTCCGTTGGCTCAGGAGGCGCAGCAGGTGGGTCCAGGGAGGGGAGGGAGAGGGAGAGGGAAAGGGAGAGGGAGAGGGAGAGAGAGAGGAAGGGGAAAAGGGACAGGGACAGGGAGGGGGAGAGGGAGAGGGAGAGGGAGAGGGAGGGGGAGGGGTAGGGGGAGAGGGAGGGGGAGAGGGAGAGGGAGGGGAGGAGGGAGAGGGGAGAAGGAGAGGGAGAGGAGGGAGGAGGAGGGAGAGTGTGGGAGAGGAGAACAAGAGAGGGAGAGATGGAGTAGGAAGGTAGAGAGGAGGGAGAGGGGAGGGAGAGGGGGTTTTGAACGGGGTGGACGGGAGTGAGTATGGAAGGGAGCAGAAGGTATGTTTGAAAAAGAGAGAAAGTTAATGATTGTGGAGGAGCGCCAGGGAGAGGGAGGGAGGGCGAGAGAGCAGGGGCGGGAGGGATGTGAGAGAAGGGAAGGGAGGAGAAGAGGAGGTTGAGCGAGGTTGAGGCTGGAGGCTGCACATGGAGGGACTGAGGGAAGGGGATGAAAGGGAGAGAGTCGCAGGGCGGGATGATGGCTGAGTGGAGAGAATGGGCATGGGCTGTATTATTGCTGCGGAGACCCTCTTAGAAAAATGACAACTGGATGTGATGAGAGTGAGTCTTGTAAACTGGAGGAGGAGACAGGGAGAGAGTGAGCGAGAGGGGGAGGGAGAACTGGGGGAGCGCCATACAGGGTGTAGGGTAGGGCTAGGACTGGAATTAGGTTTAGAGGTCATGGCCAGAGGTAGGGTCAAGATTAGGGCTAAGTTTTTGCTACGGGTAGGTCTACTTTTAGGGTTGGTGCCACGACTATTGGTTGTTCAAAACTAGGATTAGATACTGGAGTTGAAAGACAGCCTAAATTTCTTGAGTTCCTGAGGGGGTTTTTAAGTTCAGGTGTAATGTGAGCTTGGACTACTTGTGCTCCTTTCCCTTAATATTTCAGCATTAGCGAGCATACCCGTTCTTGTTTTAACCGGCTAAAGGTTCAAATGTACCTGTTGTCAATTCGTATTCAG
>CM074817.1:235491-239163 GCA_037447605.1 Zygnema circumcarinatum
GAAGTGGAATGTTTGTGAGGGGGCCTTTTAAGAGCCAACAGCAAACGAAGCAGACTGGTTTCACACGTCAGCAGCTCTCAGTATTGCGATCGCAGATACTGGTCTTCCGCAGGCTGAAGGTAAGTTGGAATTTAGGTTGGACTTCGGGGGAGGGAGTAGCATTGCAGGCTTTGAAGTAGGGTTTCTAAGTCAAGTCGTGTCTCTGCTGGGATGTGTGCATTACCAGCAATATGGTGAATCAAATTTCATGTTATTTTCCCTGACATTTACCGCTCTTCACTGTTGTCTTAATGCAGAAAGGTGAGGTGGTAAATGCTGCTGATATCATGGCATCCATAACTCCAATTCCCCTCTCTGTAGTCAATCATTCGGAGCGAAGTGTATACCAAGCCCCTGCAGATGCTTTGCAATCGCAAAACAAGATTGGAATGAAGATGACTTCCCCTGTAAAGGCCCCTTACCAGCCATCAAATGGTCCCATACATACCCAGTCAACAGTCTCTCACCTTGGCTCCAAGCAGGACCCGATCTCTCTGAAATCAGAATCAGTTCCCCAGCCATCTGCAGTGAGCTTGCCACCTCCCATAGTGCAAAGTGCATTTCAGATTTCCCCTGAAGCTGGTAAACCACCACCTCTTTCTGGGAGCTTGCTGGGAGGGAGCGCTTTCTCTTTTGGCAAAGGGGAGAAGCTGAAAGTGGGAAGAGTAAAGGACGAAAGAACTGAGGAACAACGGAAGTTGGATAAGGCAGAGGCAAAGAAGAGAAGGCGGCAAGAACAGAGAAAGGCAAAAGCTGCAGAACAAAGGGCAGAAGCCGAGAGAGAGAGAGAGAGGCAGGGAATTACCCCAATGAACAGAGGAACAGTAGGACTGGTGGAGTCTGGGAGAGGAGTGGTGAACTTAAATAGAGGTAAGCTGAAAGTAGAATCAGGAGGAAAGGTCCTAACAGAAGCGATAGGAGCTGCCGAAGGAGCTACTGTTAGGCGAGGAGTGGGGTCCCAATTGGAGCAAGATGCTTTGCTTTCAGAGATTTCTGGAACAAATAGTCGACATTTCAGGGGACCTCTGTATGATTTCAAGCGTATAGGCCCATTAGCCAAGCAAGATGAAGGGTTTTCTAGGGATGCTGTTAGATGGGGTCAGCCCATTGCTTTAGGGTTTGATGTGAAGGAGCTTTTACTGGAGGAGTCGAAGAGTTTTGTGGAGCAAAGTAGGCAGCGAAAACTGCAGGAGTTGGAGTTGCTTTTGGAAAGCAAGCAAGGTGGGAAAGGGCAGGAAGAGGAAGATAGTGAGGTCTTGGACGAGGACAAGGCCACTATAGTCCCAGCAGCCAAAAGCTTACGACCAGACGACCGGTTGAAGCTGAGGATGCAGCAGAAGATGCTTTGTCTCATGCACTTTCAGGTTAGTCAAATGGTTGACTACAATATGCAACTGCGTTAATGAAGATGATAATCTAACCATTTCTTTGTTTTGGTAATGCGTAGGCTCTGATGCTTTATAGGAAGCTTGTTCTTTGCAGGCGAAGGTCCGAATCGGAGTGGAGGAGGAGCAGAGGGTGATTTCTGCGATGGGGGAGCGGTCCTATAGGACCTTTGTGAAGTGGGCAGACAAGCAGCGGAGTGATATGATGAAGCAATGCATACAATCCCAAAAGCTCGCTCGGGACAAGTTTTTGAAAGGGATCCTGTTGTCGAGGAAGCGATTGATTGAAAGCCAATGGACTGTGAGAGATGGGAGAGCGACAAGGAATAGGGGAGTCGCAAAATACCATGATAAGATGGCTCGAGATCAGGCAAAGAGGAAGGATGAGGATAGAAACAAACGTATGGAGGCTTTGAAAAATAATGATGTGGATGCGTACAGAGAAATATTGCAACAGCAGCAGACTCAAATGATGCCTGATGATGCTAGAGAGAGGTTTGAAGTTCTTAGCCAGTTTCTGACTCAGACTGAGGAGTATTTGAAGAAGCTGGGTGGGAAAATTTCGGCAGTCAAAAATCAGCAGGAGATAGAGGAGGCAGCCCTTGCTGCTGCCGGAGCTGCTCGAGCCCAAGTCAGATTTCTTCCTCCTCCTTTTCTTTTTTTAATCCTTTTTCTTTCCATTTTTTTTTTTCATTTTCCTGGGTGCTTTGGTTTTGGTTTCGTTTTTTTGACCTGGGTTTTTTTTAGCACAATTTGCTGAATACATATGTATAGAGATACATGCATACTGTATGTGGGTTTACGGACATGTACGAATTTGACTGTACGGATGTGACTGCTTGCAGGGTCTGTCAGAGGAGGAGGTTCAGGAAGCAGCCGAGGAGGCAGTGCGGGAAACTTCGCGGAAGATGTGGGAGATGGATCCGAATGCAACCGGGGCGGCAGCAGTCAGCAAGTGAGCTCCTTGTTCTCCTTCTTCTCGTCCTCTAAAATTTATAAAAATAAAGTTCTTTCCTGGTGGTTGATTTAAAGGTTTATTCAGGTTTATTTATGGTCATTTTAAGGTTTTGTAAGGTTTTATTTGAGGTTTATTAAAAGTAACAGGCAGACTCTGAAACCGGTTCAATTGTGTGTTTTTACTTTTTCCTTTTCATAATGTTATCGCAGTAATGTATTAGGAGACATCATAGTTGAGGATTCTAGTTTGATCAAGTAAACCTTGGCCTAGAAGATTAAAAAGGAAAAAAAGCCGGGCATTCAGCGTTAGAAAGTAACTCCTCTCTCTCTCTCTCCCTCTCTCTCTCTCTCTTTACCATACGAGCGTGCAGATATTACTCCTTAGCCCACTCCGTGAATGAGAAAGTTTTAAGGCAGCCTTCCATGCTTCGAGCCGGAACTTTGCGAGACTACCAGATGGTGAGAATTTCATGAATTCATGATCCTTTTCTTAGAATGCAAACATGGCCGTACAAACTGGAGCAATTCCAAAGGGCTCTCTTCCTACTCTCTCTCCCCACCCCTCTCTCTCCCCCCTCCTCTCTCCCCCCCTCCTCTCTCCCCCCTACTCTCTCTCTCCCTCTCTCAACCCCCTTCTCTTTCTGTCCTCACCTCTCTCTCTCCCTCTCTCACTTAGGGTTTATCAGGCAATGGGAGGAAAGCGAGGGGGGAGAGAGAGTTTGGGCGAGAGAGAGGGGGGCAGAAGCAGCGTAGTGAGACATAGTGAGACATGGTTTCTAAACTTGTGTTATTTTAGTGATCTTTTCTGCCATAGTTGGCTGGTTTTATATACTATTCCTCCTTCACTTTCAGGTGGGTTTTTCTTTAAGCTGCTTACTATCCTTTCTCCTCTTGAATATTGCAGGTGGGATTGCAGTGGATGCTTTCTTTGTATAACAATCGGCTCAACGGGATCTTAGCCGATGAAATGGGCCTTGGAAAGACAGTTCAGGTGAGACATCTTCATAGAATTTTTTATAGTAATTTTTGTTTGTAGTTTGTATTTACAGTGTTTTCTGTGGTTTGAAATTTTCTTGCAACTGACATCGACTTACATATTACATATTGACTTAACATATCTGTTACTAAATATGTGGTACTTCTGAACAGGTTATGGCTCTTATTGCCCATTTGATGGAGTTCAAAGGAAACTATGGACCTCATCTCATCATAGTACCCAATGCAGTGATTGTGAATTGGAAGGTAAATTTTTCACCAAAATAATGCAAAATAGTTTTTCAAACAAAACATT